>JAJHJA010000559.1:0-431368 GCA_021202915.1 Heliconius himera
AGAATTCGGCAGAAAGTCGGGAACGGAGTGTCTTACACTAGGTTCCCTCTGCCTACCCTGCTATGTGCGGGATACAGCATGAAGCTGATTTATAAATTACTAGCTAATTTCTTCAGAAACAGCAGTCTGTTTAAATACACAGATCAATGTTTGTTGTAGTGAACCTGAATTATATTATAAAAAAAAGACGCTCTTGGTACTACTCCCTTAAAATTTAAAATTGTTCTGTTACAAAAATATCAATTGAATACTTTTATTATTATTTTTTTCACATTTTCAGGAGCGTCTCAGCACTGAAGAGATAACACGACTAAGCGACGTACGCAACTTGGTGAACCAGCTGTACGAGGCTCTAAACGTCCGTGAACACCAAATACGCAAGGAGCGTGAGTTGAGGGCGCAGCTGGAGAAGCTCTCTGCTGAATTGCAGCCGATGGAAGAGGTAAGTTGCAATTTTGTTCTTTAATTGTATAGAATAGTTTTATTTTATTTGGAACACTGATCTGATGTCAGACCATTTTTCATTTGATTCACCACATATTTCTAAATCGACTAGACTATAGAAATAAAAATATTCTACTTCATACATGAGTCTCTTAAGGCAACGGTTGTGGGTTTAATTTACGCTTTCGTAACAGGGCAAAACGCGGTATTGAGTTTTTTCATTTAACATACAATATCTCAGAAAGCAGGGAACAGAGTGTCTTAAGTTTGTGTTTGGATTTTAGTCCACAATTGCACTATCATAATTATAATATTAAAAAATATATTTAATATTAAATGCAAAAAATTGTCACTTAGATGACTAAAGTTTATGATTTTCACAATTAAAAATTAAACTCGAACAAATCAGCAACCAAAACAAATAGCATAATAGATCTAAATGATAAATGATAATGCAGTTTATGTTCCAAGTTACGTTCTGATTCACTTACAGCTACATATATTCTGAGTTAATACTAACTTAAACCAATTCTTAGTTAGCAATGTTGCATTAACTGTTAAAAGCAAAGTGTTGTACAAACAGTTGCAGAAACTCGTCCTTCAGAGTTAAAATACTTAAGTTTCCAGTGAGGAAATCACATAAGTCTTATAATATATCTAAACTTTAGTATCACTTTTAATGTTTTAAGTTACAGCAATGGAATAAATTTGTACACTAAACTACTTACTGCTATGTTAGAAAATAACGTCGCTTTTTTAATATGTCCGGCCTTTTACATACAACAGGGCATACAACAGGGTAGTAGAGATAACCTAGTATCAGGCCATTTCGTTCTCCGCTTTCCACCCCAATTCTAGACCCAAGATTTCAATTTCCTGGCTTTGTTTTTACCACAAGAGCGGGGAAATGAAAATAATAATTAAATTCCTCCGCGAGAGAATTGAACTCACAACCATCTTGTTTATAGTCAGACTCTGTTCTACTGCGCCACAATGGCTTCATAATATTTTAATATTTTTTAATATAAAATATTCCCACAAAAGAGATCAATTATAACACTGTCACAAATATGACATAATCCTGTAGCGTAAACAAAATATATTACCGAAATCCTCAAATCGCAAAGTGCAGTCGTAAAAATGATAAACAAAGACAAAAAAAATCGAATAATATAAAATGTACTGTGATATTAAAAATTCCTATGAAGTTATGAAATATTACCTACACATTCCGCTCTGCGGGGACTTCAATATCCTGTAATAAAAAGTAAACGCGAACAATCATTTGAAATATTTAATAATATAATTATTGTTTCTTTATTTGTGAGACTTAATATTATGTATTTGTGAGACTTGATAAAAAATAAATATTTTTTCTAAAGGACTAGTTTTGGAGACATTATGTGTTAATTGAGGGAACTCAACGCCGCGCATTGTCCTGTTATCTGAGCAAGGGATGGAAATTATTCATTATCCCGAATGGAAATCGAACCCACAACCAACAGACGCTGCTTTGACGGCCTATATATATAACAAATACATATTGGAAATCACATTTCTAAAGGTGGAAATTGCAACGCTTTACAAACGAGATTAAGTTATCGCATACGTAATACGGATATAAATGAGATTAGTTTCACAAAATACTGTTTCCGCAATTAAACTATGCAGTAATTAACATCTAACGCTAGCGCATATCCTGCTTAAATATGCTTATAATTATTATAAATATTTGCCTGCATATTGAGATAACTATAGTTTGCAGATTTCATGGATAAAATATATATTATATGTACTTACACATAAAACTTTGTAACGTATTGAAAATCTGATACGGCTTGAGCGCACGCTTCGGCAGCTTACGTATTTGGTTCATATTTTGAAATAGGAGATAATTTTATACAATTTTCATTTTTCTTTTATATTATTTCAACTTTCTTTTCTCCATTTTTCGTTCACCTTAACGCCACTTTGTTTACCTTGATCTTGGATTTTTTTTACCTTATTGACCCAAAATTATCGATTGTAGACACTTAATTTTTGTTCTTGCATATTATATAAACAAACAATGAATAACTATTAACTATTATTTTATTTCAAATTATACCTTTCTTACAGAAACGTATGAGCCTCGAAGTAGAGACCACTCGTCGTACCTCCGCACTGACTTGGATCGGGCTAGGTTTAATGGGTGTACAGTTCGGGGTGCTCGCTAGGTTGACCTGGTGGGAGTACTCCTGGGACATCATGGAGCCCGTCACGTACTTTGTCACGTACGGTACCGCCATGGCGGCGTATGCGTACTTTGTGCTTACTAAACAGGTAATAATGCTTTAGTATTTTGTTTTATATGATTTTGATACTTTGAGTATTATTTTTGTTGTTAATTATGAAAAGAAGCTGATTTGAATAATATTTATTTTATAAGCTATAAGCTTTTTCTAAATATGAAAGAATGAATGACTTATTTCAGTTTCATTTATATTTTTTCATATGATATTTTATTTTACTTCCCTAGAGCAATGTACTTGCTACCTATTCAATAAATGCTTTTCTTGCGTATATTACAATGGTTATTGGTTCGTGTAAGTGATATATTACTTAAATCAAAATTAATTATATTATATACGTACTTATATATTCCGACAAAATTGAAAATATAATATCGGAGTTATTACTTGATGGGTTTTCAAGATATTAAGTAACAATTAAACTTTAACATCTATTTCTTCTTATTATTGTATTTTTTATTTATTTCTAGGAATATATACTGCCAGATGTGAAGGACAGACAGCATTTAATTACTTTACACAAGAAGGCGAAAAAGATTGGGCTAGATATCACACAGTACAATCAGTTAAAAGATGAGGTAATTATTAAATGTCTCCAATATTAATTTTAAATGTCCAATATTAATAATTATTAAATGTCACCAATATTAAACTTTAATATCAATTCTTAATCTTTAATATTAAGGCTTCGTTTAATGAAAACTATAAATTTAAGTCTGATTCGGGATAGTTGTCATTGAATTATAGATGTAAATTGCCTTTTAATACAAGTACTAGCTACAAAAATACATGTAACTATTAAAATATAATGTAATGAGAAATATACGGAAATATACTTTTAATCTTTATTTTTTGTTACTTTAGTGTACATATGTATGTATCTATATATATTTAGTTACTTATAAAAACTTAAAAATTCCTTAATACCATAAAAAAGTGAATTAATTTTTATTAGAAAAATGTACTGATTGACGTATATATAAAACTAGTTAACTGATTATTATTCGAATATCATTATAAACATAAAACTAATTTATACACAATTCTCTTATTTACAGGTAGACAAATTACAAAAAGACTTGGCACGTCTCCGCGACCCTCTACATATACATTTACCACCAAACGTCAATAAGATCGACGACATCAAACGCTCACCCTTGACCAAAATAAAGGACATGTTAGAAGAGACCACTAAAAAGATGAAAATAACGTAATATTATAATTTTTAACTGTTACCATAGATATACAATGGCTTGTCGATTATATTTTGATAGGTTTTTGTTTGTTTTGACGTTGGGTTGTAATAATCATACGACGCTTCACGGAACTTAGCACAAATTAATAATAGTTAGTTGCCTTCATATGCCACAGATTATATTTTATATTTTTGACACAATATTGTACTGTTATTTATAATATTTAATGATTGTTCAGCTATTGTTATGTTTTGTAGTGTAGTTATGATTAATTTATTAAATAAATTCAAAATATCATATATTTTAAACAAACGCGCATAAAATTGCACAGATACATAATATGTTTTCTAATATACAACTACTTTTGAAATGGTTCCGTGATAGCCACTGTAATAGACTAGACTAGAACATCGAATTGCACAACATACGTAGATAAAGCATGTTAAATTAATGTTGACGAGAGAATTTAATTCTTATTATTAATATATAGAATGATGTTTCATAGCGTTGAGGCCTAGAGAAGTCGAAAGAAGCTAAAAAATGATAACTGATAACGTTTTATCCTTCAAATATTTTTGCTATTTGAATTGTTTTCTTGTAATTTCAATGTTTATTAGTTTTTTTTTTATTCTAGTAGAAAATATATATATTGGCCTAAAAATGTCAGCGAGCGATTGCTTTCGTTTATGCCTTGTACATCTGACAGAGATAGCGCTATTGACATTTAGGAAAATTATTTAACATTTAAAGGAATAGTAAATTTTACCATATATTAGTTAATTAATAGTAATTTGTTTTCACTTGTTTTTAAGCCTAATTTGGCAATATTAAATTAACAGTTATATTGTCATAACTATTGTTATTAAAAAATAATAATACTTCTCAGAGTAATTTATCAAAATGATAGCAAATTCAGTTTTGACTTGGACATTATTAATATTGCTATTATTTGCTTATAAATGAGAGGTATTTGGTGTTTGGTTTAATTTATTTAGTTAAATATATAATTTTGTTAGTGTTTCACACTTTCACATGCTCAGAACAGTTTCCTATACATTATAAGATATAATTTAGTTGACTAACGGAAATAATAAACTACGTACATCTGTGCCAATATGAAATTAACATGCTAGTATAAGAATTAAAGACTATACCCATTTGCAATATAAATATATCTCATTTAATTTATATAGATAACTCAATTTTTTAATCCTTAATTTAAGTAATAAATATTATATTTCGTTTAGTAAATTTTAATTGTTATTTTTTTTATTTAATTATGAGACATAAGTATATTGTTAGTGGTAATTTATATTTATTCCTAGTAGTAAATCTAGTCTTGATTATAGCAAACTTTTTAAGTGTTTTCCTTTTTTTTGACTTGCCTGTTACTAAATAAAGGATGATTCTTTTTAATATAATTTTAATGATAATATTTTTTTGCTTAATTTAGATCAATGCACAAAACGTTGAATATTCTCGAATTTTATTTTTTGATTGCTTTAATTTGTTTAGATAGTATTTTATTATTGCGAATTAATTTAATAAAATAAATTATTATCTCTTTTGTTATGTATATTTTTTATAACTAACATGTTATTATTACTAACCAACCTGAAAAACATATTTGACCAACATTCAATCTAAATGAAAATTAAAATATTGTACTAAATTAAAAAAATATGTATTAAAATAACGTGTAATAATAATTCGCGATTTTTCAAAATAAAAAAACTATATAAATTATATTTACTAATTAAATCTATTGCTTGAATCGTTAATACGTATATATGCTTAAAATGTACTGCGAATTTAGTAATAATGTCTTAAACGAGCCGTAGGTATAATGAAGGCTGTGAAATAAATGTGAAAAGCCATTTCAAAATAAAAATGTAATCGTAAATTTAAAAAAACAAGTCATCTTTCATTATTCTATTTATTACCTGTTGCATCAAATTAATTTAAAGGAAAAGAAATATGATAATAAAATAATTTTGTTAATTGTATACAGAATGGCGTTAAATCTATTTATTTTTCATTTAATGAAATAATTTTTAAAATTTTCTTTCCTGGATCAGGATGATTTTGTTACAATTTAAGTGAAATGCTCTATTTTTCATAAATACAGTGTAAAGTTTATATAACGGTATGAAGGGATTGTGGATTTGGTAGCGTCATAGAGTAGATGTTAAAACGAGTGGAGGAAATAATACTTTAAAGTCATCAAAATACAAACCGAAAGACAATTTCCTAATATTTTCCATACATATAGCGCTGACAGTTGAGTTGGATTTGACGATACTGAGAGTAGCGCAGTTCAAAAATAAGTTATAACCAACCAAAGCAGAGGGATTTTACTACTTCAGGAAGATCATCGGTAAATTGGATGCCGTTATATGGAATGTACACTGTATATTTTTTACGCTGGCAATGCTGATAATGTAAATAGTTTACTTTACACTTGAACGCTATATATTTCAAATATTTATTTTACTCTGTATTTTTCATATCTGTCCAATTTCTCCACTTATACATTATATTATAAATAATCTAAGTAAAATGTAACCTAGATAAAGTTTCTTATAAAATATTGTTATATAATAACTGTCACTCTAAATTAAGTTTTATGGCCTTGAACTTACGGTCTAATATACTTTATATATATTCTTTATAGCTGTAAGCACGCACACTGTTTCACGGTGACGAGTGTTTTGCAATTAAAATTTCTTTTTTTATTTAAGGAAAAAAAAGCATTACCTTTTTTGATTATATTTATATTTAAATCATGAAATATCTATACTATTATGTATTTGTAGATATATAAAAAAAAATATCATTTTTATGTGCACATGAAAGAAGATATTATAATATATCCATATGTATGTTATGTACATACATTATTCAAAATGAATCAAATTATCAACACGTTATTTAGTATTTTATCGCTCCGAAATAGAGAATTAAAGAATATAAATTAAGGAGCATAATAAAAAGGGGATCGTCAATAATAAAAGTTTTCAATACAGTCCACTACAAAATTATTCACTTTCAGTACTAGGTCCTTTAGTAAAACTTGGTCTTGCGACCACTCGAAATTGTAAATAACTTGTCAACAAAAACGATGTGATTAAAAGCTTTGAGACATTAAAACCACTTATTAAACCTGTATTTCATTATATTTCATTGCAAAGCAATCGTCACTAAGCTTTCTTTCTTGTGATTTGCTATTACGCCTTTTAGGGTCTCCAATGTTTTCACTAGTCTAATAAAATTTTTATATGCTTAGTCTAAGTCGTAAGTCGGAGCAAAGCTTCTGTTCAAATTATTTACTGTAGTACGAATTAAAGAATTTTTGTAATAACTTATTTTGGATGTTGAGAATATTTTTGAGAAAACTGTGTTAGTTGATTGTTTATATTTGAAAGAACCGTCGTTATGTAATATTATTTGGTACTCTATTTATTATCTGTATCATTTACTAGTAGTTGTAATATTTATTAAAAAAAATGTTTTATACTGTTGACTTTTCCATAAATATTTTATTTCAGGCTTCTTACCTATTTATTCTAAACACTTTAGTCTCGCGTATAGTTAGTTATTTAATAATATACATACATATATATAGAAGTAATTATTTAACCACGTAATCAATTTTCCTGTCTTTTCACTAATGAAAATTGCCAAACTAACCTTCCAATTTATGCATTTCTTGTTAACTTTGTTACACCTTTCGATATAAGTCTTGTCTTTATGAATATAATTCCTAACAGCCCTACACTAGTACGTATATATATCTTTTTCTGTAATTAATGTATTTAGTACCGTTAATTGAAATTATTTATTTTAATTGTTAATACTATTAGGAATTATATTTGTATTTGAGCCATATGTTATAAATCGTTATTGGTGGAGTGACATTCGGGAGTGCGAAGAGAAACGTCAGCCAGTCTCCTCGCAACAGTTACTATTTTGCATTTTGTTAAATTTACAGTCGTGTTCGAATAAATTTGTAAAAAAAATACCGTTTTTCATTTACTGTGGATCCTCAAATTAAACTCTCGTTCCATTATAAAGTCTTTATTCAATGAATAATTTAGATGTCCCATACATTTGCTGATTTTCTCAATTTAATATTCTAAGTGTAACTTATATTCGAATTACGTCTTATCGTTTTCCAATGCTTCAGAGGGGGATATTGGTTTGGAACCGAAAGGGTATAAATCTATACTTTGCACGTGGGCCCTAACCGACACACCGGGGGGAATACCAAAGTAGTCTTCGCCTATATTTCTAATAATAGTGGTACCGGGTTTCGAATGGTGAATATTAAATCCTATCGCGTATTCAGGTTTACTTTTATCAGCGTCGTCATCGAAATCGTCGGTTACGATAGTCTCTTGTGTGGGTTTTAAGGGTACGTAAGGTTTCTTCGGCGGCGCGTAAGGTTTGCTGGGACGCCACGGCCTGCCTGCAAGTGAACCATTACTGAGTTGTGTGTGCGGGCGCGGTGCGCGGTGCGCGGTGCGAGGTGCCGACAGGTGTGGTGTAATAAAAACCAGTTTGTGTCTTTAATATTTATTGCGATCAAGCGTTCCTTATATAAATAATTCCAAAGTGCGTCCTGTGCAACTCGATTGATAATTGTGATCTTGTAAATAAAATGGCACATTAAATACGGAAATTCACCGATCACTCTCTCTGTGAAGCGAGAGAGTGTAGGTTAAGCAATAAGCAATCCTCAGTCGATTCCGAGCATAAGTTGATGAGAAATGATTTCGGATGAACAAGATCACTAACGTCAATCACTTGCCATCATCCGTGCTATGCATCACCTGGTCCTTGAGTGGGCTTGGGGCCAGAGAAGCTTGACGCGTCCTCGTCCACGTATCCTGACTCCGGAAGGGACTCACTCGGAGGCTCTTGGACAAACGTCGGTCCTGGCCCGTATCCAGCATCACTTTCCCCGTCCGATTCTTCTTCGGAGTGACTAATAACAGGTGTTAAGGGTTTACTCGGTCTTTCTATATCAGAAGTGGGGAAAGGAGGTGGCTTTACATGGCCTGAAGCTGCTGTTCCATCTGGTCCTGGAAAAAATATGTTTACTTTTTTTACATAAATATATTAATCATCTTACCTTTATAAAATCTAAAAAAAGTATAGAAATTAGACTTAAATAAGTATTCAAAACTAACCTTTAAAAACATCGTCAGTGCTTTCATCATTAGATGTGTAAACAGGAGGAGGTCCTGCACTTCCTGCAGCGTTAAACGCAGGATCATAAGGACTAGGTAGAGTGGGGAAGTATGGCGGTATGAATGGATCATTGCTGTTTTTCACAATACGGTACCCTATCCCTGGTCCGGCTATGTAGTGAACAGTTCTGTTGAAAAAAAACAGTGAAATAATTTGTCCTGAATACTCATTACTGACTTTATTTGATATTATATTTATATACGAAATGTGTCATATTTCAAATATTAATAAGATGACATAAAATAGCTTTTAACCTTTGTACGCCTTTATCATCTAGAAACGTATACGATCCTCTGACATTACCGTGCGAGTCACTACTTTCAGTTCGACGCTGATCAGGCCCCGCAGAAATAAATCTATGAGAAAGTAAATTGTATAAAAACTGTACAAATAGGCAAATCTAAATAAGTAGATAGTACTACTTTTAGATAGTAACCATTTGCTTAGATTTTATTGTCACACATCACAGATGGGAAGTCAAGGAAATCGTCTCTACATAAGGACATCGTTTTCCAATTAGTGTTCTAGGTCAAAGTGATCAATTTTTTTATATATTTGACAGCATTAAAATTATAGCTTATCAACAATTCGTTCCCTCATTAAGAGATAATTTTATGAAAAATGACTTACTTAACTCAAGTATTACTTATGCAACTACTTATACCTGTATGAACCGTCAAGTCCCCGTTGTACAGCAGTTTTTCCCCTCGGTTTACTCTCACCCCTAACAAGTGGTACACGGTGGAAGGGAGTTCCAATGAGATTTGGGGCATCAGGATTAGCTGACGACACATGGAACCCAGTATCCCTACCAGCAATATAGGATACATCGTGTCGCTCTCCTACATCGTCCACGAATGTGTAATGTCCTGTTAGGTAGGTTGTCAAAAGTTTTAATAATTATAATAATCAAGGAAAATCGTACTGAAAATTTTTAACATTTTTAAAGTTAAAGTTTATATATTTAGGAAAGAAAAATACTTTTTTGTACAATGTATAACAATTTGCACTTAGCGGGATAAGAACCCGCGCCTCTTCAAGCTCGTCCACGTGCTCTCACCACTAATTACAAATAATTGATATTGTTGGCATTAAAATGTATTCAATTATCATATTGTGAGAACCTTATCGCATTTATACATAGACATATTCCTAATTCTTTCCGCAACTTCGAATAAGAGTCGGACCTAAGAACATTGTATGCAATCGGACATTTATCAACTACCCCGCCTTGGCTTATATATGATAAAAGTCTTTAATATTTTTATACAAGACGGGATATTTAATATTTAAGGTTTACCTGTTACATCGCCTCTACTATCAGCGTTTTCGTTTTTGGAGTAAGTCCTAGTATCTTGTTTAAATGAGTAACTGGGGTCTTCGCTGGGGTCGTCTTTATTACCTATGTTACCTCGTGGTCGTTGATCCAGGTCGATTTTACGGTGAACATTTGGACCCTTTGCACGGAACCTATATGGAATATGATTATAATGAAATGCCATAATAAATTTTAATATTCTACTTTTTCGTGTAAACTTAGCGATGTAATAGTTGTTTTTCTATACTGTCTAGATATTATTTACAAAAAATCTTAATTAAATTATTACCAATTTCATAAATATTCGAAAGCTTAATCTTCTTGATTTCAAAATGAAAATCATCAAAATGAAATATATTTCCTATCATCCATATGACAATAGTCATTAAATGTATCTTTTACTTACCCCCTAGGTCCAGCAGTGTAAATAGTCTCTTTCACTTCATCAGTACCAGCTTCCCTCGCACCGAAGCGGCCTCCCACCACACCGTTGGGGTTACCGTGCGCTAAGTGATAACTGCCGCCTCTGTCTTTATTGGCATATCTAACAAGGAATTATAATTTTATTATATCGTTGTTTATTACATATAATAGATACAAATTGTATTTTTATTTGTATAGTAAAAACTAATTGAAGGGTTAAACTTAATTATTATAGTAATGTATTTTTTCGGTGAGTAAATTTAGGCAGAAAGAACAAAAAAAGCTGTTTTTCGCTTTCCGTTATTATTTGAAACATGACGTGTTCAGTGGCGCAACTCACTCCTTGCTCAGGCAAGACAGAGAGTGCGATTCGAGGAAGTAATGTTTCCTCGACTGTGTATCGAACTCACACCGTAGCATCTACAGTCAGTCAATGTCCCGCTGCGCCACGATGGCGTCCACGGTAATATATTTTGACGATGCATTATTTGAAACTTTGCTGCATTGTAATAATAATAATATTGTATATAAAACACATCGTTTTATAAGTAGACATCGTTGTTCATTCCTTTGAAAACAATACGTACTAGAATGTCTAAGAGCTCTAAACAAAAATATAATTTTTAAAATGAAATAATATTTGTAGGTAAGTTTTACTAACATTTGTAATAAAGCCATCGTGGCACAGGGACACTAAAGTGTGACTGTAACACGTCGATCGTGGGTTCTCTCACTTACAGAAGGGTATGCAGAGGGAACCTAGCCTCTGCCTACCCTGCTGTATGCGGGATTACAGCGTGAAACTGATTTATTTTATTTTATTTTATTTTTTGGCATAAAGCTTCATTGTTTTCCTTTTCAACATCATAATTGTGGTTTTTCCCAATATAATATATGTATATTCATATTACAATGGAAGTGTTCGCTAATTACGATGTAACAAAAGTGATAAGTATCGTAAATGTGTGTTTAATGTAATTACGCCGCTAACTCTGTAATCAGTTACTCATTTACATATTTTTATATTAGCTTCTTGTTGAACATAGCGAGGCTCCTTTAGCCCTTTAGCGGGGCTACCTGTAAAGTTTAATTTTTTTAGAATATTGGGTTGTGGTGTGGTTGGGTATTTAGGTGATTTATAATGTTGAATAGCAGTTTAAATATTATGACAGTTTTAAAGTAATAAATTTTCATTTACTGGCAGAGGGAACCTAGTGCTTTTAGAGACATTCCGTTACCCACTTTCCGCCGCCGAATTCTGGAGGCATTACATGTTAAGTTGCGGAACTCAACGCCGCGCTTTAATTCGACACCAGAAGAAATGGAAACATAAATTTAAATAAATATTTCATTTCCTCGAGTGGGAATGGAATCCACATGTGCTCCTGCGTCACGACTGGCCGAAACAGTATGATTTAAAAAATAATAAGTTTTCATTTACTGAAAAATATTTACAAACAGCACGCGTACACATCATAATCTCATTGATTCAACCCTTTATATAGATTGATTGACAAAAAATAATAAAGTCTAAAACGTAGCAAAACGAATTACAAATTAGAGAATATTCATTTAATAAGTAAAACATTATAACAAATTTGAAACCTAGTCACAGGTCTTAAATCACTATGTAAATAATATAAATTTCGTTTCATATAACAGAACATAGCAAAATATTTACCCAAAATCAAAAGATCCATCCGTGTTAACGCTATTATATTCACCATCGGCAGCTCTTGACTTCCCAGGTATAACCTGAGTCCTGACCACAGAATAGCACACACACAAAAAATATATACTATATAACCACGACATGTTGGCACGCTATCACCACCTCACTCAACCACGTTTGAGACTATGGAAATAAAAAACAATGATGCCTTATATATGGCGCTTAAAATGAGCGTTTGAAGTGGTTATACCGCGCGAAAACGACCGGATATCATTGTTATTAATGATGGGAATGTTGTCCATATGTGGGAGATTTTTAGTATAGCAGTATTTTTTATGTTTTCAGTCTGTGGAAACACGATTACATAGGCTCAGCTAAAATATGTTTGTGCGGAAAAGGAACCTTGTAAATACTCCGTTCTCTATTGTCCGTCTAGTTTCGATTCTTCGTCTTGTAAAATCTGAACCATTTAAAAATCAGCCTCAAACTGTGTCAACACAGCCGGGGCAGACGAAACCTAGTCTTAAAACTCTTCGTTTCCTCTTTTCCATCGAATTGTGAAGCATTTGCATATTGAGTAGCGGAACTCAACGCCGCGCTTTATCTCGGTACCAGAGCGAATAAATATTTAATTTCCTCGAGTGGTAATCGAACCCTCAACCTGTCGTATTCAAAGTCGCATTATGCACTGAATAATCCTGCCCTGCCTCTGAATAATTTTACTACAATGACTAAATAGTTTTAGTACATTGATTACGCCATTTGAACCCTCAACTTAATCTTGGTCAATCTTTATACAGTGTAAACTCTAGATAACATCCCAGTGCCTAAGGATAGACTTCCCGAAGAGTCGAAATCTTTCCACTTCGATTGGTTAAATTTGGTTCCCATACAATGATACACTTTTTTATATAATATCGATCTTAATAATGACAGAAATACGTGAATTAAAGGTATAAATAGTACCTCTATGTTGCCAAGATTTGTAAGTCTGTAGCTACTAATTCTTATTTTAAAACACATACGTTTTTATTTTTTTTAATTGTATAACTAATTCAGTTGTAAGCATCATTTGTTCCGGTCATACTGAGATATGTCTTGTATGTCTGTATGTTTGATTTAAGTATTTGGAGTATTACATTGGTGTCCTCCAGCTCGATGGACCGACCACTTGAAGAAGGTTGCTGGCTGGATGCGGCAGGCGGAGGACCAGGAGTTCTGGCACACCCTGGAGCAAGCCTATGTCCGCAAGTGGACACAAACAGGCTGATTTCAATATATACATGGTTGTATTGTCAACTTATAACTATAAAACTATTTTAAAGCTGTCACTTATAATCAATAGAGATATAAATGTATACAAATATTCAAACAATGTGCTATCACTATTATGGGTATTGATTATTACATAAATGCCTTTCATAACGGAAAAAAAATAAGTGACCATTTATAATAATTAGGATATTTAAATCAAAATTATTATAGATAGCTATAATATTTTATATTACAGCTGTTACTGGATACAGGCACAACGAGACAGAGATATAGCGGCAGCAGACGAGGGCCGTCACATCCTCAGCTCTGTGAGTACCAGGAACAAATTGCAAACTTCTGAATATGTAAAATTGTATAATTCTATGAAAATGATATTTGAGCACTTAATAAAAAATATTTAGTTAATGACATGTGTGGGAATTGATTATGTATATTAATTATCCTATTATTAAGCATATATTAAAAGTTTTAATTTTCGTGTACGTTTCAGAAGCGTTCCGAATGGTAGTAATTCAATGATCTGTGGTCCCCGGTAGAGGTCTACGTATAAAATATACATGATTGGTGCAAAAATTAGAATTAAAATGTTACACATATCTTTTATTTAGCCAGTCGTGGCGTAGCGGCACGAGGTGTGACTGCAAAATCGACTGGTTGTGGGTTCGATCCCCACTCGAGGAAATGAAATATTTACTTAAATTTATTTTTCCATTTCTTCGCTCTGGTGTCGAGGTTAAGCGCGGCGTTGAGTTCTGCCCCTCAACTCGCAATGCCTCCAGAATTCGGCAGAAAGTGGGGAACGGAGTGTCTTAACACTAAGTTCCCTCTGCCTACCCTGCTGTGTGCGGGATCAGCGTGAAGCTGATTTAATAATTTTTTTTTGATCAACTCTCTAATCACAGCATCTAGCATAAAGTAGGGTAGACAGAGGGAACTTGGAAACCTAGTGTTAAGTGATTCCCATTCAGACACTTTCGTTTTCCCACTTTCCGCCAAATTCTGGAGGCATTGCGTGTTGAATTGCGGAAATCAACGTCGCGCTTTGTCTCACCAGAGCGAGGAAATGAAAATACTAAATATTTTATTCCCTGCAGTGGGAATCGAACCCACAATCGTTGCGTTTGCAGTTGCACGCTTGCGTCCTTACGCCACGATAACTTCAGTCATATAAAAGACTTAAACGCGTTTCTATATGTAAAAAAAAAGAAATATTTTAATATTGAATTATTATTACCAACTTTGTTTCATTTTAAAAGTTTTACAAAGTAATAAGCGGTCTTTTATATTTTTATTTCTTCGTTTTGGTATGACATTTTCATTAATTGGGATATGCAGTTGATTTTTTTTCTTAATTTTAAATTTTTTCAGACTCCCTTATTAAAATTGTAGAAAATTTTATGCCAATACCAGCGAAAAGTAAACAAATAAAAAAAATAATTTTATAGGATTTTGTGGAACATTGGTCCATTGGTGGAAATCTAAAAATGTTTCTATTCATTCTATTTTCGATATTATAAATACCATAAATTATTCTCTTAATTTTTAATAATAATGTTTCAATACTACACTCAAAAAGCCACCTTGAGATGCATTTTAATACTATAAAAATAGAACACAAAATATGATATTTTGTCATCGGTCAGATTATATTCGTTTTTACTATCGGTCAACCAGTTCATAGAGAGATAGTGAGTGCTGCTGGGATTCTACATTAATTTTGTAGTTTTTATTAATTTTCTCTCTTTGTTA
Source organism: Heliconius himera (assembly GCA_021202915.1). Taxonomy (NCBI): domain Eukaryota; kingdom Metazoa; phylum Arthropoda; class Insecta; order Lepidoptera; family Nymphalidae; genus Heliconius; species Heliconius himera. The sequence continues at coordinate 15,622 of JAJHJA010000559.1, forward strand.
AACTAAAGTTGTAAAGTTGTTTTTTAAATATTTTCTATTTGTTATATTGTTTGTTTTTATATTTTGAAACATGATTAAATATATACACAGACTGAGTTTTAGTCTTTAGGATAGGATCAAATAGAAATTAAAAATTTACATATAAGATTTTGAAACAGTATTTTTAATTACATTTTGTCTCATATCAACATGTATAGACTATCGAAAATCAATCGACGCATACAATACTTACGCGTTGTCATAGCCACGTGTATGTTTACTTTATACAACATTTTATTAATTTAATGTTATATTTTCAATAGATATGCGTAGGTATTATTATTTTATGTGATTAATTATTTAATTACATAAAATAATAAAGTACCATATGACGTCAGAGACACGCCACTTGCTATTATTAGTGAATACACTAATATCCGTGTCCGCCGTTTGTTCCACTTCCTTGTGCCTTGGGGATGTTTCACAACGCTGCAATAAATGTCTAATTGTGATGAGATCTACTGTAGTAGTACGTTTCCATTGTGGCTTGAGGTTTTTTAGTATATAATTGATGAATAATTGAAGGATAATGTTTATACATATATATATTTCATGTATTTTTTTATATTTTAGCAAATTTTATAGAGTAAAACAACTATAGAAGACATAGTGGCAAGTTTAAATTTACGCTACATTTTATATCCTTTTCCTTAAATTCCTTTTACACTCAATGAAATGTGTTAACGCGAAGTTACCTCTATGTCTACCTTATTATATGCGAGTTACAGCGGAAAGCAAAATATGCTTGTTATAAATGCTGTTTCAATAATATTATTTTATTGTAACTATGAAAGTTTTAGTATACTTTTAACATAGATTTTTTTATGTCTCAATAGCATTTGTAGAAAAATAAGAATATATATATGTTTTTTTTTAAGGCCAGTAGTGGCGCAGGGACACAAGGTGTGATTTAAAAATAATTACTTAAATTTATATTTCCATTTCTTCGCTCTGGTGTCGAGGACAAGCGCGGCGTTGAATTCTGCCACTCAACACGCAATGCCTCCAGAATCCGGCAGAAAGTGCGGAACGGAGTGTCTTACCACTAGGTTCCCTCTGCCTACCCTGCAGTGTGCGGGATACAGCATGAAGCTGATTTATATATATATATTTTATTTTAGTAACAGATGATTAAAATAAAATAAACGAGATACATAAAAAAATTAAACAATGGGAACAGAAGACCGATGCCCGTTCCGGTGCGATCATCGCGGATTAGAACTGCCGAATTGTGCTCACTCAGATGTAACACCGATCAAACTTGACCTCCGAGGCCGAACTAAATAGAATAATATTCATATAATCAAAGTTCAAATTATGTTGGTTCATTTGCATACGTCCTTCCATCTGGCTATTGTGTTGTAACGATATATTAACTGCTAGAAGATATGCCGATACGCCTTTCAAAGACAATCGCGCTTTGGAAGAGGTACTATATGGTTTTTTTTTATATGGGAGCTGTTTTTTTTTTTATTTAAAATTAATTTACATTTTTAGTCTGAAAGTTATCACTTTGATGGAACTGTGTAAATATAAACGTTTGATTATCTTTAAAATGTTTGTTCATATAGACATAAATATAGAGCTAAAATCAATATTATATAAAAAGATTATATACAAGAAAAGACTTGTTCTAAGTTATAAAAGTGCTATAAGTGGCTACGCTGAGACGCTTAAAAAGCAATTTTTTCTTCCCAAGATATCTTAAGGGTTTATCAAATAATAATAGATAGTCTATGTATGTCCAGAGGCCAGTCCCGGCGCAGTGGCACAAAGTGTGACTGTAAAACCGACTGGTTGTGGGTTCGATCCCCACTCGAGGAGATGAAATATTTACTTAAATTTATATTTCCATTTCTTCGCTCTGGTGTCGAGGACAAGTGCGGCGTTGAGTTCTGCCACTCAACACGCAATGCCTCCAGAATTGGGCAGAAAGTGGGGAACGGAGTGTCTTAACACTAGGTTCCCTCTGCCTACCCTGCAGTGTGCGGGATACAGCGTGAAGCTGATTTATTTATTTATTTTATTCTATGAATGTAATAATAGAGACTCTAAGTATTAACAAATAAATTTTATAAGTAGATTTGAATACTCTTGTAAATATGGATGTACAAATATACTTCATGTAACTTATTAGTAAGTGATGTAGGGAGGAGGACGGAGGTCGGAGGGCTCACAATGGAGCGGCGAAGGTCATCAGATCTTCACGGTGGATGGTCTTGCTGACGGTTATTGAACAGTTCTTGTACCTGTACGAGACGAGATATATTGCTTTTAATTGCCTATCGATGTACTTATACTAATTATTTAATTTGGGTACAATAACTATATACATATACGTAAAGTATTACATTTATTGACATTAAAGTATATATGAGGCCGGTCGTGGCGCAGCGGCACGAGGTGTGACTGCAAAACCGACTGGTTGTGGGTTCGAATCCCACTCGAGGAGATGAAATATTTACTTAAATTTATATTTCCATTTCTTCGCTCTGGTGTCGAGGTTAAGCGCGGCGTTGAGTTTTGCCACTCAACACGCAATGCCTCGAGAATTCGGCAGAAAGTGGGGAACGGAGTGTCTTAACACTAGGTTCCCTCTGCCTACCCTGCTGTGTGCGGGATACAGCGTGAAGCTAAAAAAAAAAAAAAAGTATATATGTGTATATATATAATTCTACTATTAATCGTATTATAAATCTCATTCTAATAATCAAAATTAGTTTCACTATTTAAATATCACAGTTCAAAGAATAATTATGAAGATCAAGTTTTTTAAATTAAAGATTGAGTAAATTATGAAAGAGTCATATGTTTTCAATTATTATGCATTTTCTTATTATAATATGTATTTGTTCTTTCAATTGTTAAGAATCATTCTTGCTAATATTAACTTTGGTCCAATTGAGCTATTAAAACATTACGTTTAGGAACATCGTTCTATTTCTACGCTAAAGAGCTTGGACAAGTATTCTTGCAACATTAAAACGTTATCTGTCCACCGAACCATTATATACTATGAGAATTTTATAACAAAAGTTTTGTAAAAAACTAACATAAAAATAAAAAATCCCGGATTTGCTATCAAAATGTCTTGTTAGAAAAACCTGTAATTAATGATAAGTTCACGTTATCTACATTACAATTGAATTTAGTAGGTATATTCAAACGAATCGGGAGGTCGTGGGACCGACGGACAGACATCATTGTAGATAAAGATCGTCAATTTTGTTCGCGCTTTGTATGTTGTTGTGCTTTATGAGGAAGCGGGCTGATTATGAACATTTTATTCTTTATAGCCGCGAAACGTTACTTCTTTGTTGGTTGTTTCTTGGTTTAGATTAATTAAATGCTTCTGATATCACTTTATAGTCTTGTTAGCATTTTTATTGCCTAATTAAATGTATTTTGTCGTTTGGAGTTGAGGAATCAAAAAAATTGAAAACTCTTCCGCATTTAAATTAATATTTTTGTTGTTTTTAAAGAGTTGTTCAACACTTAGGACACATTACTTTGAGGGCGCGGATTCAAAGTAATGGGTATGTGTAATATAAAAATATATACATTTTATAATATAATCTTCCTAATACAACTTATTTTTATTTTTTGTATTCACACAAGAATAATATATTTATTTTTAATATATTTAATGATGCAAATATACATATTTCAAATTCATTAATATTTAAGAATAATGATGTAAGCATGTGATATGATAATTTCAGGAGGTACGTTTTTTTAGTTTATTGTATAGAACTTATCAAAATTCCGTTAAGAAATCATTAATACGAACAAGTAACTGCGAAATTTAATTACTATGTATAAAATAGTTTGTATCAGAAGGACCAAATAATAATATTATCTGTACTTTCAGATTTCTTTCCAAACGATATTGAATTGTATAAGCGTATGTCAGAGCAATTCAATAAGCAAGCGTTCTATATTTGAGCTTACAATTATGGAATTTTGCCAGAAAAATCTAAGCAGAACCTTGATGATGGTATTTCTCTATATAATAAACCTAAGAAGTTTCGCTTCCTGCTCACTTTGTTCGTCAAAATCATTTGTTGTGCTCGCTGTAATAATAAAATAATATATAGGTAATTACAATAAAATAAATCAGCTTCACGCTGTATCCCGCGCACAGAGGGAACCTAGTGTTAAGACACTCCGTTCCTCATTTTCTGCCGAGATAAACAATAAAATAAAACAAAAGTATAATGAAGACTGTAACGTTTGCATACATTCTTGGGCCCAAAATGTAAAGAGATGAGAATGATATACTTTAATAGATTCACGTACACCATTCTCTCCCTGAAAATTCAGTCAGTTATAGCAGTGTGAGAGCTAGTAAAAGTGAGATTAAGTTCACAGCGTAATCAGCCTCTATAAAATATATTTATGTTCTTAGTACTGTAATCGATTAAGGATCTAAAACTATTTTTTCATTTATCTTTGCTTCTAGATTGTCAATTAAGGTGATTCTAAATATTCTAAAATAAAAAAAAAAAAATTAATTAAGATCATATTTCAACTCCTTACATTTGAGCCCAAGATTTTATTACATAGTTAAAAATCCACCTAATAAAATCATTTTACAAAGAGAACTCTTTAAAAGAGTGATATGTATTTTTATCCTGTTTTATTTTTTTATATTTTTTTATCAGCTTCACGCTGTATCCCGCAAACAGCAGGGTAAGCAGAGGGAACCTAAAGTTAAGACACTCCGTTCCCCATTTTCTGCCGAATTCTGGAGGCATTGCGTGTTGAGTGACAGAACTCAACGCCACGCTTTGCCTCGACACCAGAGCGAAGAAATGGAAATATAAATTTAAGTAAATATTTCATCTCCTCGAGTGGGGATCGAACCCACCAGTCGATTTACAGTCACATTTTGTGCCGCTGTGCCACGACTGGTTTCTTATCCTGTTTTATAATACTTATTATAATGGTGCCTTATACAACATATTCTTGATTTCACATTGCTATACGAATAAAGATAACAAACATTTCTGATGATTTTCTTTAGATAACTTAAATATCAATGCTAGCGCCTATTAGATTTACAAGAGCAAATTAGTTTGTGGACTATTTAAGAATATGTTAAGTCACAGGCTATATTTTTATCTATATAAAAAGTATTTTTAAATTAAAATAGTGAGTATTATTTACATTGTAATTTGTGGTTCATATTATTTTATGTAATTCTTATACCAATCATATTCACAATAAATTAAAATAAATGCACATTTCTTATTTATCGGTAATGGTGGGTATATCATAAAACCATATTTTTTTATAGCTCGGTATCCTTTTTAGGTTTATTTATTTTAGTAATTGTCTCTCAATTTTTATTTTTTCCATTTTTATTTACATACAATATGATATGTAGGTATCATAGTTTTAACTTTTAATAAACATTTGTAATCTCACATTTCTATAGCATTAAATTAACAAATGCATATATCACATTTACTACATCATATTTTAGATATACATTTATATATTGTAGAATTCGAAGACGAATTCAAGAATCTTCACCATATGTTACTAAAACTTGGCCACATAGCTCCAGAGTAAATTGCCAAATTTATTGTTTTTAACAAAGATGGTAAAAGATCTAGAGACCGATAATCATCTGACACTAGAGGGAGAGAGAGAGAGGACTCACAATAAACCTTTAAGTGAACCGTATGAGCTGAATATACGGTAGCATCGAAGCAACCTTTACTAGGTTTAGTCAAAGCAGACTAAATCTTTAGTAATAAGAAAAATATAAAGTATCTTAATCATATCAAAATTAATAAAACAACCTTATTTTGAGTATATATACATTTATTGAAATCTTAGAACTAAATTAATCTATCAGTTCGTTATAAAGCTTTTAATAGTCTAGTAGGTAATAAACATATAAAATACAATATTGTAATAGGTAACTAAACATGAATTGCACAACATTACTTACTTTTTATAGGATAACAGCTACGCTTTAAAGATTATTGAAATAGTTGAAACTTTGAAAATATAGACTTGAAATACTTTATTAAAAGAAAAACTTTAAGACAAGAAGTGTAAAATTGGTTTTAGCTGTGTTAACAGAAAAAATATATTAAAGTGTGAATATATTAATAATTAAAAGTTAATGAGCATCACATTTTAGTAATTTTAATAACTATATACAAACCTAATTTATAGTGCATTAACATACTCTTATAGAATGAATTAAGAGGATACAAAATAGATACATACAAAATCATAAAATATGTACTAAAATTTTTAAATTAAAAGTAAATATGATATTATGTTGTGGTAACGAGACATTGTAATTATATGTATATATGTCAAAACATATATATTTAAGTATACAAGCTTAAATAAACAATAATATGTATAAACTAAAGAAAAAAGAATTAAACAAAAATCTTTTATATTAGAACAAAATAAATATCCTATTAAGCTAATTTTATATAATAGCGGCAACAACAAGAAATATATAGAATATATTATATTAAATAAAAAAATACACAAATAAATAATTAAAGCAAGTATAGATACAAAATTTTTAATATCACCATATATAATTCATAAGAAAATAATAAACACGCTATAATACATAACGTAAGTGATATAATATATGAAATAAAGAATGTGAATAGAACTACTGAAATAGATATAAAAATCAGTATTTAAGTTCAAAGTCCAGCATTCCCGCAATACTCGCCGATGCGGTCGGAGATGCATTCGAAGATGTCGAACGATATGTCGCAGTTGCGACCGTTGTCTACAAACAAGGTGGATTTATTATTTATTTAGCCGTTTGACGTTTGCTACAAATAAAAACTTGACTTAATTTTCTATTTAATATATTAAATAGAATTCTATTTAATATATTAAGATATTTATGTTTCTTGACGCTTTTCCTTTCTATAAAGGAAAAGCGTCTGACTGTAAGCGCGCCGGTCGTGGGTTCGGGTTCCAGTTGGGGAGAATGAAAATATTTGAAGCGGAGTCAGCGTAGTTTCACTCCTGCCTACTGCTGAAGCTGATTTTTTTATAGTCATCGAATATCCTACGTTTTAAACTTTTCTCTTAAATAAAGATATTGCGAGTCAAATAATAAAAAAAACTGGGCCATGGAACTGAAAATATTTAACTGTATATTGTATAAATACGATGGTTGATTTTAGTAATTAAAGATAAAGAAATCTTACTTAGTTTGACTAGAAGATAAAAATTTAAATATTGTAAATGTCCAAAGAACCCAAAACATATCGATTATTGACTGTATCGTAATAATATAATATTTATAATGATTTTCTTTGCTCATTCATTCGAGAGTACCAAGTAAAAACTAAAAGGAAATGAAGAAATCGTCTTTATATTTTCTCTGTTTATTCCTCTAGTTAAGCTTAATAGGGAAAAAACATACCCATAGGCACAGTTCTTGAGAACTTGTCGTGATTCCTCATAAGACACTCCCTGGAAGCTTCTAGAACTGCCATGAAGTAGCCCCTCTCGTTCACTCCGTCAGAGTAGAGTCCTACCAGACCTTCCAATGTGGGAAAACCAAAGCCGTCCACCTTGAAAAATTATTTAAAAATATAAAATAAAATAATTAAATATTAATTGTTCAATTAATATATAATTAAATATTGATTGTTCAATTAATATTTAATTATTTTATTCTGTAAAAAGAGAACGAAAGTTTTTAATTTCTTATTGTTCAAATTTTAAATAACTTACATATTGAACAGAACCTATGTTTGTTTTTAATTCAACTACGAATGTACTATATACTATATATACTACTACTATATATCATAATTATAATAGTAAAATTAAAAAAATCGTAGACTCTTGAATCTTATTTTACGAGCGACAGTTTAAAAGTAATTGTTCAAAGTAAAAACCGCAATGCATCCTTTTATGGATGCATGACTCATATCACATAAATGTATTTTGTTTTATTCTAAAACTCTAAAAGAATTATTAACATTTTTCCACGTTTCGATATTCCCGACTCTAAGGAAGGGTTATTTTCATGCGTTTTAGAAATAGTAAATTTGTGTACTAGTAAAGTAGCTTACAAGTTATCTAGATACTTTCACTACTGGGATTTGATTCTAATTTGATTTACTAATTCAATTGTTATATTTATTTATTATATTAATTTAAATTAATTTATATAATTACTATCTATACTATTAAACAATATTCTTGTCTTAAGTTGAAAACCTTGACCTACTGATAAACTCTACAAAATACGGAACACCTTAACATGCGGTAATTTAAAGGTGTCGACGGTAATGTAGAAATAGAGATTGTTATAGGTAATACATACTGACCTCCATTTAGCCAATAATTATAAATATTAAATTGACATCAATTTAGTTACTAGTTATGATTGATAATTAATTATTCCGAATTTAAATTCTTCATATAATTATATGGTTTGCATTGAAAAATTTAAAATTATTCATTTGTGTAATTGTTTTATTATCTTTAAATTTGATCTAACAATCTGTATTATTTATTTATTATTACAAAAAATATTTAAGTAAAACACAAATTCAAGTCATTTAAAAATAAAAAAATCTTGATAACTTAGTTCCGCCACTTAATGCGCGATGCCACCTGACTTCGGCGTAAAGTGGGGAACAAAAGTGTCTTAATGGGAACGGAGGGTCTTAATACGCATTGTTTATACGATTTGTCATCCTTTTATTTTAAGAAATTAATAAGTGTCATCAGCAAACAATACTTTCTCATGGTTCTTTTCAACTTTTCACGGTAAATCATTCATATATATTAAAAAGAGAAATGTAATAGAGCCTTGTGGGAGACCCCTATGTTGATTGTTGAACCAGGAGATTTCTTCATGAGGATTCTGTGACGAGCAACAGCGTCTATTGTATAACTAATCAATTTGACAGAAATATCTCATAGATCTGACGTTTTCTTGATATCTAGTGACTTAAATGTCTTAACGATGTCTTTTAAATAGACTGATTTAAATTTAAAATCTACATTACATTTGTGTTTGTACTCTCTCTTTAAGTAATGATTCAGCGATGGTTGATATCGGAAGTGTATCGGTTGTTGGAACTGGAATATCAGCAAAGAATTTTTCAAATTCATAGGCTACTTCTTGATTAGAGCTAGTTAAACCATTGTCATTTCCTAATTTAAATTCATAGTTATGATCTTTAGCTTTCCAGTTTCAAAATATATTATGTTCCACGTAATTTAAATATTATCAAAATATTTTTTTATATGTAAAGATTTTGAAATTTCTTTCCTATCATAGTTAAAATCTGATGTACAACATGTATTTACCAGAGATCTTAACTATGATGATCTGCTTATCATAGTTAAGATTTGGTAAATACATGTTGTTTTAACTATTTATAATAGATTTATTATTTTTAATAGAGTTGTACTTAAATAACATCGTTTCTTATTTTTTCTTATTTTTACAATTCAACTGGTTATATATACCACTACAAACATTAAAATTATTGTTTGTGGTTGTTTTTATCTTAATATTGATCAGTAAGTAGCAAACTCACAAAGTCCATTTGTTTTATATTTTAAATATAAATATATCCAAAACAAATGAACCTTGTGACTTGCTACTTACTGAACGATATTAATGAAAGACCTTGGCCTTCAGCAAAGCTCTAATAACAGGCTACACCGAGGTTTATGACAGTTAAAAATTATTACGCTCACATGCATTCGTAAAGAGAATTTTATTTTTCAAAGGTTATAAATAGGTGAATTTCTTTTGATTTTACGACCCCGTCGGTTTTATAGTGAACAAATTGGAGCAATCTCGCGACAAGACCATAAAGCCTCAAGTCGGATTTTTAAGTGGTTAGTGGAAATATGTTTCGTTTAATACCGATATGACCTTGGTTGGACGCAATTTTTATTGAAATTAATATAACTATTTTAACGATACGTTTAGAGGAATTATCTGGGTGCAATGAAATAAAAAATAATAACTATAACACTGTATTTATTTGTCACGTGGGACTGTAAAGTTTTGTATATATTTTAATTGTTTTTTTTTAATTAATGAAGCGTCTTTGTGGATGCCCTCTACTCTACTTGGGAACATTGGAAAATAAATGAAAGAAAGTCATAAAAAATAATATTTGGAGCTGAGGTTATTCGTATCACAAAAATGATATACAAAAATGTCTGTCTTAGTAATTGAAAGACAATTGCAATAGATATCTAATTCTATTCAATTGTTTTAACATAAAAAAAACTTATCGATAACTTAACATTTTTTAACTTAATAGTATCCGTAACGAACGAAAACTTACCATCCACTCATCACTGATTAAACTACAAACAATAAAAAGTAATAAAAGAAAGTAAAACACAACAAAACACAAAAATATTGACATAGATTTCCAATTTCACTAAAACTAGAGTAAACGAGATATTTATCAGTAGAAAATAATTTACTTTTACTCACCGCTTTCACTTTCCGGTACACGCACTGCAGTAGGCACTGGAAAATAAGGGAATTATGCGTTATACGTTATTTCTATAAATGCAACTTTGCGCATGAGTTGTGCGTAAAATAACCTATTGTATGCTTACTGTGGTTACTACCATGGATTTAATGCTGTGGAAAATTGTGAAATTATATTATATTCTTGTCTATAAATAGGGCAGAATAATATATAAATAAAATGACAACATAAAATGCATTTTCTATTGATGAAAGTATGTATGTACTCGTATAATAGAAGTATGCATAATATAAATTCAACAAATGGCGGTGTTTATAGAAATTGGCATACCAAATGAGTTATCAGCTTGGATTACAAGAGGCGCGGGTTTAAATTACGCTACGTTCAATTTTTTAAACGTTTTCTAAAAATTATCCACTATATTAATGGCTCAGTAACTTTGAAAATGTAATTTTTCATTATTATAAGTTTTATTGACCAAATACGTAAACAAAAATATATTTTACATGTCCTTTAAGCGTAACAAATCAAATGTGGCAAGTACATGCTATATTTTAAGAATCACTCGCACTAACACCTACAATTGACTATAAATGTACCCATAAAGCCGGAGTTACATCTTGTACTTAATAAAAGTTTCAATAATCCTATTTGTGCTAAATCTTTCAAGGCAGTGCTTCTCAAAAATTTAATTTGATCTATCAAAAAAAAAGTTGTCAATATTCCCAATTCTTAACTATGTTATAAAAAATATTGGATACTCAAATCTCTTAATGATCAAATTTAATAACGAAGCACAGAACTATTTAAAATCATATTATTTGTTCTTATTAAAATGCAAAACACACAAACTACAAACAATATCTCTTATGTTTCACTGGTGGACGACTCATAGTTTGGGAATCGCTGTTCCAAGGCCTTACGACCCGTTAACGTCCCTATATAAAAGGAAAAGATGCGTACTAACGAGAGAGCCCATCTTTACACGTCATAGAATTTTATTGGGGCCATAATAAATGATAAGCAAAACGATACAAATGCTTCGTTATTTTAGTTCAGCCATACTTCATCGTATCGCGTTGACATTTAAGATTTACATATATGTATTTTATTTTAAAATATAGAAATGTTATGCTAACCTTGATAGTTTCTTCAGTATTAATTTAAGTTAAACTTTAGTTTTTATGAAATTTCACAATAATCCTGTAATACGAACTGATTCTGTTAAACATTTTTTTACTATAAGCCATTTACAATGAATAAAACAGATCAGAATTTTTGATAAAATTGTTCATAAATTATCATGATATATACATATTTTTTATAATGTAGCACAGTACATTTAAATTTGAATATGCAAAAAAGCACTCTATTTTATTAATTATACTTTTAAATTATATCAAAGAAAATGGTTTTCAATGTTTTTAGCTTTATTGGGAACATCCGGATATTTTATTATAGTTATAGTTATACATACAGTATAACATATTTCTAATAATCTATATAAAAATATAAAAACTTACACCCGCTATCCGTTTTTCGTCGTGAGTGAACGGAACTTCTCGCTTGTTCCTTCTTCTCTGCGCAGGCATCGTGTGCTCCTCCTTTATGACGTCTAGAGCCTCTGAAATGTTAAATTAAACACCATTAAGTAGTGTTACATCACCAATTTTTAATAATTTAAAATGTATTAAAAACGTACCTTTAGATCTGTATTAAATATCGAGTTAGATTTAAGAAACATGATCAAGGTCATCTCAACTATGGTATAAAATTCACCATCTCGTGTACATACAAATATAATAAAGTGAAAGAGTTTGTTTGGGTAAACTTCCTAATCTTAGGAACTGTTGGTGCAAATTAGTTATAAAAAGTAGTAATTATTATCGATTCGATGTAATATATGAGAGTACAAAAATGATAAACAAGTTAAGCATCAAGAGAATATAGAAGATATTTTTATCTTTTTATAATAATTCATTAATTTATTTATAAGTTATATATGATAACGTGGTTTTAATTTGTTTTAAATTGTACTTCATAACTAAGATCAAATATATAAAACAGGAAATAAATTGTTTTTTAATTAATTTTTCTTAGATCATATAAATCTTATTTTTTTAGCTTCTCGCTGTTTTCTGCATAAAACAAGATAGGCAGAGGAAACCTGGGAACCTAATATGAAAACACTCCATTTCCATTAAAGCACGTTCTCTACTTTCTACCGAATTCTGGAGGCACTGCGTGTTGAGGGAACATAAACGCCACGCTTGTCCTCGTTACCAGAGCGAATAAATGAAAATATCGAACAATTTATTTTCTCGAATGGGAATCGCACCCACAACCTTTTGCGCTTATTCACACGCTTGTGCATAAACACAGCTGGTATCATAATTTATTTAATTAAATAAACTCGAGAAAACTACTACTAAAATACTATTTATAATATACATACTTATAAATATATTTAGTTTCTTAGGTAATAGTAACTGCTATACGCCTAAGTGCAAACCGCAATAGCCAACGGCTGAATGAACACATATCCCTTATGCAAGGATTTGTTATGTAAAGCTATATGGGTCGTCGGATTGCGCACGCTGGTGCTCGTACTTTAGTAACTACTTGCCTGTGTTATATGTGATGTGTAATTTATTATTTCCTTTTGTTTTTATTTTAAATAAATTAATTTACTTTGTATTTATTTCTTTTTAAGTTTGTTTTAATATTATAAGAAACTATTAAATTATATATTTTTTTATTTTTAAGTTGGTTTAATAAGTAAAAAAGGCGTCGCGGTGCATTGAACAAGATCAATGCTGTAGGTTCGAGCTTCATTCGAAGCAATGACTATAATATTTAAATTATATTAATTTTCCTTCTCTGGCAAACGAAGCGGTTTTTCGCTGCTCAACTCACAATGTCTCGAAAGTTGGGTAGAGAATGGGAAAAGAAGTGTCTTAACACTAGGTTCCCTCAAGGTATAGGTAAACTAGCTATATGCGGGAAAAATACTGAAAATAAATATGCAAAAAAATTAAGAAAGTAATGAAAAAAGTATTTATAATAACACTGGTAAAGTTTATTACAACTACTGTTCTAAGAATTTTTAAAACATATTATTTAAAGTTGTCCAACAAACTGTTGTTGTTTATTTTTAGAAAAAAAATATTAAAAATAAAATATAAATATAATTGCAGATATAAAGAAAATTAAAGCATATTTCAGATATAAATGTATTTTTTTAAGTAACATTTCAAATGCGCAAAGTAACCGTAGGACAAGCACGGGTCCCTTATGCAAGGTTTATGCAACATAATATATAGGTCAATCGCATTCACTTGACGTCTTTGTAAAACGACCCAATACTTCGCAAGAGTCCAGTATTCTCCATATCAACCTGCCTTAAGGAAATATTACTAACTTGTTTAAGATATCTTGTCATTTCGAAATTAAATTTCACCATTGCTGTATCAACTACTTGATTTAGAGAGGCGATTATGTGTAAAATTTAATTTAATGTCTTTATTTTTAATAAAAATCATAAAATAACTACCCAAATAAATTTTAAATATTTTTTCCTTTGTATTTTTTGTATAAAACAAATTATCTTAGTAGATTCGAATCTAAAATAATCAAATGCTGAACCACTAGGGTGTAACATTAAAATAAATATATAAAAAGAAACTCTTGATCTTTTCAACATATATTCATACCTACCTATGTGCAATATATAGTGCTAATTATATTATTTTACTTAATTATTTATATTTTATAACATATTATCATAACTGTTGCTTATAAAACATCATTTCATGTATGAGGATATCGCACAGGTCATTAAACCGTACACTGCGTAAGTAAGCCCTTAGCGGTGTCGTCATTTTCGCATAATTATTGAACACACGAATAAGATCTGGAGCATGAATTTTCTGTAACTTGAAAAAAACAACTATAATTACAACTTTAATTGTATAGTTTCAAAATTATTTGTTTAAAGTGGATGACCGCGTCGAGCCTTATATGGCACTGTGCGCGCGAGTGGCCTTTACTCTGGTCTCTGAGATTATTACGATGTTTCAATTTTTTGACATTTTTCGACTTTTTCGCTTGAACATACATTTAAATTATGCAAGCAAAATAACAAATACGTAAAAAAACATAATTAAATGCCACATTACACGGAATACAATTTTATAATTGTAGAAAACAAATAAAAAAAATACTAAATGAGTATGACACACATCCTTACCTATATTCATACATATAAAGATGTAAACATATTTAATATATTTCTTAAGCAGAATAAATTTCATTTGGAATATTTGTATGAGTCACCCAATATATAGTAGATACATCTACAGAAAACACGAGTCCTCAACAGTACTGACTAATAGTATAAGAAGCGACGTGGCACGACTTCGGTAACTGAAGGCTTAAACGTTAGAATAAAAGGTTAAGTCGTTCTTCCCGGATCAAATTATCTTAAATGTTAATCTTACATCACCAATACAAAAAAAGCCCAATGACTTATCAATTATTAAGCACTTTAAATTATTATTGTTTATTTTTTATTAAATACAATGTACATGTAATTTTATTGTATTTTATTGTTAGATTGTTTTTTTTTATTATTAATTATTTTAATATGTTTTTATAGATAAGAATTTCAAAAGTTAATTATTTTATTGTCGGTATTATTATTATGAATAATAGTTGCCGTCTATTAAGTTTTGCTTCGTGATCGATTTTGGTGATTGACTGGGCTTTTTTTTGGTTGGACAAGGAAAAAATAAAATAGTATGTAATACAATACATATTTTTAAAAATAAAATTATATTAGAAATATGTATAGATATCGGGGACATTTTGAAAAATATTGTTAGTTAACAGTTATTATTCTAAGGAAAAGTAAAGATATAGTTAAGAGATTTTTGGAAGACTCTAAAGAAAGAAGAATTACGGTACTCGACTCGACAGTCTACTGACTGGCACCAACTTAAAAAATACTGGATTTTGAATTTTAAATAAGTATAATATAATTATCAACAATATCATTATTTTTTAATTATCTTTACATTGAAGTAATTAAAATATTATTTTCCACAATTTAGATTTTGTTTAAATTTATGCATACAGATATAATTTTAGAATATATTTTCAAAAAAACCATTTATAGAAAAGATTAAATTAGGCCGAAATTGAAGCACATGGCTGACATCTGGCATAGCAAGGTGGCACTGAGTTCACCATTTAATTTTTAAGCATCAAGTATTGTGTGAGGGAAGAGGGAGAAATGAGAATAATTTAAATATAATCAAACCCCCGAGTGGCTATCGATCCGGCAAACATCGTGTTAACAGCTACACGCTGACTCGCTGCGCCACGACGGCCTCTACAATCTGCATTGATTTCGACGCATTTTATTTTAATGTCATACAAAAAATCTACTTAATTGATTTCGACAAGATATCAGATCTTTATCTTTTCTTTTTGATTATTTCATGTTCATTAATATTGCTATTTAAGAACTTACAAGTTTAATAATTATTTCTTGTAATAATTAAAAGATGTGTTCAAGATGTAAAGTAAATATTTTATGGACTCCTAACCGTTAATTGAACAAGTATGTCTTGAATATATACAGGTCTTATCTAAATACTAGAATATATTAATTTAGAAATAAAAAATGCAAGAGTCCATTTGCATTGATTATTGAATCATGAATCAGTTTCACGCTGTATCCCGCACACAGCAGGGTAGGCAGAGGGAACCTAGTGTTAAGACACTCCGTTCCCCACTTTCTGCCAGATTCTGGAGGCATTGCGTGTTGAGAGACAGAACTCTCCGCCGCGCTTTGCATCGACACCAGGGCGAAGAAATGGAAATATAAATTTGAGTAAATATTTCATTTCCTCAAATGGGAATCGAATCCACAACCTGTTACGCTTACACTCACGCTGTGCTAGGAGCACAGCGGCTGGCTTCAATTATTAATGTTATGTAAATGAAAATTATTTAATATATTTAACTACAATTTAACGTTGATATTATTTTATTATATTATATGCAGTTCGGTCTAAATTATCATATTACATTGCATATACAGCATATACGAGTACGTGTAGAATAGCCTTTAGTAATACATCTAACAGGGCATTAAGCAACGGTTCACGCATGACCACTCCCATACAGTGAAGTCACCTGAATTATCGACTACAATTTACGTATGCAGTATCACTTTACCAATACGATCGATCTATATAATAGGAAATTCAATAAATATTTTCTTTTAATATGTTTTATAAAAATATTTTCTTTTTATTTATTTTGTCACGATAATTATGTATGTACAATATGTGAGTTATGTGTGTTTTCTAGGAAAACTTATAATGTCTAGTATTGAATAAACATATAGTAAAGTTTTAATACATAGGTATAACAATACTACCGAACCACTCGCAGCTACGCCCTATTGAATATAAGAATAGACGCTGATGGTCTCCACTATTAAAGCAAAGTTTCGATGAGCATAATTAAAACCAAGTGTAGGTTCGAATCCTAATCATTTTCTCTATTATTTGTAGTTATTATGATTTTTACTAAACGACAAGTGGTCTATTAACTAAGTTTTTTTGGCCTTAAATTTTTAGATCTATCCTAAAAATATATTAGTAATGATAAAGATAAAAAAATAATGTTTGTATATAGCTTAATAGATTATTGAAGAGTTGACATACACAAGCTACTTGTAGTCATTACGCTCAAGGACTTTGATTATAGGCAATAGTTTATTTGCTATTTTTTACTTTAATTTGCTAAATATTATAATCTTATATCTGTTTTATATATAGGGAATATCTGTTTTATATCTGTTTTATATTTATTTATAGGGAATGATTGACGTTTTAATTACTCACACACACAGCGTTGATTTCTTGTTAGAAAGCAAATTGAAATTAGAATATCATTTGGTTAGATAAATGATGTTACATTTCGAAATTCCATGTTGTTTAATACAGATTATATTTATCTACTATGTTATCATTAAATTGAAATCGAAACTAAATTTTACAACTAAAATATAGCAAAATATATGTACATTTGCGCAAACGTAGGCGTGTAATTCAAGTTTTATAAGAGAAAGCCAATTCTGTCACTTTCATCAGATGTGAGTATGAGATATGCGACAATTTGAACACAACTATTTGATGTAAGAGTAAGAGGAGATTAGGGTAATAGGAGTCACTTAAGCAGGAATTCAAATTAAAAAATATTTATGATAATAAAAATATTGTAACCGTCTTTAAATTAAAAAAAGTAGTAAAGTTTAATTTATTAGCTACGGTGCAAGATTATTCCAAATATAACCTCACAATCCTCTTCGAAATGGTTTAAAATCATATTTATTATTATTATTTGACTCCCATTCTTTTGATGCGTGTTTTATGGTTTGTATACTTTCCAATACATCGCCCTAATCTCCTCTCCATTTGCAGATCAGTTACAGTGTTACGTTACGTACGGGTATTAGCGCGGCACTTTCACCATTGACCTTGAGTAGTGGTCATAGGATCGTATACAAAAATGTGTATATGTAATAATTTATACATTAAATTTAATTATAACAAAATTAACCTTATAATATCATAGATAAGAAGACAAGAAGTCTATCCATTTTAGTCATTTACTAAAACTCGCTGTATTGTCATTAATACAAGAGTAATATCTATACGATGCACAATATACGGTATAAATATAGAACAATCATGCTTAAATGTAAATGTTGTATCAACAATCTTTAAGTCAAAAAAAGTATCTTTATTTAATTTTTTTTCTAGATTCTCGTTTTGTCCCTTTTACATACGAAAGGTAGAGAAAGCTAGTGTTAAGACACTCCGTACTCTATTTCATTGTATTCTTTTCCTGTGATACTCCGAGCTCTTTATTAAATCATACATAGCGACCTGTTGCCATAGAGCTGTACTGTATCACGTGTAATTGCGAGTGCATTACTTTCACTTTTGACCTTGGCTACCTGATACTAACTTTACCCGCAGCATATAATTGTAACAAGAAACAACAAACTTGTTCGAACTCTTTATATTGTTACGTATTGTATTCTTTACTTATAGAAGTATAAAATGTAGTGATACTGCACTATTTTTTCCAGTTTTTACTATAAAATTATAATTTTCGATTTTATGAGTTTTATACCCTGTATTATTGTTATGTTATATTGATTTTATCATACCATTTTTTGTTAAAATCTTATAAAAAATGTCACATTTACGACAATAAGTACTTACCTCTTAGTATTGAAAGTTTTATTTCTTCCTGGCAAAGGGTGATCACGCGTTCTATCTTTTGTGGAGCAGTTGGTGGGTTTCGGCATCTTGTTTCCTGTAAATAAAAATATTAATATTAAATACTTATTTAATTATATTTAAAACGTATAAAAAAATCAATTTTTTATACGTTTTCTTAGTAATAATTGAATTATATTTATTGTCTTCGTGTGTCTGGGCACATTGAAATACTAAAACCACTGTATTACAACAATCATTTATTATGAAAAATAAATGTATCTTTCTATCTAACATCATCTGCAAATCTCTTAGTACAGAATTTGTTAGCAATTCTTCACACGTTGTGAACGTAAGGTTGTAAACAAGGTCTTACAACCATTGAGCTAATTTGAATGTTAAATTTGTTTTTATTTTTTTATTTTGTGGCGGTGGTTAATTTTGTGATCTGTAATGCAAGATGCATTCTTTATTTTTTTTAGTTATTAAAAAATCTTAGAAGAAAATTATATTTTATCTGCATAATAAAATTGCTGATTTTATACATTACATTAGATAGATTATAGGAGACTTATAAAAAAATGGCTATACAAATCAGTATTATTTTCTCAAAAAAACCCTTTCATCCGCTTGTTTTGAAAAGGATGCATCGCATAATCAGACTAACTACCAATAATAGAAATTTAACTGATCTTTATAAGATAAAAAATATAAATTTTAATATATTAAAATATAATATTTTATATTATAGATTTAAAATAATAAATAATCAAAGATTATTATTTACAAATTCATGCAATAATTAATATAAATCATCGAATGTACACAGACCACAAGGCTATATATAGTTAAGTAAAAAAAATCTTAGAAGAAAATTATATTTTATCTGCATAATAAAATTGCTGATTTTATACATTATATTAGATAGATTATAGGAGACTTATAAAAAAATGGCTATACAAATCAGTATTATTTTCTCAAAAAAACCCTTTCATCCGCTTGTTTTGAAAAGGATGCATCGCATAATCAGACTAACTACCAATAATAGAAATTTAACTGATCTTATATTAAAATATAATATTTTATATTATAGATTTAAAATAATAAATAATCAAAGATTATTATTTACAAATTCATGCAATAATTAATATAAATCATCGAATGTACACAGACCACAAGGCTTTTATGTCACGACTAACTCTCGATATGGGAGATTGAACACGGCCAAAATACAATGAAACGAATTTTATTGTTAAAATTCATGACCATTTGACCATTACATGGATTGAGTGCATTTGACCCATATTCTGGAAGAATCCTTTTTATTAGTAGTTATTCTTGTTTTGTTTGTCTAAATATAGAGAAAATATCTCTATATGTGACAATTTTATTTGTTATTGAAATGGAAGTGCCTTATTCGTTAACTTAACATTAAAAAAAAAGTAAGACATTAAGTTCTGTATTCAAAATTATAATCATTTTCAAAATATAGTGTTATTAGATATTAATATGTACCTATGTAAGATATGTTTTGAATAGGCAAAAAATGTAGCTCTAAGTATACATAGAGACAATAAAAGCAATAAAACTTAAGATATTTTCCAACTTATATAGTTTCTCACTGATTCCACATATCATATTAAAAATCGATTAAATGCGAGTCGGATTCGAATACCGAGGGTTCCGTACCGGTTTCAGGATTATATGCCAACGGGAAGTACAATTTATATAAGTTGATTTAAATTTGCGAACGTATGCACTCATTTCGTATGAGTTGAATTACAATTACACGTTTATAATGATGTTTTTTTCATGAAATATCTTTAAATTTTCACTTTTTGTATTTTTTTTTCTTTTATTTGTACCTAAATTTTCACTTTTTGCCAAATTTCATAACTGTCGGTCTACAGGAAGTACCCTATAAGTTTTGATTAACGGCGAATTTCATACAAAATGCAGTAAAAACGATGCATAAACGCTCGTACCTTTAAGCGAATACAATATTCAGATATACGGTTATACCTGAATATTTTATATTAATTTCAGATCTATACATCCACAAGGTCTCGTGATGTTCTTGGCAGACGGATAGACGGATATCAAAATGATCTTATAATGGTTTCCTTTTTGTCCTTATGAGGTAGGGAACCCAAAAAACGAATGATCGTCGTAGCGAAGCGACACAACCTTAACGCGACGGCTATAGGTTTGATTTCCAATAAAAAAGAAATAAGAAAAAAGGAATAAAAAAGAGAATAAGACGTTGTTGTTGACTTCCGCCAAACAATACACAAAAATTTAAATGTTTTGAATTTATGTGGGGAATGTAATGTCTTAACACTAAGTTCCATCTGCCTACCGCGCTTTATGCAGAATACAATATAAATTTAAAAATAATATTCCTTTCTCAACGTTACAACAAATTAGCAATTTCAACAATCAACAATTCAAAGCACGTATCTTCATCTTACCTAATATTGTAGTATTCTTATATAGATTACGGTATTTTAAACAAAAACTGTATCTTTAAGCGATTAGTAAGTTCGGTTACAATGTATGTAAATTAAGGTTATGTGAAGATTTGCATAAATTTAATATTCATAGAAAGCAATAGTTTACTGCAACGGTGTATTGTTTGTTTATCTTGTAACCTGGTTAACTAGTAAATGAGAATAATATCCAAAAAAAACAAGTAACTTTTGAAATTACACGTTCTTTGCATCTGTGAAACTGCTTGCTTCTAACGCATTTATTTAATATAAACAAAAAAAATAATAAAAGTTCAAGCGTCAAATGCAAATAGCGTTAAATATTTAGTCAGTATACTTATATATATTTACAATAATATCTATATATTATTTTATAACTTTAGAATGTTAATATTTATATAACTATAAGTTTTTTATGTCATGGTCAAAAACACTTTTTGTTTCTTTAGTTCCTATATTTTAACAAATTTGGCCCTTGGCAAGATACAACAAGTAAAGAGTCATATTTTTCACAATTTTACCGTGTAAAGGATAGTCAAAATAAATAGAAATAAAAACAACTATTTTACTATTAATTTATTCGATACTAAATGGACATTTTGGCTTTTAGTATCGTTATAATATCTATTAAATAAATAACTGTTTTCTAATTATTTACATTTAAAAAAGGCTATATGTATATTTAAAGTTATTTATTTACACATAACCGCTACATTTCATTTCATACTTTCACATCAAAAAGATTCGACTCTCGTCCGATCATATGAGTTTGTAGACATGTATCAAATGCTGATATCCATCGGGCGGTGAAAGCTGCATTTGAAGCCAGAACTAAATGACTTTAGCACTGCTTCATTAAGTAGAAATAAACTATAATATATGACACTTTATACTATTTTCATTTATCAAATTTAAAGGCTGAGGCTGTCGTGGCGCAATGGGCTGCGTCTGACTGTAACCGCGATGCTTAAGAGTTCGAGCTCTTCTCGAGATGATGTTTCAATTATTTGCAAGCCTTCGCTTTGATTAACAAAGCGTGGCGTTGAGTTCCGCCGCTTAACACACAACGTCACGAAAAGTTAGTCGGAAAATAGGAAACGGGCTAAGTTCCCTCTGCATATTCTACTATACTTACTTGAAAAAGCGTGACGACTTCTTTTTTAAATAAATTAAAAAATATATATATAATATATTTACTATGTGATTACTAAAATAAAATATTCATAGAAACCAGCTACAAATATATCGTAATAAAATGGTGTTTAATTATAAATTATTGATAGACTAGATTGTCTTGATTTTATTGATGTTATTTTAAAAGATGCATTATTACTTAATTAGCTTAATAGTTTTATTTGCTCGCTGCGAGAAAAATATACCAATTATGTTCAATTTTTAAAGGCCGAAGAATATAGTAGATAATTTAGATAAATGATAAGATTTTAGCAAATTGTTAGTCACTATTAATAATACTTAAATATGTTATAATAATACTTAATTTTCCTTTAAATGTATTTTTTTTAGTTTCATACTTTACCTCGCACATAGTAAGGTAAGCAAAATTAACCTAAAGTTAAGTCACCGTTTTCTGTTTTCCGCCCGAATATGAGACATGTGCGTGTTTAGTAGCGGCACACAACGCCGCATTTTGTCTTACCAAAGCAGGTAAACGAAAATTATTTATTCCTCAGAATATAATACTAACGTAGCGTTTACATTTATGCCATTCCGCTGCACCACGGTCGTCTTCAGCTAAATGAACCACCTATAAGTAACCTATAAGTAACCTACTCGTATATTTATTCTAAGAAATAAAATTAGTCTATTTTCTAACTAGGACTAAGTATTTTTCAAACGAATCTATTTCAATGATCATCTATAGAACGCAAAACTGGTCCTAATTTAAGTGTTGAATGATTGCAAATAGACTGTTATATAAGTAATGAACCGTAAACTCTTAAGCAAGTTGCAGTCTTGAGATAATTCCTAAGCCTCAATATTATTTACTATCGTTACGTAAGCTGTACTTAGATTAACAGAACGAGCTATATGGAATTTGATCTTTAAAAAAAGTTGTTTCTGTTATAGTATAAGATATCATTTTTTTTTCAGCATTACACTTCATCATGCATATAGCAGGCTAAGCTGAGACTTAGTGTCAAAACACTCCTGTCTCCAGTTTCCACCCGAAATGTCCAGGACACTGCGTGAACTCAGCGCCGCACTTTAACATATCACCATTCCCTCAAACGGGAATCGACCTTACAAAATCGCATTCACGTTAAAACGTTATCCCATTGCGCCATGATGGCTAATCAAGATACTCTTATTTCTTTACCTATATGTTTACCTTTGTCTTGTAATTATCCGGGTTTGCAGAGATACTAAGTATTCAGTTTTATATTCTTGGAAACCAAGCAATATTTTTTTTTTAAAAAGACACAAATTTCTCAAAAACTAAAGTCATATCGAGTAGATCCTTCACAAATTATATCATATATTTCCCAAGTTAGGTAGTCAATCAGTCAGCTTAATAGTCTTTGAATAAGAGCAAGTAGTTCATACTTGGCAAGTATAAGCATAAGTTGGTTAAATTTTTAAATATATTTCAATTTGTTTAAGCTGATAGCTGAAGCACAATCAAGTGCAAATATACAGAATTGTCACAATTGAGTCATACCAAGTGGGCGCAACCTTGCAAAGTCTTTATAGATGTGTCTCCGTTTATGGTAATGTGTAGGTTGTGACGTTAAAGGCTTTTAAATCCGCTATGTTACTTATAATCTTCATCTTTAGAATATATGAAAATTATTTTTTAAGCACAAGATGGACGTTGTTAGGCATTCGACCTTCTCTAGGATTATAAAAAAAAATCATTTCTTTTCACGTTTCTTCTGCACGTAGTATCACGAATGTAGCCGAGAGAAACTTATGTTAAGACACTCCGCTGTTCGCGGACCGTCAGAATTCGAGATTTATATATTCGAGACCGCCGCGCTTTGTGTACCTACCAGAGCGCGGCCCTTGGTGCCGCGGGTCACGTGGGAATCGAACCCATATTTATTACTTTTACTGATAAAAGCTGTCCCACTGCGCCACGATTGCTTTCTAACTTTTAATTTTCACATTTGTCTAAAATGAATGAATAAATGAAAGTGGAGAGCAAAGTGTCTTCGCAACACAGAAGAACGAATCGTGTGTAATATAATAATCTTTTATAACCTTTCGCAAGCAAGTTCATATTTTTATTACTTACTAGTTTTAAAATGGAATCCAATTATTGATTTCATTAAAGGAAATCATTAAAAATAACTGTTGATCTATTTACGTAATTTTTTGATTACAGATAAAAAATATATATTATTTTAATTACCAAAAATACCCTAACAAACAAACAAATGTTCGCAAATTATATTAGAAGCACATTATAGTCATTTATTTGAAAATATACCATATACGACAACGTCCAGTTAGACAACATTCGACACCTACTAATTTAAGCACTAAAGGTTAATTAATATTTTGACGATGTTTGAACGTAGGTTTAAAAGTTTTGCCTACTTTAAAACACAAGTATAGGCGTGAAGAACAGAACATCTTAACATTAGAACTAAGTTTGTCTGAAAACAAAAACCGCAATATATTTTCTGTTGTATTGCAGCATTTCCTTTAACCTCTTTCACCGATAGACTAAATGAATCTTTACGTAACTCGTTGCGTCAAATCTCGCCGTTTAAAGCATCTTCCCGGTGTGAAATTGCCTATTAGTTATTTAATTGACTTGTTACATGCTGTATAGTTTACCAGTTTAATGATTATTGTAATGGTTGTGATACAATCTAAATAGATGTTTGTACATAAAGTTTTAACGCAAAAACCCAGCGTAGAGTTCCGCCATTGAACATGCAATGTCTCGAAAAATTCGGGGGAAAGTGGGGAACGGAGTGTCTTAACATTAGGTTCCCTCTGGCTGCCCTGCTCTATGTGAGATACTACGTAAAGCTGGGCATAAAGTTTTCACAAAACTTACAAAATTCAAAAGAAATATCTACTTTCAGACTGAGAAACATGACTACATTTACATGTAGAAATTTGCAAGGAGCTATTGCTATGTTATCTTCTCAAGCTATATATATTTATTTAATAAATTAAAAGAAAATTTCATATATAAATTGAATTGATTTGTAGAGACCACTTCAAATATGATAATCAACTTTGTAAATTTTAATATAATGACCTTTTCGGTAGCATATTAAAGATGTGACGACTAATGTACGCGTCATAATGATATTTATGTGTTGACAAAAAAAATATGTTAGTGATTTTATTATATATCGATCTAATATATGCCTAACGTGATCTTATTTAAAAAATTAAAAACAATATTTCTATTATAGTTCAGCTGTACATATACAACAACTTTACAGTTTAATATTTGTTGCTTACACACTTTCATACAGAAAAGTTTAAAAGTAATGTTAATACGTATTTTACTAATAAAGAGAAAAATAAGATGAGCAAAATCACAATTTTCTGCAAGTCCGTTGCTCACAGAAATTAATATCGACAATAAAACAAGTAAATCGTTGTAACTAGTTGTAACGGCTAATCAGCTCAACTACCTTACAGTCAATTACTTTCCCTGGCCACATTTTCTCTCTAGTTCATTGTCATATAGCACTCTTTACACTATTGTTCGAAAGAGTGTCTATAACCTTATATTTTATGGTTCTAAGTTAATTTATGGCGTTATATTTAACAAAAAAATCTAACGTATTTTGATTTATGAATTCGTGATTTGTAAAACAGAAGTAAAAATGTAAAAATGTAAATTGTAATGGGAATTGACGTATCAAACATCAATTATTATAATTATTGATTTTATTAGGTTACTTTAGCTCTACGCTATACAGCGTAGACAGAGAGAACCTCAAGTCAAAACACTTCGTCCTCCACTATTGAGCTGAGTGGCGGAATTCAACGCCGCATTTTGTCTCGCCATTATTTATTATAAGTATACTTATTGAATTATTGATAATATGTGTCTAGGTGTTAATAATAAGTAAGTCATCAGACTTTACGACCATAACTGCAGTTTTTAAATTATTTGTCAATTCTATTAATAGGCTTAAATCAAAATCAAATATGATATATTCTTATAAACAAAAATTTAACTATATAAGTAATATATATATATATTTTTCTATAAATAGTCTTCTTTTAAAATAACGAGTTTAAACGTGAATGAACCTTAAATATGACTATTTTGTGGTAATTTCAAAATGATATCGTGCGTTGTTGATTAGCACAGTCCTAATAATAGGTATTTGTATTTGTAGTTACGTATGTGTAAAATGCAAGTAACGTTCGACATGTCAACGTTTTTCAAATTATTTTTTAATTTTAATCAGAATATTTAATACAAAAGTATAGTTTTATCTCAAATTTCATCAAGCTATAATTATATTTTTTACAACACTATAATAAACCTTATATAAAAGTAGATTAAAATAGCATAATAATATAACAATTAAATGCTCGTTTTGTTAAATTTATTTTAATACTAATTTAAGTTTATTATTAAGATAATATTTGTTTTTTGAATATTTCGACAGCCTTGATATTTAACATAATATGCAATATCAGTATTAAGATCATTCTCCTGCAATAAATTATTATCTTAAAATGATATTGTGCAAATATCAAAAGGCCTTAGTATGTAAGATTAATATTGCGAAAGCTTTAAATGTAAATTTTATTTTTTGTTTTTTTTTAATTATAAATACTAATAATAACATAAAAATTACTTTAAATGTTTGTATATATATACATTACTAAGTGAGATTATATCACAATTATAGATAGGTATGTGATTAAAATATACAGTCACAGCTCAGTAGTAACAAGTCACACGACTTCAAGGCTGTCTAGAAACTGGAGCAGCTATGTGAATTGATTTTGTTGTCCGACATAAAATCAATCATATTTTTTTCCTTAAAGACTAGTTTTAGACATATATATTTGTTATTAATAATTAATTATAAATAATGCAAATATTACGAATTAGCTTTATTTTGAAGATATTTATAACTTTTTTATTAAATTAATCATTTTAAAAATTTATATAAATATTTGTATAATGTTTTCTAAGTTTTGTAATACAAATAAAATACTTACTGTTTCAGCCGATATAGCACTATCACTCAACGAAATACTAAAAATATAGAGACACCATAGCAATGCACTAATTCGCTGAACCATTTTAATCACAATCACAAGTGAAATTATATTTTATTATACACGATTTTTTTATTTTTTTTATGTATGAAAATATATATATATTTAAATCGTTAGCGAATTTATTTACAGTATGGTAGCGAAAGGCGCGCGTTCGAACGCAATATGGATGTTGGATTGATCTTGCGCCGATTTTTGAAAGGCCCGCGTAGGAGGGTTTCGCGCCTATTACAAACTGTCATATTATGGCGTTCCGTTACAACATCACAATATTTTTTCAATATGCAATATTAAGTATATTTAATTCGTTTTAGGAATTATTTATTTATTTTATAATATAAAGAATATTTATAAACAATATTTTTTGTAATATATACTAATAGCTTAAATGTATTTATATAAAAAAAGATTAGTATCACAATCAATCAAGAATATTGTGTTTGAGCTGTAAATGACGTATGTCATTCGTCGATCAAACGAGATGACAAATGACGGATGACGGGCGATAGATGGCTTGGAGCCACTGCCATTGGTGCTTAAAAAGCACATCATTATTCTTTAGAAAGTTTTGTTTTACCAAAATTTACAAATATATTTTTTAATCAATACAGCGAGCGATACGAGCAGAAGTGCAAAATGAGCGAAGCATCCCTGAGCCACTCCCGTGAAGCGCACTCATTTAGTTACTGTGAATTTGTAATATACAAAAATTAATAATTGTAATGTATAATAACATACTTTAGCATTTAATAATATATCAACATCAACGAATTTCTCTTGCATTAGAAAACTAATGTGATAAAAAGTAGGCGATGTCACCATATTTGTGATGCATTCCCGCGATAGAAATCTTGACACTTCTTATCTGGAGCACTTAATAATGGCAGTAATTACAATAGATAAAACAAAAAGTTGAACTGGAAACTTCATAATAATTATTTTTATTTATCACAACACAATTGAATGCATTAAAATAAGTCTTTAATTTAAAATACAACGGTAAATGGTAAAAAATAAAATTATAATTATGTACCTACTCAATTTTAAGCTCTTCGTTAAATATTATAATGATATGATATAAATATAAGATTTCTTACGAAAAGTAATGGCGGCAATTTATAGTCGATTCATAGACTCGGAATCTTGAGGATTAAACTTTATAATAACTAAGCCGCTTCATCATTTTTTTATTAAAATGACATATTAAATTATTAACATTGTTTATGTATTTAAATATTTTTAATGTATGTACTTTTCTTACATTCTAGAGTATGAAGAAGTTTGATATTTCATATTATTTAACGTTTTCAAATTTTTATCTATTTAAAATAACCTCAAGTGGTGAGGTACGGAGTGTCTTAGCACTAGGCTTTCTTTTGCCTTCCCTCCTTATTTTCCCTCCCTCCTTGCCTTCCGGTATATAATGTGAAGCTAAAAAATTAGCCTCGACGATTCGGCTACTCAAGCCCTATAGGTCCAAACCTATTGGACATAAGAATATTGAAAGACATTAATACTTACTTCAAGCAAATTTCTATCTCGTGATTGTGGAGTCCTTCAAGTGGAAATCAAACTAATAACCAGTCATACGACGCCCTCATTTAATTAATATTATTTGAAAAACATACAAAATTACAATGGTGTTGTGTTACTAAAATCGTAAAAGCTTATGATGTAAAGTAAAATAACACGCGTAATTAAGTCTTAAAGAGTTTTATGAAACTCGTAGAGAAGATAAAATCGCAATGAAGCAATCAGTCAACTAGGGCATACGAGGCTTATGAATCTAGATTTTCCTTGTGAAACCTGAGTTTAGCACTAAATGATCGTCGCGATATACATAGGTATTATGAAATATGTTATGTGACACCCAATAGAGAATAATTCCAGAAATTATATGAATAAATTTAGTATTAAGTATTTTATTGGGATAGGCAGAGGCAAACAAATAAATAGAGGTCATTCGTGGCGCAGGGGCACAAAGTGTGCGTGAAAAAGCAGTCGCACTTTGTGCCCTGCACGGGTTGTGGGTTCGATCCCCACTCGAGTAAATTGAATATTTATTTTGATTTATGTTTCCATTTCTTTGCTCTGGTATCGAGGCAAAGCGTAAGCAATTAAAAAACAAACACACGAAAACTTATGTTTTATTTATTTAAAAATATTAATATTATTAGCTTTAACCATTACAAAAAAATATTTGGACGAGGAATTTACACTGTTATTAGTTTATTTAGGAAGGGACGAGCTCATTCCACTTTTACTAAGAGTGTGTAACAACTGCATTGACATGAGTCTGCGTTGTGAAATCAAAGTTGATCGTCTGTCATTATAATATTCTTCGATCTCTTGTAGAGTCAAATCTTTTGTTTCCGGCAGACAGAAGTATAAGAAGATACAACCTGAAACAAGTTATTATCTCTCGCAAAAAGTGGCTGCATTTTTTTTATATTACTAACTTAATACGTTTAATGTTATTAATCGAATTTAGTAAGATAATTAAAAATGATTTTTGTTTTTAGCTTTACGTGTATTGCGATCAATGAAAACTAAAAAATAAAAATAATTAAAACATAATATAATCTTTTCTTAAATAAATGAATAAAATTTAAAATAATACCAAGGGTTTTCAAAAATTTTCCGCAGGTATACAATATTTACATATCAACAGAAAAGTTACCTGTTGGTTTCACGGACAATTGCTCTTATATAAACCGATCAGAGAGAGGAGAAATTACTCTTATATAAAAATTGAAGGAATAAAAAAGATGTGTAAAGGGATGTAACTAGATTATTATTACTCTGTCTACACAGCATAATGTGTGAGATACGAGTAAAAAAAATAAAATAAAATACAAACTCTGTTCTGACAGTTACTCACCTAGCAAGGAGCAAATTCCAAACGCTAAAATAGTATACGGAAAACCAAGAAAATCTCTTACATAGGGATAGCACTTGTTTGCTGAGAAAATTAATAAATTCAAATTCATAAGCGATATCCCACCAAGGAGTCCTCTTACCTAAAATATATATACAGAACAACAAACAACTTTTACGACTGTGCGTAGCATATTTGGGGAAATTAAAGTATTACAATAAAAAAGTAAATCAGCTTCACATAGCTAGGTAGGCAGAGGGAACCTAAGTGTATGACACTCTGTTCCCGATTGTCAACTGAATTCTGGAGGCATTGCGTGTTGAGTAGTGGAATTCTATACTGTGCTTTGCCTCGACACCAGGGCGAAGAAATTAAAATATTAAATATTTCATTTTCTCGAGTGGGAACTGAATCCAAAACCAGCGCTTACAATCATACATTCGAGTCACGACTAGCCTCTAGACTAGAATATTACAATAAAAACAAATATCTTATAATAAAAGAGAAAATGAATACATAAAAATACTTAAAACTTACTTGTAAAGGATATAATTCGTACATAATGAGCGGCGGTAGAGTATAGTAGCCGGTGGTAATAAACATGATGTAGAGCATGAAGCCAACTTGCGGCAATATGGTGGATTGCGTTTCATAATGGATCAGGAGCCCGAGAGACACGCAAACTACCCCGACGCCAAGACCTGTATAGAGTTGTAATATTTGTTAAAAAATAAGATAATTTTTATGTTATTTTATAAATAAATTAGGTGGCTTCGGCCTCTGCTTACATTTATTTTATATAATAAACAACAACTATAAAAATAGTTTAAGCAGATATTTAAAAAAAAAAACAAAAACGATTGTATCATTTTTTTCCGTACATTTGTTACTCATCATTGAATCGCAGTTTTTTTTATTAATATTTAAAATGAAGTGACGTAAAAAATAACAAAAAAAATATTTTAAAATAGTCAATTTATACCAGAAGTAAGCGCTAAAGTTCTTCTCCCAACATGAAATATAATTACAGCCACAAATAGTCCCATAATTATTCTCGTGATGCCAAGTATAAAGTTTCCTACATCAGCATTGATGGATGACTTGGACCTCTATAGAAATTAGAAAGTATTAAAGTTATTTCTTTTTTTTTATATAAATTTTCCGTAAAACATTCACACGCAAAAATATTAACAAAATAAAGTAAATAGTCTAAAATAAATTTAAATTATTAGCTTTTAACAAGATGAAGAGAGAAGATGTAAAGAATAATTTCTTAGATTTCACTCATTTATATTAATATTGAGACCAGTCGTGGCGCAGCGGCACGAAGTGTGACTGTAAAACCGACTGGTTGTGGGTTCGATCCCTACTCGAGGAGATGAAATATTTACTTAAATTTATATTTCCATTTCTTCGCTCTGGTGTCGAGGTTAAGCGCGGCGTTGAGTTCTGCCACTCATCACGCAATGCCTCCAGAATTCGGCAGAAAGTGGGGAACGGAGTGTCTTAACACTAGGTTCCCTCTGCCTACCCTACTGTGTGCGGGATACAGCGTGAAGCTGATTTATTTTGATTTTATTTTATTATTAATATTAAGTAAAGCTACAGAAATAAAAACTCACCTCTAAAATATCAACAGTCCACATAAAAATAATTGATGAACCAGACAGTTCCGCTACAAGTTTATATATAGTCATAATACAAAACGGCTTATACGCGGAAGGTCTTAGGAGTGCAGTCAGTTGTTCGACAAAGGATAATCTATAGAAAATTAAAAATAAATTAATAAGAAACTAATTTGAAATTAACTCGTATAGCAAAATTTTACCTACGAATTTCGTTGTCGTTCTTAAAATCTAATATGTCATCCATTTCCGTCTGAATATTGTATTTCTCGCTGCGAAACTTTTTAAGTGATTTAACGGCGTCTTCTGGTAAATCTTTTTGTATCAAGTAATACGGTGTTTCAGGGAGATGTAAGTTGAGAAGAAATAAACATATTGCGAAGGCGCAACCTATATAACATAAAACTGTCCATTTGAATACAGATCCTAAGCCTGCCTGAAATTTAAGTTAAAGTATATAGAAATAGAATTAAATTTAAAAAAAGACAAGCTGTACCCGTCCATGGTAAGCTAGTAAATATGTGTCAAGTTGAACGCGATGGATATGATTTTAATTCTAATAAACAGGAGAATATAATATAAAAAGATATTATCCTTGTTTAGTTATACAAAGTAAGTTTTCTTAACTAACTAAAAGCGTAAATTGTTACACAATTCTGAAAATATAGCAAAGATATCACCTGTAACGTAATGCCAATAGACATAGCAATATTAGGGAAGGAGCCGATAACGCCGCGCATATTTGGCAAAGATATCTCCGTCATATAAACCCTTGGAACGCTCATCACCATTCCGATGCCGACGCCAGTTATTATTCTACCTATAATATTATTATTTATTCTTTTAACGTGTATCTGGTAAGTATTATCGTAAATATGCCTTGAATTAAAAGAAAAGAACAGAACGAAAGAAAAATATTTCAATGAAATAAATGTACTTATAAATTTTCAACAACTCACCGATAATAATTTTTTTAGCCGAATCAGCCAAGCTTGTAAATAACCAGCCGAGGCACACCGGCAGTTGACTATATATCAACATAGTGCGACGACCAAACTTGTCTATAAAATAACCGCACAGTACACAACCAAAAGGAGAAAATAGTGGCATTACACTGGCTGAAAATAATCAGAATCCTTTAAAGGTTGTCTTTAGAAAATTACATTTTGATAAAGGATCAAGGATATGAAATAAAATAAAACATTTTTTCAGGATAGGATATATCAACACAACTTTATAATAAGCTCTACATTTTATTTTAGAGAAGCCAAGCCTTGGGGGAGGAATCATACCCATATTTGAAATAAAGACATTCAATTATCTTGGTTTTGGTATGTCACAGTTAGAAATAGTGAAATTGGCATCTGTATATACATTTATAATCCAAAAAATAGCAGCAAATATTTATAAATGATATTAGGTATAATAATACTGGGTTAACTATATTTTACTTTTTTTTTCTGTAACTAATAATTTCTTAGTATTCTTCTTCTACATATAGATCTATCCTATTTCTTAACTAACCAATCCAAGATTCATCGTCGATGGTCACTTTAATCGTCGAATCAGGTAACCTCAGCTGTGGAAGAGTGACTGCCGAAAAGCCAAAAGCCAGTCCAATGGTCACCATCGATAGATTTACCCAAACACCGTAACCTAATTGAATCATAGATGTCGCGGTCCAAAACCCAGGATCTGGATAGTTCACTTGTAATTCTGAGGGCATTTTTAAGTCATGATATTATAAATTGTAATAATACAGCCCTATGCTTAAAAAACCGTTATGACATCTATCACTCCAACAATACGTATACATGTGTGCTTATTTTTTTTAAATATATTATGTCTAAGATTTCTGTGTATGGTGCTTCAATTTGTTTATGATAAAGAAATTAAAAACTTTTTTTTAATAAAACACTTCTTTATAAAAAAAATTAAAACAACACCAATAATTCAAAATTTATTCAATGATTCTTTGTCATTTTGGGATACACATATGGTCTTGTATATTTATTATTAGCAAAATCTGCGGTAAATATCGCCTTTCCATTTTTCCCCACCTGACTATGCACATATTCTTCAAAGGCTGATAGTATTTGAAGGAGGGAACTTCTCGATATAGAATCGAATTCAATACCATCAGCTTCCCGTGTTGGGTTATTTCCTGTAAAGTTTTAAACTGTTAAATGTAACACATATAATAATATGTGAATATTTTTGCTGAATATCTTTTAAATTCTACAGCGTCACATGTTTCAAAGAGAATACATTATAATTTATAACGTAATGAATTTTTACATAAGAAAGCTTAATGATAAAGTTGTTTGTTTTAGTTCAATCCATTCAAAAACATATTTTATATAAAAACAATCTTTTTTTTATGGAAAAGACAAGGCAAACGAGCGTTCGGGTCACCTGATGGAAAGCGGTTACCGCCGCCCACGATCTCATGCAACACCGGAGCCCGGCATTACCTGATGCGAAACGCAGTGGCATAAAGCCACTACTTAACGCCGGTTTCAAATACCCGGGGTGGTGATGATCCGGTCGAGTCTGCCCATGCGTGTAGCCATTGCTGGCAACACGCATGCTGACGTGACTCTACCACTCTACGTGACAAAATCATATAAAATTTACCTGTTCCCTTGAATAACTGAACTAAGTCCGCTCTGCACCAAGCAATAAGAAGGTACAAGAAAACAATGTGCCGCATTTTCGATTGAATTGGAACTATCGAGTCATAAGATCGTAAAAACCGTCCTTTTTTTGCAAAACATTGATTATGTATGAGTACCAGCATAAAGTTTGCGTTTAGTTTCCTCTACTTCTTTTTATAATAGTTTTATGATATACTAGCGACCATCTTGCTGCTTTGTCCGCTTAAACTATTCTTATTATAAGAGCATTATTATGTTAAAAACAATATCTATACATTGAAAACTAAAGTTTCAGTCAATTCAATAAACCATTTATTTTACAATGTAAGGTAAACAAACGCTAAACATTAAGGAAAATTTGCCAAAATATAAAAGTACCAGTGCATTTAAATAAATTAAATCGAGAAAATGTAAGCGTTTCCGAGATTAGTTTGCATAAATGCCCAGACAAATATCGTTTTGAATTCTATTACTTTGATAGCCCCTAATAATAGATTTTATCTGCCATGAACAACAATCAGTTACAATTCTATTATAAGTATAGACTATTTTATTCTCAAAGCAAAGTTAAAGTTTTTATTTAAACGAAGGATATTTTTGGATTTAGTTAAAGAAATTACCACCAGGTGTCTCTGCTCGAATGAGATGCAACGATTATTTTAGAATTAGATTCTAGTCTTTCTAAACTCCACCTTGTTGTCTAAACTTGGAATGAGTAACTTCCCAGAGTACAAATTATTTACAAAATGTATTGTAAAAGTTATATATTATAATAAATACTACACTAGTCCTGAGGACTTTGACTGCACTTCAATATAGTATATGTAATCTTATATCAGTTAAATAAAGAATTGTCAATTAAACAACAAATTAAAACAATCATATTATTTTATTTCATAAAACATCAACAAATACTATTAAGGTAACAAGTTTGTTCCAAAATTTGTTATATCACAACATTTATTCTTTAAAGACTTATAAACAAACTATTTACATAATAAGTTTTTAACGAAGCTGCCAATTTGTAATTTTTTTATACAACAATAATGTAAACTTTTAAATGACAAAAATGGCACTACGTTTCTTTACTTACTTAATATTATTACAATAAATAATACCTTATACAAAATACATGCATTATACAATTAGACATAAACCATGCTTTTGTATAAAAAATGATTCGAAAAATATTCAGTTTTAATAATTTCAATACTTTCAGTATCATTAAATAATCTATAGCTTATTCTTATATAAATAAAGTCGTTAAAACTATTTTTTTTTATTTGCTTTTATACATTTATATTTAAAAATATTGACTATATGTCACATTTACCTAGTTATATTTTTGAACAATATTTGTATAATTATATTATATATACATATGTATAATAAAATAAGTACATATTCAATAATATTTTAATAATTTCATTATAAATCACTAAATTATTTACAGAGCACCAACAACTCTTATACATAAATGTATAATAAAACACTGGAATATCTATAGAGATATCGTCAGATTTATCTTAAGATAAATCCTTTGATCAATCTAAAGATATTATATAAACACATGATAAACTGACCTTTTATTTTAAATTTAAAAATATATTTCAAAATATATATTTATTTAAATTCTATTTGTTCACATAACTTTAATTATATTTATTTATTCAAGCAGTGTCTGTAATACTGGCTTTTTTAAGCTGCTTTGTTCTTCCACTGAAATAATCTTCTATCTCCTGCAGCGTTCTTCCTTTAGTTTCTGGTAGGAAGATGTAGAAGAATGCCGTTCCTGTAAATTAAATCATTTTTATTTTTAAATATTTCATAGCGGAACGCAATGCTGTTTTACCAGACATAACGCGGCGTTAAGTAACTAGTAATTTGACGGATAACTCTAAGAAATGAAAAATTTAATTTCATTTGGGGTTTCGAGTGGGGATCCCAGAAAACTCACGTTTACAGTTAGATGTCTCACTGAGCTAAGATGTCTCGTTTAAAAATCTAATCAAAATATTCTTTATTCAATTAGAAATGTTCTTTATTTCTTTTAAATCATTAAGGTACATAGAAATGTTAGTAGTGTCAGTTCTAAAGCAGTTATACTTAGAAGAGCTGGCAAGAAACTCAACAGATGCTATTTAAAAAAAATAGACCATGTATAAGTACCATTAGCTTCCCGAACGAACATGAACAACATTTAATTCCAGTCACTATTGCCATTGTAAATTAACTTCCCGTCGTATCCCGCACACAGCAGTATAGGCAGAGGGAACCCTGTTGTAAGATACGCCATTCCCCATTTTCCACCAAATTTTGAAGGCATTGCGGATTGAATGGCGTCACTTAACGCCGCCTTTTGCCTTGACATTAGAGTGAAGAAATGAAAATATAAATCTAAATAAATATTTCACTTCCTCGAGTGGGGATCGATTTTACAGTCACATTTTGTGCCCCTTCGCCACGACTGGCCTCTTTATAGTATACCTCGACCATATTATTAACAATATATATATTATTAACATATTATATTAACAATATAAAATCTAAATGATGGACAAATGGAGCTAGATAACGAACTTTATAAAGTACAAACACTTATATCGAAGTGTTATTCGGAAGAATATTTTTGTTTAAAATATAAATATTTATTAGTTTTTTACAAAATGTAGCATTCTAATACGTCACTCAGCATGTATTCAAGTAATAAACATAAATAATATAAAAAAGAGTGAGAAGTCACTAAATGCTTAATGAAATGTAAGCATATTTTATAATATGAAATATATATGAATATATAAATAATAAATATTAAGTAACATACCAGCTATAGACATGGCGCCGTACAAGCCGAACGCCCCGTAGTCGTTGAGGGCGTGCTTGATGAGCGGGAACGTCTTCACCACCGAGAAGATGGAGAGGTGCGCCGCGCACGTCGTCATGCCGCCTATCACGCCGCGGACCTGGAAACAAATTAAACATATTTTATTACTCATGTCATATTTAATATTGCAAAAGTCATTCATTATTTTAAAATTTTATAGTTTTAATAAATCGTATCCTGTGTAAAATATGTTTTTTTTTTTGTGAGTCTAAAACTTTAGCACACAAGTTATCAAATTAATAACAAGCTACACGTTAGCTACGCGTGCGAAACTAATATTTTAGAAAAATATTTATACATTAGAAAGATCGAACTAAGTATTTCCACCACCTTTACGCGATTAATAAGCCAGTTGAATGATAGCTACTAAATAAATACTGTAACTTAAAAAAACTTTCAAATTTCAATTTTAATAAAATACGTCCTATTTTAATCATTAAAAAATTTAGTTCTAAAAGATTTGACTAAAATATATTATTATGTCAATACAATTTTTTTATTAAAAAAGTATTTAAAAACCATACCTGAGTGGGATAAACTTCTCCAATCATAATCCAAGGCACAATCAGATACCCCAACGTGCAGAATATAGTGAAGGCGTAGATGCTGACGACCGGGATCCAGGAGTGCTGCGGCACCATGCCGTTCTCCTTCCAGTACTTCACGAAGTACAGGTACACGGAGAGAGAGATCATGGTAGAGCCGCAACCGAGAGCTACAAAATTGTGTAAATATAAGAAAAGTACCTATATTACTAAATTGTACGCTTTGTGGAGGGTGAATATTTTTAAAAAATCAGTTAAGTTCCAGTAACTCACCGACGGTTTCGTACCTATTTTATGAAGTTTATCAACGGAAATACAACTTGCGGGCACGTAAAAGCACTTATAGTAAACTGTTGCTCTGTGCTTTTTATTTTACAAATTAGAGTGCAATTTATATAATATATCTTAATTAAAAGATAATGTATGGTCCGGAACAATAGTGTATTATATAAAACAAAATAATGTAAAATTTTGTTGGTATGTGTATCTGTGCTTTATTTATAAGCACTGTACAATAAAATAGAGTTATTTTAAATAAAAGTATCTCCTTTATATTAAAAAATGTAAAGAAGAACTTACATGATACAAAAGTCAGGGGTCTTCTTCCACATCGTCTACAAAGTATGCACCCGACCACTGTGAATATAACGCGAAGTATTCCCATAGAAATTGTCAAGTAATATTTGTCGAGAGTTGCGCCGGATGCCTGCAAAACAACATTTTCATATAATCGAAATTATATTAAGTACAAGTTTGCAAAATTTGTTCCCGTAGCGTTTGGTGCTCCGTTCTCTCTAACTACCCCGCTAGGGATAAAGCGTGAAGTTAAGTTAAGTTACAAGTTTGCTACGTAAGTATCAAATACTTTATGTGTTTTAAATTTTGAGTGCAAAACTATGACAATAAAGTAATTCAAATTAATATTTTATATGTGTAAATTTTTTTTTTCAGAATAGGCAAAGAAAAGTGTCGAGACACTCCGTTCTCTACATTCAAGAATTCAAGACATGGCGTGTTTAGTGGCGGAACTTAATCACCACACTTCATCTACCAAAGTGGGAAAATGAAAAGGATTCATTTCTCCAATGTAGATCGAATCATACCCTATTTTTTTTTCTTTTCTTTTTACCTCAGTAAGCGTCACGCCCGCATACAGCAGGTGTATCCCGTATACAGCAGGGTAGGCAGAGAGAACCTAGTGTTAAGACTTTCATTTCTTCACTTTGTGGTATCTTGAGTGGCGGAACTCAACGCCGGGCTTTGTAGCAGAGCGAAGAAAAGAAAGTATTAAAAATAATAATTCATTCCATCGAGTAGGGATCAAACCTACAACTGTCGCGTTTACAGTTACACCCTTCCACCCCTGCACCACAACGTCTTAGTAATTACAAAAATATGAATAGAGATACTCACTTCAAAAACTTCAACAGCGTAGAAAGTGATAGTATTAACACCACACCACTGATATATGAAGAAGTACAACGCGAGGATTCCGAATGGCTTGAGTGCAGAAGGCGACATAAGAGCTTTGATAAT
This sequence comes from Heliconius himera, assembly GCA_021202915.1. NCBI lineage: Eukaryota > Metazoa > Arthropoda > Insecta > Lepidoptera > Nymphalidae > Heliconius > Heliconius himera. The sequence goes on from JAJHJA010000559.1 coordinate 55,302, forward strand.
TTGTTTCGGAGATTTTAAACTGAAAATTAATTTTAAACATAATAAGTATCGTAAGCCTATATATATTTAAAAAAGCGCTTAATCAGTATTATATTTTTGATAAGAGAAGGGTACAGTGGTGTGAGGAAGGTCGTATGTTATTTGTAACAAATATTAATATGAAATTTATTTAATTATATTTATCGCGTTTAGCTTTAGCCATAACCACAACAGGATCAACAATAATATAAAATCAAGCGTTATTTTAATACACGATATTAAATGATTAATATAATTGGCACACTTCTCTAGCTTTCAGAAAAAAATATGAAAAGTAAACTGGCGAAGGAACATTTAGTATTTTTGGAGGATTATTTAGGGAAGGTTTTAAGTAGGTTCTTATAGATTAACCAGAAATACAATAAAACAATCTGTTCAGTAACAAAACAGTTGTTAGACAAATTAAATAATCCAAGCGAGTTGTGGTTTATAAAACCACGCAAGTAAACAAATGTAAGAATAAACACCTTTGAAAAATGATATATGTATAATATACATGACTATCGACGCGCTTTATATATAAGACCAAAGAAATCATTAAACAAATTGATCAAAGTGATCTGTATTGCCTAGCTATGAAATTATGAACAGGATTCGAGCTCATACTATTGTTTTTTTTATCAGCTTCACGCTGTATCCCGCATACAGCAGGGAAGGCAGGGGGAACCTAGTGTTAAGACACTTCAATCCTAGATGTATTGCATGTTGAGTAACGGAACTCAACACCGCCATTTACCTATATACCAGAGCGAAAAAATGGAAATACAAATATAAATAAATATACAGGGTGGAAGAGGCAGCGCTCCTTTTACGGAAACAGCATATAGGGTAAAATATTTCAAACCTATACCTAAAGAAATTAATCATGCCTCAACAGTTTGGATGTAGGATTTTTTTTTCATTTCACGATTTTTATCCATACCTGTATTTCGTGTGACGCGATTGCCTATAGATCCCAATAACATAAACACTTACTACTACAAAAATACTACTAAAGGTTAAACAACTTTGAACTTTATCGCCAATACCTACGACTCGATTTCGGGATGAGCCGTGCGCGGCGCTGCTCCTTTGATAGGATTATGTGTGCGTGCGTCGTCCTTACAAACGGCGTTTTATTTTAAAATGACAATTTTATTATTTATTTTGTTTGAAAAAATAACTTTTTCATTTTTGGATTTTTTTTTTTTTCTGAATTATATTAGGCTTTTATAGAGTAGTTAAAACTGTGGTTTCATTTAAAGTGGTGCTTACACTTCCACCCTGTACGCCTCCATCCACGCCTCTGCGCCACCACTGGTCTCATATTATTTCATATACAAAAAAAATATGTTTATTGCATGGCAACGGACATAAAATTTAACAATAGTAATAGGGTAGGCAAAGGGTCAGTTACCCAAAGTCCCCTTTATTTTTTATTTGCGTGGTGAAATTGAATTTTGTTTATCAGTGCAGTTAAATAAAAATAATTTTAAATATATTTCCCCGAGTGGGAACCTACGACCATCATGTTTATGATAAGATGCCATACCACATATTTTAAAATACTTAACATAGATCGAGCAACATATTTTTATTACGCACGCCGTTCGTACTTGGAGTAGAACAATAAATGTTTATACCACACGATTGTAACTAATTTAATTGACTACTATGGACATTATTTTATTTGTAGTAAACATATATTATATGCATGTGTATGAAACATACATAAATATGTATAAAACAAAAAGACACGTCGTGTTTGTATTACATAAATAATATAAATTTAATTAAAGATTCTGTTCAGCAAATAAACACATTGTTGGACTTCCTTTGTATGAGTAAACTAGAAATAAACAAAACTGTTTTTTCTTTAGATAGGATATTGATATAAAATGCAATGAGCTCAAAGCAAATATAACAAATTTAAGTAACGCGTAAAGCATTATTTTCTTTTTTATGATTCAACTTTAGTTTGATGAGGCCGGTCGTGGCGCAGCGGCACGAGGTGTGACTGCAAAACCGACTGGAGAACCCACACGAAGAGATGAACTCTTCGTGTGGGTTCGATTCCCACTCGAAGAGATGAAATATTTACTTAAATTTATATTTCCATTTCTTCGCTCTGGTGTCGAGGTTAAGCGCGGCGTTGAGTACTGCCACTCAACACGCAATGCCTCCAAAATTCGGCAGAAAGTGGGGAACGGCGTGTCTTAACACTAGGTTCCCTCTGCCTACCCTGCTGTGTGCGGGATACAGTGTGAAGCTAATTTAATTTATTTTTTTTTTAACTTTAGTTTGATATAAACACTAGAGTTATTGTAGACAAAAAAAATATTTAGATTTTTAAATATTAAAATTATAAACTTACGGTTCCACGTGATTCTTCTCTTTGAACGATATCATTTTCTGTATTTCATCTTGTAAATTGCAAGTAGATCCTCTGAGCTTTGCTAGGGAAGTCTTCGCCTTTTCTTCTTTATCCTGAGTTAGAAGATAGTTTGGTGTTTCCGGTAAGAATATCATTCCCAATAATGACAGTATAGGCACTATTGCGCTTATCCCGGCCAAGATATTCCAAGAAGTCGCACTGCCTATTACGTACTGAAAATTAGAAATATCTAGTTAATAATATACATAATGATATATCGATATTATATAATACAATCCATACCTATATTATAAATTCGAAAGTAACTCTGTCTGTCTGTCTGTCTGTCTGTCTGTCTGTCTGTCTGTCTGTCTGTCTGTTACGCAATCAGGGCCAAACCGCTAATTCAATTGTGATAAAATACTCATATAGAGATACTTGAGGGTCTTCGGATGAACATAGGATACTTTTTTTTCTCATATTTGAAATATTTTCAATATATACTAAGATATTAAAATACGTTTCAATTTGACATGTAATTTATTCTGCCATATTAACAACAACTGTCACTAAGCAACCGTTGCTAGGCAACAAGGAATTATGTCGTTTTAATATGTCGCCCAAAATGACGCTTACATGGCGTACGCTGACTAAACTTTATGAGACATAAAAACTATATTTTAAAAAAATATTATGTTTTAAAAAATCTATTAAAAAGTCCACGATGATGTATGTTTATCATTGAAGGTTGAGCCACAGTAACCATTTTAATATATTATTATTTATTTTGTTTTGATTATTGTTAATATATTTTTTATAACTTCGTATTCAATCCTTATCAAAATAAATATAATATTCACCTTTAGCATTTCACCTATATTAAAATTATATTTTACTGTACATTTTTCTAATAAATACTGAAGGAGGTATCACTGATTCAAAATGAGTTAGTTACCTGAACGGGCAGACGACGTTAACGATTTTGTAATTTTTTATACATTTTCGATCTACTGTCAATTATTATGTGGTTATTTTCTGTTTATTATTAATTTATATTTTTTCTTTGGTTCTTCACTTATTCGAGTAGGAGTTTAGTTAGATTTTCCGATGCCGCGCAGCATCGGTATAATAATATTTAAGCATTAAGGAAAGAATAGTTCGTTATTTCAGTTAGGTTAGGTTACAGTATAGATATACCGTTGTTATACACTGAATAAATCGTAGTTTTAGTTTTTTGGGATTTTATTTGATATTGCTTGCAAAAATTATCGAATTTAATGTAGAAAGGAGTTTAGTTATTTCATATAGTACCTATCTATGTACACGCGCAAGGAAAACGTGTATAAAGATTTTTCCCGGGTAAATCAGTAAAATCGATCACTGAAAGTCCAATAAAAATCAGTTCAGTTGCCCTGGCCATTAGCTTAGGGAAATAGGAAGGTAGACAGACGGAGACAAAAAATATAAAATTGTTTTTTATTGTATTTGAGTATTATATAAATAACCACATGCACTTGCAAAAACATACAGCACAATACATTTAATTTCAAATATTTTTTTTACTTTGATGATACTGATGATACTACTACGTTTACGTATTATTTTTGTTCATTTAAATTAGTTAGATATTGTTTTAATATTAAGAATTTTCTCTACTTATTATTCTTTTCCGGATTATTATGATCATTTATTAGGCTTATATTTTCTTACTAATCCTATTAACTGAATTTCATAAATATATTTAATAAGCATTCGTATACTTCAAGCGGGCGAAGCCGCGTCCGGGTCCGCTAGTATATATATAAAGATGGATATAAATAATTTTAATGTTACTTTAATCATTGTAGTTCAATTTTAAAAGTAGATTTTCCTGCTTTTTTAAATAAATACACAATACAAACAAAAAGTTGTAAGTTCGATTCCCACTTGAGGGAATGAATTACTATTTATTACATATCTTCTTCGCTATGGTAACAAGGCAAAGCGCGGCTTTACTAAAATAGTTTTTACGTATCGATCGGCAATTACAGGCCAGCATAATCAAGACCAAAACGATTAGAAACGCTCACCACTCAAAAACTGTACAATTAGTCATTTTAACTCTCTGTAGTCAACGTCACAGTTGACGTTGTACGTAGTTAACTAATAAAGCAACGTACGTACTGTTTGTCTCGAAGCATTCTAATTTTACGCGAACAAACATACTTGCCGTTCAATTACCGGTTATCAGTAACCACGATATGTTTACGGAAAAGGGGCGTAGCGCGGAAGGTCGTTTTGAAATTAGCTAACATTGATTGCTAATATTTGTAGGCGTTATATGCATGGAGTATAATACTATATGAGAAGGTGAATGATGATGATGATGAAAAATCTAACTATAAGTATTTCAAACTTTTCCCCATATAGCAGGGCTTGCAAACTGTTAACACTTGGATCCCAGTATTTTTCTTTTTCGCTCTATCCTGCATATAGCAGGGGGAAGTAAATGTTAACAGTAACATTGACATGACAGTCTGTTCTCCACTTTCCGCCGAATTTTCGTGGTCTTGCGTTTTGAATAGCAGGACTCAACGCCACGGTTTTGCCTTGGCGCCAGAGCGAAGAAAAGATGTGAAGAGAAGAAATGATAATTAATTTCCCCTAATGGAAATCGAATCCGCAACCGTCGCGTTTACAGTCACACGCTTGTGATCCTGCAACGGCCTCAATGTGCACATTTTTATATTTTAGCTGTTTGTTGCTAAATTTAAACTATTAAAACATATATTTATGTATTTTGATCCATTATATTTTTCTTAATAGCATTAATGTGAACATTCTTATACTTCAAGATCTCGATAAAAACTGATATATAACAATATTATATTGTTAAGCATTTTTAATCTATATTTTTATGTAATATATTTTTTTCAGCTTCAAGCTATATCCCGCATGTAGCAGAAATATGTAGGTATGCAGAAAGATCGGAGTGTTTTAGCACTAGGCTCCCACTATCCGTCGAATTCTAGAGACATGGCGTGTTGACTTACTTTATTTCCTTTCAAGGAGTGAAACAAAGTGACATGGGAGTGAAAGTAGGTGACTTGAGAGTAAATTTTCTGCTGTACACAGATGATGCAGTGCTCATTACATTATCAGAATGTGAATTGCAGGCATTAGTCACCACTCTGAAAGAAGGGTGTGAAAATAATGGTCTAAGCCTGAACGCGAGTACAACAAAGGTTCTGGTCATTGAATGAAATGTAGAAAAGATGAAGATCAGTGTAAATGGTGAAGAAGAATGTTAGATCAGCGTAAATGGTAAGATATTAGAACAAGGGACTGAAGTGGTATATTTTTGAAGTATGTTCAGTAGAGATGGAAGAAACAAGATCCATCTTGCGGGGCCTTAGCTGCATGAGACGGCCACACGCTAGCGCAGGTGCACGTTTGGCTTTATACAAAACAGTGTTGGTACCGAGATTGTCATACGGCAGCAAAACGTGGATATTAAAGAAGCTGTTTAACTGATCGAATCCGCGATGAAGAGAAACACAGAATGGCAGGTACTAGCGAGGATGTCACGGGGAGAATGAAGAAGAACGTGCTCTGCTGGTTTGAGCACGTCGAACGAATAAATGATGAAAGAATGGCAAAAAATATTTATGATGGAAAGGTGATCGTTGATGAGAGGTTGAGACGGGGAGACGATCTTGTTTGACCTTCGAAAACACAGTATCAAAGATACTGGAAGAAGGTCACGTAAAAAGCACGAGGTCCCCTCGCAAGACATGTATGAAGAGGTCGATGACAGTGGACGAGGCGAAAGAAGTATGCAGAGACTGTAGCGTTTGGCGCTCCGATCTCTTCGATTACCCCGCTAGGGATACAGGGTGAAGCTAGTTTAGTTTAGTTCATTTCCTTGTATGGTAATGTATTTATATCATAATAATATAATTTATTATAATAATTAATACACAATATTAAGCAATTCAATAGATTATAATATTATATATCGCATGTTTTTCTATAATAATTTGATTAGTAAAACCCAATTGCATCATTAATTATATCTTCTATTAAATATAATCTTTGCCAGTAACAAAGCAATCTTTGATATTTTTAATCTACATTACAGATAACAATGAATTAAGTAAATAAAAAAAATTAAAAACGTTTGACGCTTACACAATAATAAACAAAATGATTAAGTATATTAAAGCATCCATAAAAACAAGTTTAAACAATATATGTCCTATTTATACGAAGTAGGTACACTCAGTTAATTAAAAATGTACACATCTCATCGTACGTCATTATAATAATGTAAATAAGCAAAATATAGTGTAATGTAAGTAGCCCTCTAGCTTGCCTGCTATATGCGATAGACAGCGTGAAGCTTCAAACGTAACTAAAAAACCTATTGATTTCTCTTTGTTCTCTTTGTAATGCTCGAGGCCAATCGTGGCGCAGGGGTACAAAATGTGACTGTAAACGCGACTGGTTGTGGGTTCGAGCCCCACTCGAGGAAATGAAATATTTATTTAAAAATAAAAAATATAGTCTTAACACTAGGTTCTCTCTTCCTACCCTGCTGTGCGCGGGATTCCGCGTGAAACTGATTTATCTAATAATGAATTAATTTATCACATCTCACATTGATAACAACAATTTTTCTAAAAAAAATATAATAGACCCTCATGGACATAGATATAAAATAATCCCTAGATAACTTATTACTATATACTGGCTTTAATTTATCGGTCATTGCATATTAATTGTTGAAGATAAACATTGTAATTTATTTTGATGCTTATTGGTGTTATCTAAGAATTATGATTTCAATAATAGTAACATTGTAGAAGTGCTTGAAAAGATAATTTCTAAATGTATTTTTAGAAACACTTTTATGTTATTTAGAAATATGCTATTATTTTCACCAATTTTAAAAATAATATTTTTAGTTTTATTTAGTATATACATATATGATATTGTTGGAATTGAATAATATATAAGAATAATGAAGGTTTATTCAGATTTCCAAACACCAACCAAGATCCTTTAAGATTAAAATGAGATATATTCCAAATTAGAAAACAGTTCATAAAAATCTATTTATTGATTGATATTTGTGATATACATAAGAAGATAATTTTATTTATTAAATTGTATACTACGTAAAAAATATCTGCATTGCATGACTATAGTGGCTCTTTAATGTCTACAAGAGAAGTAAATAAAGTAATTATGCTATATTGATTAAATAAATTCCAAATGTTAGTCGAAAGAACACACAGAATATTTATTCTGATTAAGATAATAACGAAAGTATCAGATAACGGGAATTACAAAACATTACGAAAAATGTTTTAAAATTGGTTTTATAATTGATAAATAAAATTAAATCAGATGCTGGCTGTATGTCATACGCAGCAGGGTAAGCAGAGGGAACCTTCATTTTACACCGAATTCTGGAGGCATTGCGTGTTGGGCGGCGGTTGATTGCGACTCTACGCCGCGTTTTGCCTCGAAACCAGAGCTCAGGAATGACAATATTAAACATTTAATTTCCTCGACTGGGAATCGAACCAACAGTCAGTCATACACTTGGATCCCTGCGCCACAACTAGCCTTCAGTTTTGGCCTTCATTTTATTCTGAATAAATATATTTTTAAATAAGAATATATTACAATAGTGTAATATTTAAATTAGTATAGTGTTTGTCGTGGCTTCAACATGGTTATATTATTCATGCTATACGAGCACGTAACAATTTTAATGTTTTATTTAAGTTACCTAATTTAATGAACATATGTTATTTATATAATAATGCGTAGATCAAAAACTTTGTACCCTTTTTCACAAGAAACGTAGCGGAGGAGTACGGAGCTTCAGTTACTTATATATATATATATAATAATACAGAAACTTCACTGCATTATTTTTTTTAAATAATATACTAAAAATATTTCGAATTTGTTAAATAAAAATGACACATACTACCATAATATTTTGTTAAACAATATAATTGTGCATAAAACTTAACACTTTGTAAACTACCCGTTGCTAATTCAGCAGGTATTGTTCGCGTTAATTCGTTCTCTAGTGTCGTTAAGTAATGAGCACAAGTAATAATTTATATTAAAATAACAATTTTTAGTGGTGTTGCTAACTAACTAATAAATAGTTAATAAAACCAATTTTATATTATTTTTTATTATTGTTTTTAGGGTTCTGTATCTTTTAAGAAAAAATAAGATCACTTTGTTATCCGATTGATATCGAGTTGAAATTCACACCATATACTCAGATCTTCGGTCCCTTGATTTTCTGATATATCGTATTTCTACATTTATCGCAAAAAAACCGTATTTCGACACTATAAAGGGAATCAAAATAATAGAGTACTTCCGGTTGAATTACAATTATAAAATTTGGCAGCTAGCATCTACAGGTAGAACTTTAACTTTAGGAAACAAAAATCTGAAACTATACATTTGTGCTTAAATTCTGAAAAATAATAGCTTAAAAGGGAGGCAACATTTGGTATTAAAGCCGCTAGTGAGGTAAGGTAAAGGAAGTGAGGTATCAGATGAAAGAGTTCTGAATAAATTAAGCTTGAATTTCAGAAAAAGCTCGAGATCTCTAATTCCTGTATAGAACCCTCAGTACGCGAGCACGACTCTCCCTTGTCCGATTTTTTATATATTTTTTTCTTACAATACAAAGGCAGGTCCAAATCCTAATGCGTATTTTTTTAAACGGGACACGACGGATTTTAATAGTGATTTTAAAAGTAGCAATGCAATTTTTTTAAATAAAATAAAAACTGTGAGTAATAATTAGGTGATATTTCACCGTACGTAGTTGTTACAGAACTCTGAACTATACTTACTTGAATTAAAACGCCAGTAGAAACACCAACTGACGCCATGGCCCCAAGCATACCTCGGAGATGAGGTTGAGATACTTCACAAGTGTATACTCTGGCTGGGGCACCCACCATTCCAGATCCGAAGCCTATTAATAATCTACCTATAGAGAAAATAAAAAGAATATAATAATACATTAAGAAATAAACAATAACAAAAATGGAAGGCGGAGAAGAAACCTAGTATCAACAAGATCCGTTCTATAATTGCCACCCAATTCAATTATCTCAACTCAGTTGACCCAATTCAATCCGTGATGATCATATAGTGATAAGTAAAATAAAATAACCATATTATTATTATATGAGGCCGGTCGTGGCGCAGCAGCACAAAGTGTGACTGTAAACCGACTGGTCGTGGGTTCGATCCCCACTCGAAGAGATAAAATATTTACTTAAATTTATATTTCCATTTCTTCGCTCTGGTGTCGAGGCAAAGCGCGGCGTTGAGTTCTGCCACTTAACACGCAATGCCTCCAGAAGTGGGGAACGGAGTGTCTTTCACTAGATTTCCTCTGCCTACCCTGCTGTGTGCGGGATACAGCGTGAAGCTGATATTATTATTTGTTTTTCACCTCACATAATGAATGTAGAGTAGGCAGAGAGAACGTGGTAAAAAGTAACATTGGTTGTTTTGTGCCCGTTACTAGGCGCATTGTAGGCACTACGCGTCGGAATGGCGGAAATTAAAACGGCATTTTTATTGATAAGTCATGGAGCTCGAAAATATTTTAAATATTTTCATAATATTATCTCATATTATAAAAAAATATTAATCGCAATCAGATATCATTTATTGACGTCACGAATATTTTACTCTTTATTTTTTAATTTAAAAATTGATTTTTTATGCAATATTAGTTTCTTTATATATCAAGTATAGTGTACTATAAATTTTGGGATAGAATTAAAAATGCACTTGCGATTCATGAGTTTCATACTGTAAAAATATTGCGTTGTCACCGGATCCAAACAAGTTTCCAGAAACCAAACGACAAGATAAGTCAACATAACAATGCAAGATTATCTTAAATAGATAGATAAAACGATATAAACCTAATAGAAATGTGTTGAAATGTTTATATTTTAAATAAAAGCGTTTAAATAAATAATCATCTCGTGAGCATGTCCCAATTGTAAACAATGGTGTTGCGAGGTGCATTTTATAATAATATTATGAACAAAAAACAATAAAAAAATAAATTTTATTTTTTCTGATAATAACAAATGTATAAAGGTTAAATATATTGATTCTATTTAAATTTATTAATAATCAAAAACATAAAATATTCTACACGAAATATGGTATAAACTTTATATATTCACAGTGTTGTTTGCCTTGCAAATATCTATATCTCTATTCTCTAGTAGAAACGGACCGAGGGCCGTTTTTATAAAATGATTTACTTAAATTGGAACAAATTTTAAGCTTCTGATTATTTAAATATTTTACATTTGTCATATCTCTAAATTTATTTCTATCGATACTTATTTTTACAGCTACATGTTTTATCTACAATCTATAAAGACAACCTTAAGACTCTACATTCTCCGATTTTTAACTGAATTACAAACACTACCTATTTAGTAGCAGTACTCGCCGTGCTTTGTCCTAGCGGGCAATTAAAAATAATTCATTTCCCTGAGTGGGAATCGAACTCGCGACCACCGAGTGTACAATTACACTGTCAGACGCATGACAGCTTCATTATTGACATGATTTCATTGAGGCACATCATCTGATACAATCGATTTATTATAATAAAGAATATACATGATTACTTACCGACGTAAAGCATGGGTACATTCTGAGCACAAGAAATAAGGAGCCATCCTATGATGAGCGGCACTTCTGTGACGATCAGAGTCCGCCTGCGACCGATGTTGTCCATTAGATAACCGCTGACTATACATCCTATTGGCGTACCGGCGGAGCTTAAACTAGCTGGAAGTAAAATACGTTGAAAAATATTAAAAAGGCATAGGTATATTTGACATGAAGATAAGAATTTAAATACCTGTTGTGGAAATAGAAATATTTGTGAGTTTTATTTTGTTACCGCTCAGAACGCGTACTAAATTCTTTAGATTCACACATTTTTTCACAGAGCATTGTAGGCAGAAGATTGCGGATGTTAGGACCCTCCGTTTCTTACTTTCCATCTAATTTTCGAGACATTAAGTTTTGAGTGGTGAATTCAATTTCGTTATTTGTGTACCAAAGTGAGGAAAAATTAATATAATCATTTTTATTAGTAGGGATTGAACCCACAATCGTCAATTACGACGATGTCAGATGATGTAATCAGAATTACACATTACAACTAACACGCTGTTATTTTTTTATAAAACAGTTATAATAAGAGTTAAAACGAGACATACCTATCCAACTAGCTTGGTTTTCCGTAATTTGTATACTGGAAGTAGCACTCTTCAGCTGAGGTAATGCTGTTGCCGAAAACCCAAAAGCCATACCCGTGTTGATGGTGCCCAAATTTGCAATAAACGATGCAATGATTTGTCTAAAGGCTTTCCCTCTGCCTTCTTTTCCTGGCTTAACCGACTTGGCCGGCTTGGAGGTCTTAGTAATGACTGGTGACGCCCCATTTTTTATAAACGGCGTAGAGTCGTTCCTGTAATAATCAAACATGTTTTAAATAATAAAATCAGCTTCATGCTGTATCCTGCACACAGAAGAGTAATCAGAGAGAGCCTAGTGTTAAAACATTCTGTTCCACATTTTTCACCGAATTCTGTAAGCATTGCGTATTGAGTGGTGGAACTCAACGCCGCGCTGTGCCTCAACAGGAAAATATTAATTTAAATATTTATGTATTAAGTGACTCGCATGGGTGTAAGCGTTGGCTTGATCACTGTCTTGTAACTCATTCGGCGGCAAGAACAGTTGTAAATATTAAAGTTATGCTTGATACGTATTGGTCAGATCATTTTCCTTTGAAGTTAGAGTGTGATATCAATGTAATTAGATCAAAAACTAGTGTGATTAAGCTTGCAAATAGCGGTATTCGATGGGGGGAAAGAAATACTGAGGACATTGCAAGATACTCACAATTATGTAATAATAAGTTAAAAAATGTTGAGTTTCCTGCACAATTTGAACAATGTGCGGACTATTTTTGTAATAACTTACAACATAAGTGTTTGTTAGACAAATTGTATAAAGATATTGTTTGTATATTAGGCGATGCTGCTTGTAATAGTAGAACGTTAAGGGGCTGTAAGGGAAATTATAAGGTTATAAAAGGTTGGAACAAACATGTTAAAGAATCTCACACAAAGGCCAGAGTTAAGTTTCAATTATGGATGTTGTATGGGCAACCCATTAGTGGGCATATATTTGAGGAAATGAGGTTAAGTCGTAGGATATTTAAGTCAAAATTAAAATGGTGCATTAAAAACCAAGAAAATATAGAAATGGATATTTTGGCCTCCTTATATACGGCAAAGAAATTTTCAACATTTTGGAAGGGAACTAGAAAACTAAATAATAGTCCAAGTCTTCCAGTTAGCGTGGAGGGTAAGAGTGACTATGCTGAGATAGCAAATTTATTTAGAGAACATTTTAAAGTTATTTCTCCTCTTGAACCTCAGCCAAGAGTGAATGATGCTGAGTCTTGCCAATCGTATTCTTCTATAAGGTTCAATTGTAAAGAAATAAAAGATGCAATTAAAAATATGAAGAGAGGTAAATCTCCCGGACACGATGGACTCAGCATCGAGCACCTTCAAAATGCTGGTATACATATGCCAGGAGTGTTGACAATGTTCTTCAATCTCTGTATAGGACATTCTTACTTGCCACCGGAGACGTTGGACACAATAGTTGTACCTATTGTAAAAAACAGGACAGGCGACATAGCAGATAAGAGTAACTACCGGCCTATTTCGCTAGCAACTGTGATAGCCAAGGTATTTGACAGCGTGCTTGACTCACGCATCGGTGGATATGTACAATTACATGATTCACAGTTTGGTTTTCGGTCTAAGTTGTCAACTGAGAGTGCCATTTTTGCATTGAAGCACACTGTCAAATATTATACAGATAGGAAAACACCAGTGTATGCTTGTTTCCTGGACCTGTCAAAAGCCTTCGACCTGGTTTCCTATGATATCCTGTGGGAAAAGCTTCGTAGCAGCGGCATTCCTGCTTCACTAATATCTATATTGTCCACCTGGTATGATAATCAGAGAAATTTTGTAAAATGGTCAAATGCTTTGTCTGAGCCATATAAACTTGGTTGTGGAGTGAGGCAGGGAGGTCTCAGTTCTCCGAGGCTTTTCAATATTTATATTAACGAATTACTTGTTAAGCTCAGCAGCACACATGTTGGATGCCATGTATATGGTGAATGTGTAAATAACTTAAGTTATGCAGACGACATGTTGTTGTTGAGTCCCTCAATATGCGGAATTAGAAAGTTAATATCAATCTGTGAAGAATATGCTAAGCAGCATGTCCTAATATATAATCCTAAGAAAAGTGAGTTGTTAGTCTTTATAGGGAAAAATAAAAGTCCAACATGTGTCCTTCCTGTACAACTTAGTGGAAAACTTGTAAATAGAGTAACTGAATTTAAATATCTGGGACACATTGTTACTGAAAACTTAAAAGATGATAAAGACATGGAAAGAGAGCGCAGGGCATTGGCTGTAAGGGCTAACATGCTGGCTCTAAGGTTTGCTGGTTGTTCATTACCTATTAAAATTGCACTATTTAAAGCTTACTGCCAAACATTTTACACCAGCGGCCTGTGGGCTAGCTGTACCCAAAGAGCAGCCCACATTCTGCGAGTACAATATAATAATGCCTTCAGGGTGCTGTTGAGGCTCCCTTATCACTGTAGTGCGTCAGGCATGTTTGCAGATGCTCACACAGACGATTATTTCGCTATAATGCGTAAAAAGGTGGCGTCAGTAATACAAAGGGTAAGGGTAAGCACCAACAGCATCCTGAAAGTATTCGCAGATAGATTGGATGGGCCGACCATGGGGAGGTTTATCAGGTTGCATGTGCAAAATGTAGCCGGGTCAATCTCTCTGTGGTAGCTATCTCTTTATTTATTTTACTTATTTTTTTATTTATATTTATATTTGGATTTGTAATTGTAATTAATTTTTCTTTGAATAATATTTTTGTATTGTATTTTATATTATTTTATTTTATTTTATTGTATTTTATTGTATTTTATTGTATTTTATTGTATTTTATTGTATTTTATTGTATGTTATCCTTGTTTGTATTTTATGTTACTAACATAGTTCTTAAGTAATTAATTGTACTAACCAACTATGAGCCTGTGTCGCTTGGAAATAAAAGATTTTTATTTTTATTTTATTTTATTATTTATTTAATTTCCTTGAGTGGAAATTGAACCCACAACCAGTCCTGTTTACTACAGTCACACTGGCCTGAAATAATAATTCAAATAAATACTAGAGTTTTCATGGCAATTAATTCGTCACGATATTATTAACGACTCTACGAGCAGGTGTTAAATAAATTCGCATATTTTATTAGAGTACATATTATAATAGAAGGTCAGACACGCACCGTGACGCGTTTGTTTCAACCAAAAGTAAATAATTTTAATTATATACAAAATCTAATATATTGAATAAAGATTTAAAGTATATAAATAATGTTGCGTTGAATTACGCAACTCAACACGCACGGCTTCCACAGTTTGGCAGAAAATGGGAACGGAAGTGTTTCAGCGGGAACGGAGTGTCTTAACACTAGGTTCGCAGGTTACTTCTGTCTATACTGCTATGTGCAGGACATAGCGTGAAGCTAAACAAAAAAAAGTGTACAAAGATGTTTAGATATTATCATTTGGTTAGGTTGAGAGAGAAGTTCGGACAACAGTGGAAGCAAACTTAATGAGCATTTTAAAGAAGAAAAAAATCTACTTTTGGGTCGCACGTCCAAGACACTGTTCTGATGGATGAACGTTAAAAAGTTCCTTCTTGTTTCTTCTTTCATTTTACAGAAAAAAAATCGAAAGAATATTTAAATTATAGCTTATAATGAATTGTATCAATAAGTAATTAGCCTATAAATAACACTAATATCGATATTCATTATGAAGCACGTTGTTACTACTAGTTACGGTTATCAACACTATCAGCTCGACCTTTATTGAGTCATTGTGGCATTGCCAGCTAGAGACTATTTAATATGTAAAAAAAGTTTTTCACGCATATATTTTTTGCATAAAATTGTGTGAAATATTTTTTTTTGATTGGATTTATTATGTCTGATTATATTAATAAATGAATTAATTAGTGTTTATAATGTATTATTAAAATACTCCGTTCCCATTAAGATAATTCCGTTTCTCATTTTGGAACTCAACGCTGCGCTTTGCCTCGCTTTCAGAGCAAGGAAATGAAAATATTAAATATTTCAATTCCTTCCCCACGACTGGCCTCAAGAATTTATATATGCATGAAAGTTTTATTTGAAGTAGTTTTAACGATTGAAGCCGGAACATTTAATACTAAGGCGAAATCTTTACAGTACTCTTCTTAAATTTTGCACCCAAATCTTAGCTTTAAAAATTATATAGATTTCCAGTCAACGAAATTCCTTAACGATAAACAAACACATCATACAAAGCATATCATATAGTATAATAAAATAGTACTAATTAATAATTATAGATTTATGTATTTATTTTAGACACGTGCTGATAGCACGCCGCGCTGTTTACAATGCACTTGTTGATGTCAATGACTTTAGAGGTGTATTTAATTGATCGTTTCTGTGCCTCCTTCTCGAGGATAATAGTTCTGTTGCTAAAGTATTGATAATTTCTATTCTTTTTTATACATTTTAATAACATTGTTTATATTATATTAAAATCTTTCATTGTTTATATTATATCATCACCATTTTGAGGCCAGTCGTGGCGCAGCGGCACCAAGTGTGACTGTAAAATCGACTGGTTGTGGGTTCGATCCCCACTAGAGGAGATGAAATATTAACTTAAATTTATATTTCCATTTCTTCGCTCTGCTGTCGACGCTAAGCGCGGCGTTGAGTTTTGCCACTCAACACGCAATTCCTCCAGAATTCGGCAGAAAGTGGGGAACGGAGTGTCTTAGGTTCCCTCTGCTTAATCTGCTGTGTGTGGGATACATCGTGAAGCTGATTCGATTTTATTTTATCATTTGTTTAATATTGCTTAAGTGCATTTAGGACAATTGGTTGATTTAAGTATGGTTTTCTATACTGTTATGCAGTCAATAAATCGTAATATCTGTTTTGATTTTATTTGATATTGCTTAAAAAAAATCCTGCGAGGATTCCGGGAGAATCCTCGATAAATCCGAGACCCAAAAGACAGACGGACAAAAATTTAAAAATTCTTTATTTGTGCTTCAGTATCGTATAAATAACTATATACAAAAGTACGGTTATTTTGAAATCATAGACAGACACTTAAATTTTATTTAGAGATATATAAATACCTATATATATAGTTATGACACGTTTCATATCACTTTATTAATTGTGATAATAAATAAATGGATAATAATTTTAATTAACAACTTGTAAGCATTCATTTCGATTACCGCACCTTATCTTCCTAGACAATACGACTCTACTTAACTTAGTATACCTATTGTCGCTACAATGGCCTCAAATCTTAAATTTTAATGAAATATTATTTCACATAAATTGTGATGTCCATAGCTCTATCTTTCTTTTGTTTTAATATGATTTTTTTAATATAGTAGGTACATATTAAAAAAACATCTTCGTCTATCGTTAATAATATCCGAAATAACCCTAAAATTTACTCCTCACAAAAAGATACACAAGAGTGGGCGACC
The DNA here is from genome assembly GCA_021202915.1 of Heliconius himera. Taxonomy (NCBI): domain Eukaryota; kingdom Metazoa; phylum Arthropoda; class Insecta; order Lepidoptera; family Nymphalidae; genus Heliconius; species Heliconius himera. Next base: position 72,468 of record JAJHJA010000559.1, read on the forward strand.
ACCCACCACCACCAACAGTCATGTGTTGATTAAGTGATCTTGCCCGATAACTCTATATAACAGATAAGCCGGTCGACCTACATTATCGTTTGTCACAATAAAACAAAACAATTATTGTGACGCTATGACGCATGGGTGGTAGCCTGTATAACGAACTACTTGTTGCACGCGCTGTTTACGTGTAAGAATCCTGTCCAATTTTATTTCAATATCCAATTTATATAAATGCGAAACCTTAAAACGGATATTACATAAGAAAATTAACATAACTATTTAATCATACAGAAAATTTAATAGGTGTATGTACTAATACTATATTATATTATATTATTATTTATCATAAAATCTTCAAACTCTAAAATGTACGTACGTAAAAAAAAATTAGTGTCTAGCGGACAGAATTCATTGCCGCACATCCTCTTATCAGAGAGAACAAATAAGACCTATTTATTCACGTTAGTGGAATCGAACTCACAGTCATCGTATTTACAGTCAGACGTTGTCCAACTGCGCCACCATGGCCTCATTATACTCTCATATGAGTACATCTCATACATTAAATGTACTACTATAGCACCATTAAAATTAAATATATCTAGAGTCATTATGCATATTTATGCATACACCTTCAACGCATCGTAAAATACTCGTATACTTTAACATTATTAGTTATCTGCCCATATCTTCCCTAACAATTTGAATCTATAGTGGGACAAGGTTCAAGTTGATCTGTTTCAAATAGATACAATGTAGGTGACATTGTCCTTTTTACTCCTAATTAATGGTAACAGCTATTATTGTTTGTTACTGATAGTGTAATTGTTCTTATCTGTTGATATATATATATATATATATATATACAGAGGTAAAAGTGAATGTTGTTGTTTTTTTGAACGTATGGACATTGGACGGATATGCTTATCGTTATTTTTAAAAATACTATATATTTTTTTTATTTTCACACTTTACTCCGCACGCTGAAGGAAAGAGAGAGAGAAAACTTAGCATCAAGACATTTCGTTGTTCGTTTATCGTCTAGTTTTTAGACATTACGTTGAGTGACGGAATTCTACACTGCGATTTGTCTTGGTAGAGCGAAGAAATAAAAATAATTCATTTTCTCTAGTGGGGCTCAAACCCACAGTCATCGTTAGACGTTATCTTAATAGACCACAATGCCCTCATAATACCTTAAATATACCTACTATTTACATATTGTAATATTATTTATTTTTATATTAAAAATAAGCATCTTCACGCAGTATCTCGCTACATTACAAGGTAAACAAAGGAAACCTGGGGAACCCGAGTCTGCTATGAATACTATAAATGTATACTGTTTAATTAGTCTTACAATTTTGTAGAGAGAAATATTTGAAATACACCAAACACAAAAAGAACTCGAAGTCATCCAGTTTTTATCAGTTAAATTGAGTATTGAGGCAAAATAAATTTTATCTTTCACATTTAAAATAATTATATTGTAAAAATATTAACATTGCAAATTTTATCAGCTTCAGTTCATACAGTCGTGAGTACGTCGGGCCTTTATCGCATGCTAGTAAATATTTAAATATACTGAATGCTGTGGTGGAATCTAAAAATTTTGTTAGGTTACTAAAATGATAACGTTTTAAGTTATTTTAAAATCATAAGTGGCGTTAAATTCCGCCATTGAACACGCAATGCCTCTATAATTCGGTCAAAAGTATAGAATTGTCTTAATAGGAACGGACGTCTTAACATCACGTTCCCAGGTTCCCTTTGCCTATCCTGCTATGTGCGGTATCTAGCTAAAAAAATACGTATGCTAATGATTTTGTCATTGTTCTGCCTACAGTATATTTTCTAATAAACATAACTTTATCCTTAATATTAATAGTCTATTAAATTTAATAGGTAAAATGAGTTTACTGCTCAATAAAATAACACTACCTGTTTCTATTGAGGTCTCCAAAGTAACCTTAGAATATTTGCCTCGAACTTGTATGAAACATAAATTTCATGTAAAACTCACACACTCAGGGGAATTTATTATTATTTATTAATATTTTAATTTCTTCGCTCTAGCACCAAAGCATTAGCTCGGCATTGAGTTCCGCCACTCAATACACAATGGCTCAAAAAACGATGCGGAAATTCTAGAAACATTGCGTGTTGAGTGACGGAACTCAACGCCGCCCTTTGCCTCGACACCAGAGCGAAGAAATGGAAATATATTTTTTTTATAAATATATTATTTCCTCGAGTAGAGATCAAACCCACAACCAGTCGGTCACACTTTTGTGCCCCTGCGCCACTACTGGAATCTTAGATTACATTAATATTATAAAGTAAAGTTCGTCTTTACTTTAAACAACAACCTTTTACAGTAAAAACGATGTAGTGGCTTCGATCCCGATTGGGGAGGTGTACACACGAGGTATGTTATATGTTAATGATATTTATTTTCGCGATTTTACAAAACGCGACAATGATTTCCGCCAATTAATAGTTAGTATGTGAAATACAGTGTGAAACTTAGAAGAAGACTTTACGGAACAAAGTTTTACTTTATTCCTTTATACAATAATTATTTTAAAAAAAGCTTCACGCTGTATCCCGCACACAACAGGGTAATCAGAGTGTATTAGACACTCCGTTTCCCACTTAACGCTGAATTATGAAGGCATTGCGTGTTAAGTTGCGGAACACAACGCCGCGCAAAGAAAAAATAAATAGACTCAAAGCGAGCTAAGAACGGAAACAGCCAAGATGACCGCCATTACCAATTGACCTACTACGTTAAAAGCAAGAAATCAATCGTAGGACTGTTCCTAACGATGCAGAAAACATAATCTTAAAGCTAAGGTTGTAAAACAACTATCAACAAAAAGCTATAAAATAATTTTTTTATAAATAATAAATATTTCAATAAATGTAAATGTAATAAAAGTTTTATATAATATATAATAATTATGATATTGATGTAAAAAAGAAATAATTCTTTATTCACATTGTATAAAAATATAATAAAAAATACTAGAATTATACGACTACAATAATATATATTATTTTTGGTATATAATATTATATTATAGAATAAAAAGAAAACAATTTCACATAACCGCATGCATACTGAGCCTAATCCCCACACCTAAAAGCCTAAATATCCATTACTAGACTTACATAGAACCATAATATGGTACAGCCTCGTCTTCAGAAATGTCCATCTTCCTGCACCTGATTTAAATTTAATTAATGGATAAATTATGTATAAAATTTGGAAAAAGAACTTCGTTTTGAATATTTTGTAGGCAGCAATAAGAGAACAGAGTGATGAGGCACTAAGCTCGTTCTATCTACCGTCACTTGCAAATGATAAATATAAATGCAATATAATAATAATTTAATGCAATTAGATTTTATGTTATTTTAACATAAATTGTAATCTATGTCTGTGTGTATGTACTTGTAATAAAATTGTAATTGATCGCTGTCTGTACATGGAAGACATATAAGAAATTTTATTATATTGATAAATTCCCCCAGACATTTATCAACGTAATAGTACCTAAAACAATGATTTTTTTTATCTGTTTGCTTGTGTGTTTGTACATATTAATCTCAGATTTGACATAACCCACTTAAGTGCATTTGTATTTAGACGAATTTCCCTTCACATTAAGCGTTTTCATTTAAGTCGGTTCATAAATAAAAAAGTCATATCTATATAAAGTATTTGCAATTCTATAAAATTACTACCAAATTTTTATTGATTTGACTGAATTTTTAAATTCTGATTGTCTATAAAGTAATAATGTTATTAGAACACGACGAGTTATTCACATTAGTAAATATACTAGAGTACGCCACATGCTGTGCACGGCGGGTGGAGCTGATCGAAGCTATGTTGCGCGATGTATTATAATTATAAAAAACTAAAAGGTACTTAAAATAAAATAACTCTTTAAAAGTGATGACCATTTACTCAAAAACTACAACTATCAATTAAAATTACAACAAACTACTTCGCTGGGATCAGCGTGTCGTCCGCGACGTTCTTACAAAATTTTAGAGCTGTAGGTTTAACGTTCTAGGAAAAGTAGCATTACAACAAAAGACACTTTTGGCCAGTCAATTATTGTGTAGGTCTAGAAACTAATAAGCGTACAGGAATTCGACGTAGCTTGATGAGAACGTAATATGGCGAAGTGATCAGAGCACAGTTTCCAAGAGGCACGAGTGGGTTCAAAATCCGCTACGTTGAACTTTTTAAACGAAAAATTTAGCAAAAAATATTTTTATTTTCGTAGTGCGGAAAAACACTTCAATAATATTATAAACTTTCTTTCAATATAAATAAATTAATAGGCCTTGTTTACTATACTAAGTGTTAACAAAACAAACTAAAAATACAATCTTCTTGCCAATAAAGCCTCGTACTTGTGAGGCTGATGAACGTGATTTATGGATTCAAATTGAACATTAATTAAATTGTATGGTTTACGTAATGAAGTGAAGTTTTTAAATAAATTTATTTTTAGAGTGGCAAGTAAAGATTGTTACAGGAACATGTCTAGTACATATTAAGCCTTATCTCCCTACAAATACATAAAATATTTAATATCTACTTAACTTCTCGATTTAACCGGTTATATCGTATGTGTGATCAATATGTCACACACAGTCACAGCCACATGATAGTTTTATAAAGAAAAATATTCTATATGGCCAGTCTAGGCGTGCGATTGTAATCGCAACTGCGCGCGGTTGACTGTTCGATTCCCAGTCAAGAAAATTAAATATTTAATATTTTTATTTCTTAACGAGACACGGTGCAACGTTAAATTCCGTCACTCAATAGCAATGCCTTCAGAATTCGGCGGAAAGTGGGAAACGGAAGTCTCTTAATGATAACGAATTGTCTTAGCACTAGAATCCCAGATTCCCTCTTCCTACCCTGCTATATGAAAAAAAAACTTATAAACCTTGCAAATATTATATATGAATTTTAATTTGTAAATAGATATAATATTCAGAATGCTATCAATTATGCTACAAAAATGAAATAGCGCAATATTTAAACATACTTGTATATTACTTAAAAAACAGCTTTTTCCCAAATGTCAAATCATTCTAAACGCGTAAAATTTGGCAAACCACATAAACACGTGCACTTCTCCATTAACACAATGTGTTAAATTAAAAAAAATACGAATAGTGCCAATTTTTGTTTTATTTTCAGTATATTTCAAAGTCAGTTATAATTGCGCCGCGTGACGACTGAGATGCAAGGACACTAAAGTTACGAGAACTTTGACTTCATAACAACTTATATAATCTTTTAGTATGTATATTTTTGTTTAAAAAAATAGTGTCGAGAACTTATCTATATAAAAAAAATAATATGAGCTTCACGCTATATGCCGCATATAGCAGGGCAGAGGGAACCTAGTATTAATGCATTCCGTTTCCCACTTCGAGTTGAGTGGCGGAACTCAGTGCCAGAACGAAGATATGGAAATATCAATAAATAATAATTCATTCTTCCGAGTGGGGATCGAACTTACAACCGTCGCGTTACAGTCACAGCCATGTGCCTCTGCGCCACGACAACCTCGAACCTGGAACTCTATATCTTGTAAAAAACAGAACCCTTATAGGATCACTTTGCCATTTTTGACAATTTTTTACAAAAGTAATTTCTAAGAGCCGCAAAATTTATCTATTAAAGATATTTTCATGAAAATAACCTTTAAATTCACATCGAGTTCTTTGGTCCACAATTGATAAGATAAATGTCAATAGAATAACAAACATTAAGCACATATCATGTCACCCTCGATGAGCATGATTATCACATATTAATATATTTTCTACAACTGATAGTTATCTGATAAAAAAAAAATATTTAGATAGTAATTTTATTTTGAGTATATTACTTTTTTATGGCTAATGTATGTAAATGGTATTTATTGCTTTTTTTTAATAATAATTTACTACATTTATATGTTAAAATATTTTTTCGAATAATCCTTACAATTGATTTTATCAGATAGGTATATAATAATATAAAATGATTCTTACTGTTCAGCTAGAAATGGCATTTTTTTTCCAGAATTACTTACAAGTTTAACGAGATTTGAATTTGTTAAAAAGACTGGAAAAGATTTCACTTTATGGTTATTTTATATTTTTTGTTTAAATGAAATGATTAATAAATATAATACGAGATGATTAATAAATATAACACTTTTTTTAAGGCAAATGAACAATAAATATGAGATGATTAATAAATATAACACTTTTTTTAAGGCAAATGAACAAATTTGTTGAACATTTTAAAAGTGTCGAATAACTTTTAAGAAAGAAAACACACACTTTTTAAACATAAAAATTTTGAACGTAGCCGGATTTGAACCCACGCGCCTTAAAAACACTTTGGTTACACTTTTAACCTATACTTATAACTACCACTTAAACGAGATGTAAGCAAAATTATTAGAAAAGAAGATGCACTCTAGATCTGGTTCAAATTAAACTAGACTATTAATAGTGTTAGAATCAATATATCATGTTCGCGATAAGAATAAAATAATAATATAGATTACACGTTTCATTAGAGATTGGATTGCACTTAAGCTATACGTGATGTACGTAGATACTATACAAAGTAAATATCGAAAACATAATAAATAAACATATTAGAAAATATATTTTTTTATTAATATAAGGAAATCGTGGCATATTGGCGCAAACTGTGCATGGTTGTGGGTTCGATCCCCACTCGAGGAATTAAATATTTATTTACATTTATATTTTCATTTCTTCGCTCTGGTGTCTAGGCAAGTGGGGAACGGATTTTCTTAACACTAGGTTCCCTCTGTCTACTCTGCTGCGTGCGGGATACAGCGTGAAGGTGGTTTATTTATTAAAGTTTCAGTAATACAGCAATTTAGTAAGTCAAGTATAATACAAGTAAGTATACTTATAACGTTAGCGCCAAAGGAATTCGATACAATAACCAATTTGAGTTATTCATGTAAGATCGCTATGTAAAATATATAAAAATTTGCATTTCTTCCAAAGAAAATTAATTATTTTCCACACAATAAGATATTTTAACACAATGGAAAGGAGCTTTAACTTTAAAAACACTTTCAATATTATATATAAAATAAGAGGCCAGTCGTGGCGCAGCGGCACGAGGTGTGACTGTAAAACCGACTGCTTGTGGGTTCGATCCCCACTCGAGGAGATGAAATATTTAATTAAATTTATATTTCCATTTCTTCGCTCTGGTGTCGAGGTTAAGCGCGGCGTTGAGTTCTGCCACTCAACACGCAATGCCTCCAGAATTCAGCTGAAAGTGGGGAACGGAGTGTCTTAACACTAGATTCCCTCTGCCTACCCTGCTATGTGCGGGATACAGCGTGAAGCTGATTTTATTTTGATTTTATATATATAAAATAAATTTAAAATATTACGTAATTTAACTATTAAATATACATAATTAACTAATTATTTATTACAGAACACTGTTAAGAATATTTACTCGTGCTAATAATATTTCTTTATGTATGTATGTAAATAATATGAGTAGGAACAGCACGTGACAGACCGACACGTGATAAGTTATTTATTATAATTGAATATAAAGGGATATTGTTATAAAGCGTTAAAACATGTAAAACAAGTAGCACAAAGTAAAGAAGTTGACCGAACTCTTGTCTTAGTGCGGAGACGCTGGCGACATGCCAATAACCTCAACCTTGCACTTTCAGTCCAAATACGTTACGATTAATTAAAATTAATACGGCATTTGCATATTTTTGTATGTATAATATAATTTTTACTGAAAAAAAAAACAACGTCGATAACAACTTCAATTCTTTATACTTTTATTAATTTGTTGCTATAAATAAGGCTTCGACTTCGATGAAAATGACATTATAGAAAAGTCATGTCATATCTACCTATTAAAAAAAAGTATGAGATCTTTTAAATAACATTAGGAACAAAGACAAAAAGAATAAAACTTAGATTTACTATTATTTGTCTATTTGTCTTGTTATTTCATTAAAGCTGTAAGCTTTAAATTCTAAATGCTAAGAGTAAATGTGTACCCAATACAACTAAATGCAGTTTTAACAGTTAATTTTACTGTACTTGTAACCTAACAAACAAATTAAAATATGGCGTATATTTCATCTTATTACGAGCCTAGAAGATAAATTCACAGTTTTATATTTATAATCTTTGTCGCCATTTTTAAATGGCTTACTATCGTATCTTACCAAGTAAACCAAATATATTATTAGTATAATTTACGATACGATACGATCTCCTAAATATACCTATTTTTTAAAAAAATATTTATGTTCTTATGTAATAACTCTTTTAATTATAATTATTGAAATTTATCAATGTTAAACCTGTTAGCTATCGATTTTGGGAACAAAAATAATTGAAATTTGACAGCATCTCACATGTTATGACTGTAATGTTAAATAGAAATTATACTACTCTTTAACTTATTAGTGATGCAGTGCATTTGACCCAGAAATATTCAGCGATAAAGTGTATAAAATCAACTTTTTTATTGACTAAATTGCATCGAGGCCATAAAATACGACATATATAGCTGTAGCCTGTGCTAAAAATACGAGTTAACTGACAGACCAAAATATATTTTAGCATATCTATATATAGCATAGAACTGGAAAAAACACGTTATTATTTAAATAAATAAAAAACTTTTCGTTTAAGAGCATTACCAATATGATAAGTATGCAGACATCGCAAAACAAATTATAACGGTACGGCCGCAAAAACTCGCAATTCCAGTTCGATCAGAATCGAATTCAAAATTCAAATCACTTCCTTTTTTTGAAATATATTTAAAATAGAATCTGGTTTAGCAAACTAGTTTACACTGGCTAAAATGGCTTATTTCACCATATTTAATGATGGCAACAAAAAAGTATCTACAATATTGAAATTAAACTTAAAATTCATTGAATAATATATTAAACTTAAAAAAGCTTAACCCAGAATTTATTCTAGCTCAAGAATTTTGCACGATTACGCAGTTATTAAGAAGCAAATAAATTTGCAAATATTATTGGTTATAACACATTTATATGCGACCTGATATCCGTTAACATGACACTGCTAGGTTGTTTTTTCAATAAATTTAATGCGCGAGTTTTAACAATAAAAAATATAACTTATACATATCTGTTTTTAATTATTGTTTTGTGTCAAGTACGATAATGGCAACAAATGAATTTGCATTTGTAAACAAATCCAACTCATTGTCATTCGAGTTGGTACTATTAATTTGTATGAAGATAAAAGACAAAGTAAACAAAACCCAAATTCCTGGTTTCCATCTGAGTTCCGACCCTATCATTGTAACCTACATTTCTGTTTATTATACTTATTAAAATACTTGTTGATAGTTATTAAGTTAAGTCAAAATATATAATTGAAAACTTTGTTTTTTTATTCATTGAAGTCATATATAGATAATTTAATTAATATTAAAAATAGTCATTATTATTAAAATATTAAGCAACTTACTTTTCATCAGCCATTTTCAAAATGTAAATATATTATGTACTATAAAAAAAATTAACACAGTATCACAGGAAAATTGATATTAATATAATAATTAAGTAATATCACATAGTTTTGTCACTAAAACACTAAAAGTTTGGGACGATTCGCGATATATTATTCATTTTTATGCGCGTCCTCTTCTCACAACAGACAAGTATGTACTGACTGGATATGTATATTTTCCCGCATATATGGATGCTTTTCTGCGCTAAGCATTTCGCACTAAATGTGACATTTCGCTGTTTTCCCGCCATTAAATTTTGCGTTGTCACATGAAACTTATTTTTCTTTATAATAAAAGCTATTGACTTTTTTAATGGAGTATTTTCTTTAAGGCATTTTATTCGTTAATTTATATTTTATATTCAATCAGCTTCACGTTGGATGTCCTGCACACGGCACCGTGGGCAGAAGTTGTGTAAAAAAGTTGTGTTGAGACACTCTCCCTTTCCACTTTCCGCTGAATTTTTCGAGGCACTGCGTTTATACTTTATATTCAATGATTTATATTTTATTTGTTATTTGTATGTACAAATTCATTATCACTTAATTTCCTAACCTGTCAGTTAGCATTTTGTTATACATAATTATATTGTTCAAAGACTTAGGTACACGTAAATGAACGCATTATTACATATTTATTGTAGTCTGCAGAGCGAATTAAGAGAGCAATAGTAAATATTTTTGAGGGTGTGTATGTGTACTGTGTAGTGTACGTACACACAAATAGATATCATCTATTAGGATACAGTCGATAATTATTTTTGATCATATGTATTTTCAAATATATTTTAAATCAAAATATTTATTTATTAATAAAATAGTTCGATAACGTTGCAACGAAGTGCAAATAAAACATTACCCCTAATAAAGCATTAATCAAAGTAGGTAATATAAAACGTTAAACAAATATTTTGTTTATATTTACAAATCTAGTTCCACGAGTAATTAGAACGTATATAATCAAGAAAAGTAATTTATATATGTTTTTTAGCTTCACGCTGTATCACGCACTCAGCAGGGTAGGCAGAGGAAAACTAGTGCTAAGACACTCCCTTGCCCATTTTTAAATATTAAATATTTTATTTCCTCGAGTAAGTCGAAATATTGCCCCATGCGTCACGACTGGCCCAAAATATTCTAAAATTCTTAGTTTAAATATTCTAAAAGTATTTACTTTATATAAAATTATATGATCTTACTATAGATCTTTTAAATGTTGTTATAAAAAATGAATATTACTGTTCATTTAGTATGGTGTTTCGAAGTAGCTTGGCTATATTTCACATGTAAAACAATGAAAAATGTAGAAAACGATGGCATGGAGCAAGAAGTATGTCAGGCCACAGAGTACATATACTAATTCTACAACATATGCATATATGTAACTATAATTTATTCATTTTATACATTACAGTGCATTCAACTTAATTTAAAGTAATTTTATATTTATTTATAATGTAGCAAAATTTATTAAATTTTTTTTAGTATTAGTTTTTTTAGCGTAATATATTTAACGTAGAGCATCATTAGATGGTACTACTGATGGCAACTAGTCCTTTCTATTTTAGATATAGTATCAAATTAGTTCAAACAAATCTCATGAAATTCTTAATATTTGTAATTTTTACACAAATTGTATCATACAACTTACAACGTCCAATACGTTTTGTTTTAATACTGTAATTTAGAACAAAAGACAATTTTTTTTTCGGAGTAATCGATAGAAAAAAAACAGTTTTTACTTTAGAGCTTACCTAGAAAAATTATTTCCACCATTTAATAACACATTGTGATTAATATAAATGTATTTTTTATACTATTGTTTATTTTATTAAAATAATAAAAATTATATTCTAACAATGAAACCAAAAAAATAATTTGATATTTAATTTAAATGAATTGAAAAAATTAAATAATAAAAACTTACACGTTCCTTAGAATAAAAGTGAGTTAAATTATGTGATTTTCTCTGATGTTACATAACACTTTTATTTATTTTTTTTACTGTTATATACTTTTTTTTCAGACCAGTCGTGACACAGGAGCACACGCGTGCGATTTTAAATGCGACATAGTGTAGGTTAGATTCCCACTCGAGGCAATATGTTTTATTTAATTTCCTCCCTCTGGTAACGAGGCAAGTGCGCAGCGTTGAGTTTCGCAGCTTAACATGCAATGTCTCCAGAATTCGGCAGAAAATATGGAACGAAAGTGTCTTAAAACTAGATTTCTAGGTTTCCACTGCCTATCCTCCTATGTGCAGGATACAATCTGGAGCAAAAAGAAATATTTATCTATTACCATTTGCGAAAAATTAACATGTGACCGTCCCATACAACAACCAAGCTTTAAACGCGTTTCTCATTAATCTAGTTAAATTACTTAAAACGTTAGTTAAAGTGTGAAATCATTATATATGCTAGGAAAACCCGTCAAAACAAAACAACAGCATCTTTTAATGTAAAGATATTGATTAGCTTGTGTCCGATAATCTCATTAACAAGTCGTCTCCTGATATCTAAATTGGCGAATCATGGGTTGTGACGTAGAGATCAATAGATCATCTAGTTTACATAAGCGAGGTATTTATAACGAGGTAAAATATTTAGTAAACTAAGTTGTGGTAAAATCATGAAATTACATTTAATAAAAGACTTTATAAATAATAGGTAAGATCAGACATATAGTACATATAAATGTGAAATTATATTAGGAATTATTAGATTAGCTAATGTAATAAATAAAGGAAAAAGAAATGAACAAAGATATGTATAAAGGGTAAAAGAGCGTAGAGTAACGATGAAATTAACGTGTGAAGAACTTACTAATCGTTTTTTTTATAGCTTGAAATCGACATATGAAAATGAATCATAAGTACAGTCCCCAAGGTCTAAGTTAAGCTTCGCATTTGTGGAGTATTCATAAATAGTGTAGGTGTTTTAAATAAATCAAAGTCGAGGATACAACGCTCAAATTCAATTATGAAAAGTATTTTAAAAATGTTTCAAATGTCAAAGTCAAATAATTTTATTCAAAATAAGAAGGTACATGCTTCATTTTTTGAACGCCAAATAATTTACCACCAGTTCACTAAAGTTAATGCCTCAGACCTGAGAAGAACCGGCGCAAGAAACATAGCGGGACTTATTTTTTATAATCAATTATACCTTTTTACATATAATTAATAATTAATTATATGTAAAATACTCTTAACACGATGATGTTTAGTTTACCACTGACGGTATCATAAATCATTTATATCTCGTACATGATTTCAAATATATTATAATTATGCATTGTTTCGTTATTTTTTTCTATTTTATAATTCGTTTATGAATTGTACCAATTATTATATAACATAAATATAATTGTAGCTTCTTCAAACTATACACTTGTTCAGCTGCAAGCTGTTCCCCAGCGGGTTAAGCAGAGAGAACCTAGCTTAAGACATTTCGCCCAAATTCCAGATATTGCGTGTCATATCACGTGTGGGAGAATCGAACAGAAAAAACTTGAAAGCAGAAAAAATTGGGTAAGCCTTTCACCACATGTCGCGCAATTTTTTTATATTGCGGTTTTGTGGCGTAACCCGCACATTTTGTGGAAATAAATCAGGGAACGGAATTAAAATATTTGCTTTTCATCGAAGCCTTCATCCGTGAAATATTATTTCGATTTTTAATAAAACGATGATTTTTGGATGTTGTATAACACTAAATTTATATAATTTATCATGCATTAGCTTGATTCATTAATAAACCTAACTTCCATGTCATAAAATTCACTTTCACATTCACTACCGTCTGTAACAAACTCTAATAGTTAGGCCATATATTTCACTTTCTTCTGAAAATCTATTTTCTTTTAAATTACAATTTCCCAAAGATCCTAAATGAAAACGAATGTCCTTAATAAATATTATGACTATATAATTATAGCAATATATATTGTATTCGCAACACTAGTAGTGTAGAAATATAGAACACCAGTACTGTAGAAAATGGTTTCCTTGAAAAATCGCAGCCTTAAAATACTTATTCAATAATCATTGAAAATTCGTTTATCTGCGAAAATAATGAATTCAAAAGTCGTACGAAAACAAGGGAATGAGTAGAAGGTCATAACCTTAAAGAAGCAACACCTATATTAAAATACATACTATTTAAACATACAACTGTCACATGCTAGTGATGTGAATGTTCGGGAAAATATTTAAATTGTCTGTCACGTATCTCATTCTTTTTAGGGTTACATTAACTATGTTTTACAATCATATTAAAATACATTTAGTGAATCAATTATTTAATATTTCGAAGCACTTTAATGCAAATTGTTGATGAATAAAACACAAAATAAAATCTAGATTTACATAAATATATTAAAAAGTCAAGATTTAAAAACAACTTTTGAAAAAAAAAAGTTTCTTACATTTATAGTACTGTTTTCGAATAATGTTGTCAATTTAAAAGCCCTGGCATTCAATAATAAAATAATAATTTAGGAAAATGCAGGTTTCCCTTCGACCTGCATCGTTTATCACGTTCTATGTGCCGTTGCAATCGTTCAGTAAAGGACGAAAATGCAACTGTGAGCTTGAAATTTAAAATTAAAAAAAAAAAAAAATTAATTAGCTTCACGCTGTATCCCGCACACAGCAGGATAGGCAGAGGGAACCTAGTTTTAAGACACTCCGTTCCCCACTTTCTGCCGAATTCTGGAGGCATTGCGTGTTGAGTGGCAGAACTCAACGCCGCGCTTAACCTCGACACCAGAGCGAAGAAATGGAAATATAAATTTAAGTAAATATTTCATCTCCTCGAGTGGGATTCGAACCCACAACCAGTCGGTTTTGCAGTCACACCTCGTGCCACTGCGCTACGACCGGCCTCAATTTAAATACCATTATATAATTAAATCAGAAGTCACCATAAACTGTGGGGTTACTCTTATTAGAAATATTAGACTCTAGTTCTTAACGACGTTTCTTTAATCGTAAATTAGCTATTTAATGAATTTATTAATTCTATTTAATGATAATTAAATATAAAATTTTATTTTAAATAAGTCCCTTTCTTACTTACAAAAATTATAACTGTGTAGAGAAAATTTTACTTGCGGCTCTGATTTTTTATTGTTTCAAAATAATATTTTTATTGTAGTATAAATAAATATAATTGAATAAGTACTTTAGTATATAATTGTAGAAAAAAGATAATATACATCTTAGTTAACGATATCCATTTAGCTTCACATTGTATCCCGCTCATAGCAGGGTGGGCAGAGGAAACCTGGGAACTCTATTAAGGATGTGTGGTCCCCATTTTCCGCAGAATTTTTGAGACATTGCATATTGAATGGCGGTACTTAACGCCGCCCTAAAGGGCGGGTCCTTTAATGATCTTATATATTTAATTTTGCACTAAATTCGAAGTATAAAACTTTACAAAAAAAAACTTAACAGAAGTGTCACTCCTAAAATCACTCCTAAAGCGTGAAAAACAAACAATTTTCAAAAGACAATGAAAATTTTAAAAAAGAACAAGTAACAATAGTCTGTATTATCATACTAAACAACAAAATAACTTTAAAAAATATTATAAATGTTTAAACTCGAACGAATAATAGATATTTTCAGTTTAACAAAGAGTCATTAGCACACATTGTGATATGCAATACCTACTATACCTATACTATACCTACATTATAATATTATAATATAAACATAACTACATATATACCTATAATAAAACTTGCCATTTTCACGTGATCCGTGTCATATGCCTGAAGTTTGATATATTAGACGCGTCAAACATTTATATTATGTAAAATAACGTAAATAGCTTCTCTCAAGGCTTAATTTTGTGTTCGCGACGGAAAATCTGTTTTTATGTAAGCACTGGTGGTTTAAGACAATAGGACAAGTGAGATTGAAAATTGCTTCGTCTGGTTCTGTTTAAAGATCAATATAAAATTTTTACGAAAACTATTTTTGAGACATTGTGTGGTGACTGGTTGGATCACCACACAATGTCTCAAATCAGGTAATCAGAGACTATTAACTCTTAACAAAACTATTTTATCTTATAAGCCAGAAAAAATGTCTATTACATGTTTCTATAATATCTAGAGCAAAATACAGTTTTGGTCACACAAGGTGCGGGGTAAGTTCCGCCAATCAACACTCAATGTCTTAAATTCGGGCGGAAAACGTATATATACATACCCTACTATATGTGGGATACAGACAGCGCCTGGTCGGTTTCCAGGAGGCGCGGATTTGAGCCCCGCTACGTTCAAATTTTTATATCTTTCCTAAATAAGTATTTTTCATTACTAAGTATGGAATAACTTTTTAAATTTTTAAGAAATATTTATGATAACTTTTTTTTTAATCAACTGATTTTGATGAAACAAACTTTAAATATTATGCTGAGTTAAAACAAAGCAATTGGTGAAAGTTTAAAGTAAATCAGTTCAGTATTCCTGGAGATAAGCGTGATCATGTATATAGATTGACTGACAGACAAGGAATTAAAAAAATATATTTTGCCTTCTATTATCTATATATTTATTCTATTCATTTCAGTCAAAATTACTAAATGTACAGACAACATATTTTTACTGTTTTATTATATATAGAGGTATAGATTATATAATTTAGACTGATTGCACTAATATACGTCACACAGTAATCTCTCTATCTCAATTTTCTTATTTTTCATCGCCGGCCGGGCATACCCTGCTATATGCACGGTACAGACTGATGTTGAAAAAAAAAAGAAAATATACTATAAATAGAAAAATAAGGACATAATGTTTTATACACAATACAGACATGTAAATAGAAATGATATATCATAATAAAATACAGCAGTAAATGCTCAGTAATCCCAGATACTGATATCTGGAACCACAGGTTCTCAAGTGCAGCATATCAAAATGACAATAAGAATTTATTTCTAAGTAGTGCCGTTATCTATACTTTCTAGTTTGTTTGTATATATTAAGACATTTTTTTAGATGTTAAATATAAGCTGTTAAAATTATGCACATTTTGAATTTGCTTAAAAAATATGAAGCCAAGCACAAAACGTTGCCAAAAAAAGAGCTTCTCTTTTTATGTAACGGTAACTGTACACTTACTTTAAAGTGACGTTGATTCTTGTCAGTAGGTGTCATTTGAAAGATTTTTGGCATGCTAATACAATAACAATTTTTTATGTATTTTCAAATATTATAGTAAGTAAAACTGTTATTTTTCCGTGACATTGCTCATATATATTAGATTTTTTATATATTTACTTATGTTCAATATATTGTTGTGTCAATATATTTATATTAAAGACAGTCCCTGTAATACGTGAGAGTATTTTTCCCGACTGCTAAGGAAGGGTTATGTTTTTCGCGCGTATCTTGTATGTATGTAATATTCTTTATTACCTCGTATCTCCAGAACCGCTGAGCGGATTTACACATTTGAGGTATCGTTAGATTCGTATTAGCAGCCCAAGTGTTCTTAGATAGGTGACGTTAATAAAAAACAATCATGGCGGCTGTGGTACGCCATTGGACTTAGTGAAAAAAAAATATCGTTTCGAATACTACAATATGGATATCAAATTCAAGAACTTAATTTCAGGATTTCAAAAATGTATATCATGATTATCATTATCATTATCATAATAAATTCTAGCCAAAAAATTAAAAATAAAAAAAATATTTGTAAAAACAAAAACCCCGACTGCATCAAACTAAAAAGAAAATAAACAAGCCCAATAGTTTATTAGGACAATCAAAATGAAAAGCGACACAGGCTTAAAATTTTATCATTGTTATCAGTGTTTGGTGAACATTTTGCTTTTACCCAACACGCCAAAATCGTAATAGTCTAACTAGTGTGAATTGTAATCCCTGTTGTCTACCCTTAGACTAAGCTAAATATAAGTCGCTTCGATAAATATAAAAATGATAGATTCATTTTTATATTCATCGTAATATATTTAAAGACAATTGCAAAATAATGATATGTAAAAAAATCAGCTTTACGCTGTATCCCGCACACAGCAGGGTAGACAGAGGCACGGTGTGTTGAGTGGCGGAACTCTACGCCGTGTTTTGACACCAGAGCGAAGAAATGGAACTATAAATGGAAATAAATATTTCATTTCCCCGAGTGGGATCGAACCCACAACCAGTCGACTTTACAGTCACACTTTGTGCCCCTGCGCCATGTCTGGCCTCTAATAATAATGATATGTATTACTTTTTATTCTTTCCATAAACTCACTACGTTATTTCCTTAAACCCTCTCGAAGGCTGATTTTCGGTCTCGTGACTACCAATCAGATAATGAGGAATAATATTTTAAAATTTCAAACCTAAGAATATCAATGGTGACTTGCATCTTCACATCTCTATTATCACATAGAATATCTTTCTATGTGATAATAGAGATGCAGAGGCAGAGAGAATTTAGATATCAAGAACTCTATTCTCCTCTCTCTTTCCGGTCTCAAGATGTTGCTCGTTAAGTGGTGGAACTCACCACCGTATTTTGACCACCGCTGCCCATGACCCCATGCAACACCAGAGACTATACTGTCAATTTTATAAATATCGTATTTTTGCCAATTTATTACCTATTAACCATAAAAAAATATATCCAAAGCACATTTTACAAATAAGATACGATAATAATATATGAATAAAGATATATTCACGTATAATAAATTACAACTGATCACATGATGGGTGTATTATCGTTATCTCTTTAAAGGTCCTGTTCACGCAGTTATTGAATGAATTACAGAAAGGTGCCTCACTCGTGTATTTAGTAATGATTGTAGTAATTATGCATTGTTTTCATTGATTGCTTAGTATTATTAGACTGCTATTCCTATTCATATGGTGAGGTGAGTTATGGCTTTTACATTTCAATATAATATTACATACAAAAACAGCTTCATGTTGTATCCTGCATATAGGCAGAGGGAACCTTAGTGTGGTAAGATACTCCGTTTAAATTTTTCAAGGTGTTGTGTGTTGAGTGGCGGAACTTAACGCCGGGGGTTTTGCTTTGGTGCCATTGCGAAAAAATGAAAATAGTTATAAATAATAATTCATTCCAGAGTCCCCACTCTGGGGATCGAACCGACAATGTTTAACAAAATACTACAGATTTTTATATAACACCATATATGTGTAAGATATATGGTGTTATATAATAATAAATTCGATGGTTGTGAGTTCGATCCGCACTTGGGTATAGTATTTTAATTTTGAGGAATTAATTTCGTGTCTTCAATCTGGTAACAAGACAAAGTACAGCGATGAGTTCCGTTATTCACCTTGTAATGTCTTAAAAAATTCGCCGAAAACTGAGGAACGAAGTTTCCTCTCTCTCTGCTATATGCGGGATACGGCGTAAAGCTAAACAAGTGAAGTAAGTTATGACTCTCCCTATTAATATTAAATATTGTTGTTACCTCAAAGCATTTTGTGTTTAAGGTAATATAGATTTCCGCCATGTTGTAAAAATAAAACGAGACACAAGTGCAGATTATTTTATTTATTTGAATAGTAAATATAATAATTACAGATAATAAAATAACAATACAAAAAGATTAATTTTATTGCTTGATTAATAATCACGTTGAATACACTACCTATATTAATGAGTATAAGCTTATATACTAATTCTTTTAGTTGTCTTTATTCTTTTATGATTTACAAAATTTCTTAAGTTATTGTCTTTTACATATTTTTAAATGAGTACATATATTGTCATGATTAGTTAAAAGAGTAACATATGGGAGGATAAAAAAAAAAGTAAGAGCATCTAAATTATTAATAACTTAAGAATAATTTTAAAAAGGTATTCATACAAAAACAACAAGAATATATAAAGTACAAAAATAAATTGTATGACACAAATATATAAATGGCAGTTGATACAGTTAAATTGTGATTCATTCACAGATAATAAAATAGAAAAATTAAATTGCACAGAATGAGTATATTTTATACAATGTCAGGTTAGCTACACTGTAACACTATGTATTTACTTTTTGTTTAACATTTCATAAGTTTGGTAGGACGGTTAGATTTGGTAAGTCTACTATATTTGTACTTTTTATAATGAATTACAGGCACTATAGCAATTCATACCGAAACCCTCCATTAAACAAAATTATACAAAAATCTTTATATTGATGGTAACTGGTCTTGTATCATTAATAGTTATTTTAATAAGTAATTTAGGGCAAGCTGTACAAATTGTACAAACTTACAGTATGTTTAATTATTAAACAAATGAATACGACATAACATAAAAAATATATGTAAAAGTTAGATAAACGAGTCGATTTTTGCATCAAAAACTTATAGTTATAATATTATATTTAACTTAATTGACTACATTAAATCAACAGAATCCACCTTGTTCACGTCCGTTCAAGTCCGTACTCCAATATCTCTCACATAGCAAAAAAATTAAGTCCTTTTTTTAGTAACCACAAAAAATACTATTACTACTACTATAGTTCTACTACTCACATTCCAACTCAACATTTTTATTACTCTCCATATTAATAACTCCTTTGTTACTAAAAACGTATGTTTGATATTAAGTGAATAATAAATGCATTTTGCATTATAATAGTAATTTCACTGAAATCTCACGTTGAAGTTTAATTTGAATTTTACGTTGGAGGCCCTTGGTACGGGTCTTCCTGGATTTGAGCGCAGTCTTCGTCTTCAATAAGTTCATCCGAATTATATACAGTTCCCGGCAGCAAGATGTACCGGGCTTGGCTGGAACAAAAATAGGCGTTTTGACTTTGTCTTTTGTGCTCCCGAGCCACGACGGCTTTATGTATAAGCTAATACACATTAATTTACTAATATATGCTTTTATTAGCTACTAGCGGCCTACTCGCGGCTTCGCCCGCATATTACTTATAATTCTTTTATTATGTTGCATTTGTCATAAAGTTGATGATATAAAAATTTATACATTCAATCATCTTTCATAATTTTGAGAAAGTGCAAGCACTACGTGCCTGCTTGCGAGAGCGCAATCGGCCGCAAAGGCGCCCGTGAGTCTCGAGCTATGCTTGCGGCCGTAAAAAGAGAGTTGAATTATTTTAAATTTACATTTTCCCGAAATGTATAGATACGTCTAAATTACTTGCAGTAAAAGCCAAAGCTTATCTTCACAAAATTTCCTTGATGATTGAAGATTCAATATCTATTTCCAATAAAAACATTCAATTATTTTTTATCACAAAGTGCCTTATTGTAACTTATTTATAAGAGATATAGAATGTTTTTGTAGTACAATATACTTACATATATATCACTATTTCTGCAGCGCAAGCGCTTAAAGTAATACAATGGCGTTCCTAATCATTGTTATTTCATTATTTAAGGCTAACTATGAATTAAACCGTAACAGCACTCCAGAGGAATGTAGCTTTCATACAAAACAAAAAACGTGAACCTGACCAGTAGTTCCAGAGATCTTAGCGTTTAAACAAACAAACTCTTCCGCTTTATTATATTAGTATAGATATTGCTTGACATTTATTTATCATACCATGATAAAAAATCAGGCTATTTTTAGCAGAAGGAAGTTAATCTTAATTAGAGACAGAATTTTGTGGCCAGTCAGAACAATATGTAAAGCATAAGACATTCATAGTCTACATATTTGACTAAAAGTATTTTCATTTAAAATATGCAAATATTTTAGACATTGTGCAATGAAGTTCTTTTCTTCAATTTTTAATATTTGAATTATATTTCCAGTGACTGGAGATAAATGATTTTTAATTATTGTTCTTTTTTAAAATATTATTAATGTATATTTTTTTTGTTATATTTATGTTTTCTCATCATATATATTTTTCTTATATATTATATATTTGGTTATGATCCTCGATAATCTCCCGAAAGCAAACCAAAACATTCGTATCTTTACCTAAGAAAAAGTAACTAATGTTCATTTTTGTTATCTTTTTGTATTTATTCATCTTTTATATTTGATAGCTTACCTAGATAAAGAATTTGTAGATATGTTATACATACATCACTGCACTCTCTGCACCGCTCGAATATTAATGTTAGACAAAATGCACTTGTTTTTTATATATTTATTGCTATCAAATTATTTTTTTGTGTAAAGCAAATTACATCTGTAAAATCTTCGAAAGCATACCATGCATATTAAAGCAATCGTGAATTTAAATAACTAAGTGAAATATAAAAAATATTTTTACGTGATTTATGAAAAAGCATTTAATTGCGCAAAGCTTTCAAAAGCATATTATTTAATCTAAGTGATAAGCCATTATTTTATTTACATATTATATATTAATGAACTATGATTTTTAATATAATTGAAACCTTGAGTTTTACTAATGTATATTTAATCAGTTTTATTACGGTTCATTTTAGTTTGTTTTTTTGATTTTTTTCATATATTTTATACTATTTGTTGATATCAGTTGTAGAGTTCAAGATGTTTGTTGTAGTCCCAACATTATGCCTCCTTGCATTGTTTTTACATTAAATATTTTTAATAGGGTATAAATAGAAACACAGCAAAGCCAATACTAGTTTATTGATTTAAAAATAATCTTAACCGTATAATATAACAAAACAGTAATTAAATCATAATCAAACTTAAATTAACTTATAATACATTTTAGTTAAAATAAAAAAAAAAAAAATTAATGTGTATGTATTTTTTTGAACGGGATATATTCTAAATGCATTTACCGATGGAGGGTGGAAATTAAAATGCGTTTTTTTTAACGTAACTCACATTTTAATATAAAATGCGTTCAATTGATCACAGTTCAGAGAATATATGACTATGTCATAACAACAAAGATCAACAATATCATAAACATTATTATAGTATACAATCCCAACAAACTAACACTTTACTTTCAAAATCTTAATACTAGGAATATTCTTTTAGGCATTATTGCATTTTAGATCAGTCTATAAAAATGTTGATATGGCGAGTTTAAATTTCTTTTTTTTTTATAAATATCTTTTGAAATTATTATCTAAAACTCTTTTACTTAATATTAGATTCGAAATTCTGAATATTTAATATCAAAATGGCAGCTACTAATAATAGTCAAGGAATTGAAGATTAAATTAAACTGTCATTGAATGATAACAGATCACTCATTGATAGGTAATAAAAATAAAATGCAAAAATTATATCATACTGAATGACAAAAGATTATCATAATCAAAATAAAATATAATCTAAAAATGGCAGGCAAGTTTCAAGCCGATCACGCCTTGGCTTCCAAATCGTATTTCTTTTCATCAGCATCCCTAGAAAAAAAATTAAAAACATAGCAAAAAAATATTTGAAAAGAAAAAAATTGAACTACTTATAAAATGTTAGTTGATGGGCGTTTTAGATCCTGTCCACATACATACCAAGTTTTTACCAAAAAATATTCACTCCCGACACCTGAATTCATCATACTGGCGCCTTCGTCACTACTATCGTCAGTTAAAAACCGTCTTTCTCTGAAAATATCAATCGAAACTCTTGAAATTATGTTTTACTAAAACGCCATTTTGTTTTCCCATGTGCAGGTTCCGTGCAAGCGTTCCCGCTAAGCGTAGCCTTTAATTTTGATGATAATTGCGATGATGATTGCTGGTGAAATTTTTTAGTGATGATCCTTCCATTCAAAAAGTTTAATCTTCTTCTTAAAGTTAAATCTTCTTTTTTTATATTTATTTAAATACATACAAATATGTCATATAAAGCCGCCATTTTGTTTTCCCAAGTGTTGTTTCTGTGTTGTATATAGCGTAAGCGTTGTTTTAGATTGTGATGATAATTGAGCGATTTTATTTAATGTTGGATGATGATTTAATTCTGATGATTATTTCTGTTGATGATCTGTTTGATTCAATCAACAATTATTCGATTCTTTTATGATCGACGCAGTTGGTCTTAATCCTTCTGTTATATTGCTGATGTCTTCTTTCTGTACTTTTTTCTCGTTCTGTATTCGCATTGTAAAGTTTTATTAAGATTCTCTGTTTTGATCCTTTTGTTCTTTGTTTCTTGCATGACTTTTATGTTTTCTTAATTAACAATATATTATGATTAATGAGAAACTTATATAATGTTAATGAAACCCAAAGCCGAAGCAGAATATTGAATGACCGATAGTGATTTTATAAAATTCAATATTCTTATTTAAAGCATTCCAAAAAATGTGGTCTAGAATTGCCGTTATCTGGACATTGTCATTACAACATATAGAAGAAAAAAAAAACAAAAAAAATAACATTATGACAATATCGAGATTTAAACGGTCGACGAGTTATGGCCGCTCTAAAGTTAAGACTTTCTATTTGTAAACTTTGGCGGATTACGCACTCAAGAAGAAAATAATCAAAATATAGTAAGAAAAAGTCCTCAAGCTGAATGTGGGCAGCCATCTATCTATAACTAACTTTAGAGTGGCCACGACTCGTCTACCGTGCTACATGTTAATAGTTGAAAATGATAGGAATTTACGTACCTGTAGAATACATAGTGTTGCAATATAAAGAATATGTCAAAGATCAAGCTGAACAGTCCCAAGCCAAATTTCGTCGCGTCCCCGAAAAATGAGATCCAATCGTTATAATTGTACGCGTTCAGTGTCATTTGTAGGATTGAGAGGAAACCGCCGATGAAGTCGAGGAAAATGTTGCCTATACTCCATCCGACTGTTGATTTGCGTTTGTAGTTCATGTACGCCTGGAAATATAAAACAAAACTATTTTAGAACAGTATTTATTTATGACGACCGCTATATAACAAAAATAGCGCTCGAAGTCTCGGGCGGGAAGATGTTGTATATCATAACGAAAGAGGCTGTCATGGTGTAGTAGCACAGCGCGACGGTTGTGTTCGTGTAGAATCCCACTTGAAGGAAATAATTATTCTATATATTTTTTTCCTCCACGCAATGTCTCGAAAATTGGGCTGAAAGCGGGAATGCAGTACTATATAAGTTTGATGGTTTATTTCGGATGCTTGTGGTTCGGTAGTTTAGATACTGTGTGCGACAAAATACTATGATTTGATATAATAAGAACTTATATATGATGACTGAAAAGTGTCAAAATACACAAGTATATGTTAAAATAATTACATATTACAGCAGTTCTCTAAACGAATAAGTTGTCAGACAGTTTTTTATATTATAATTAATTCAGAGGTCATCGTAAATGCAGCGGTGAATTTAAAAATATTTAAATTACTTTTTTTACACTATTTTCGAGACATATTTTGATAAGTGCCGGAATTCAACGCTTTGCTTTGTCTAGTTACCAGAGCGAGTAAATGAAATAATTCATACACCCAAGTGAGATTTATAATTGTTTTTTTTATGTTTTTTGTTACACGTTGTATCCCCAGCAGATACAGCGCGAAGTAACCTATAAATATAGCCATAATCATTAAAAAATATATAAAATATTGTTCAAGGTCATTGACCTCAGTATCCTATAACTACCTATCTAATATATCGTACCTGTGGAACATATTTAATGAGTGTAATGCACAGTTTAATATAACTGCAGTAATATAGGAAGTCGAGCCACGCTATGACGCTGGCGGCGCCGAGGCTCGCCGTTATTATGACGACGGCGCTAAACACCGCAAGTATACTGCGACCCGCCGTTGATACGCGTTGGTCTTCTCTCTAGAACGAAAAAAATATATAATTATAACTCTCGTATTTTTTTAGCTTCACGCTGCATTACTGCATAAAGCAGAATGAGCAGAGGGAACCTAGGGGTAAGATACTCCGTACCTCACACACTACCTAATTTTTAAGTCATTAGGTGTTGAGTGCCAGCTCACATGCCGCATTTTGTCATGTTACCAAAGCGAGGAAATGAAAATAATTCCATTCCCCCATTAAGGAGTCGAACCAACAATCGTCATGTTAACAGTCAGATGCTTTTGCACCACGACGGCCTTTAATCATGTAGATACCGAATTAAATTCCTTAAAAACTTACCTCGTACATAAAACACTGTGCAATAGTAATAACTGTAGCAAAGGCAGCGTGCAATGAAAAGAACACGTCGTTCAGTTGCACCGGGTTCAAGCCCCGCGGGTGGCGGCTGAAATATTCACTCTGGAAATAAAAAAAAACATATAATTATATTTTAATGATTCAATTACATTTATATATTTTATCATGGATAGTATACATAAGAATGTACAAGAAAAAATAATTATCAATATTCAAATTATATATGCAGTCTCGCATATTACATAAATAATACTTTATTTATTTTTACACATTTACTTACAAATTTTATCTATCATGTGGAGAAGGTAATACTAATTTAGTGAAAGACCCGTTCCCCACTTTGTACCTACTTAAAGTAAAATATTTACCTAAAATGCCTAAATTAGTAGGTAGAACTCAAAAAAATAATAGATATTCTATCGAGATGGGAGCGAACGAACAACTAATCGAATACACTGTATTACGTGGAGTACAATCAGACATTTACTAGCAACTTTATAATGTCTACGGTTTTTATTCAAGCAAACATTTAGAGTTTACGTTTATTTATAAATATTACCTAAATTACGGTCGACGAGTCGTGGCCGTCCTGAAGTTAGCCGCAGATAATTATTTACTACGAAGATTTGATTCAATATTTTTTCTTACTTTTGATTATTTTCTTTCTGAATAAACAATCCGCAATAGTTCAGAAAAACTAAGGTTAAGAGCGGCCACGACTCGCCGAGCCTACTATATATTTAGATTTTACAACGTACCTGTATAGCTTTAGAGAAATACAATCCACAGTTGAACAACGAATACATAGTAAATCCCATAATGTTCAGAGCTAAGAAATCAAAGTTTAATCCAACGACACTTTTTCTTTTGAAATTGATGTAAATTTGCGGGTAGAAGGACACCGACCAAGCAATGAAGTAAATCCACCCCATTATATAGGAAATAATGTATATTGCGTGAGAATGCATCACTGTGATGCGTAGAAACACTGTATCCAAGCTGAAAATAAAAGACAAAATTTATGTTAATTAAATTATTTACATCCGTATAATAATTTGTTAACGTAATATTGTTTATTTTTAATTTAAAGGATTATAAGACGCACAGAATATCTGTTGAAGTTATATTTCTGTTAATTGCAATGTACTTTATTGGTTTTTCTGAGCTAAGTGCTTCCTACTCATATGATCTTTAAATACCCCGGCTACCGGCTTACTTCATCGATCGACGATGAAGTAAGCCGGTTCAAATCCCATTAATGTCAGCAACCGAAACATTTGTTATTTTTCTGGTCATGAACCAAAATTTGTTTATACTACGTGAAGCAAAGTAACCTCAAAAAAACAATTACAAAAGGATATTTTACTCTATATATAAAAAAATGTATATAATTGTAGTAGCTTAAGTAACAAACAACCATAAAAAGTTGTAAAAAAATAGCTTACTTAACAATCCCGGTAGGCGTAACATTGAAAGTGACTTCCGAGTGTCCCGGGCTCTTCCCGTACGCGCATATATCGTGTGTTATTTCCGCCGTAGTGTTGGGCTCGTCTGTACCCGGTATGTCTACTGTCGAGGGTATGAACTGCACTATATCCGGATGTTGGATTTGCGCCGCAACTTGGAGTGACGTGTTGTATTCACCGCTGAAACGTCATAGCAACAGTTAACCTTTTTGTTTCAGCTTCACGCTGTATCCCGCACACAGCAGGTTAGGCAGAGGGAACCTAGTGCTAAGACACTCTATTCCCTACTTTCTGCCGAATTCTGGAGGCATTGGGTGTTGAGTGGCAGAGCTCAACGCCGCGCTTTGCCTCGACACCAGAGCGAAGAAATGGAAATATAAATTTAAGTAAATATTTCATCTTCTCCAGTGGGGATCGAACCCACAACCAGACGGTTTTACAGTCACACTTTGTGCCACTGCGCCACGACTGGCCTCAAACCTAACCTTTATGTAATTGCACAATATTCGTTTAACCAATATTGTTTATACATTTAAAATTATCTGAAACTCTAACACATGATAACATATGACAGATATCATATGGGGTATTTGTAAAATAATATGACCTATTTTTGTTAAAATATTTACGAATAAAATACCGGAGATAAGAAAAAAATATAAGATAAGAATATAAAAAGCCGAAAGAAACTTACATTTGTACCAATTGGAACAATGTTGTCTCGTCCACAATTAGATTTAGATCATTTATATTGACATACATTTTATCAATTTGACACTGTGCTATGGGTAATCCTGAAAATTGAGAAAAATATATATGTAAAGTACTTAAGTAACAATATTATGTATTAAAAAATAATGCATTAAAAATTATAAAAATCTGATAACTCACAAATAAAAAGTAACGAGTGGCCAAAGTTCATTGCCATTTTTGCTAAATACATACTAGTATGAAATTAATAGGTAAGAATGGTATTTTATGCTATTATTTTTTTGTTTTCTTTTTTTTTATATATATACACATAGGAATATGTCTAATAAAGTATAGGAATTTAAGTGTTTATTTTATAATCATAATGTTTACTTACCAAACAAAAACATGGCTAAGAGACAGAAGCTTAACCTATGACTAGATATTCCCGCCCTGCCCGAGACACGCGAATCGAAGCGAGCCATTTTTCTTTTAGTTTTCTATCTGCGGACAAAAATAAATATTTTCTTAAAAGAATAATCACATGCAGTAAGAAAATCGTAAAAGTTGTGATAAGATCCGTTTGCAAATGAAAAAATAAATGAAAATAATTTTTTATGTTAATCTTAATATTTTACGACAAACATAAAGTATCGATAAAAAGTAACGAAGTCGTGAAATAGCGTAAAGAAAGTTCCTAAAGTAAACTGATTGGTTATTTTTTACTTAACGCTGCACCCCATAGTTAAGAAGGCAGAGAGGATGTAGTATAGAGACACTCCGTTGTCCACTTTCCGTCTGATTTTTGAGACATTGCGCTGGACACTAAGCCTTTGTCTACCGGAGCCAGACCAGTTTAAAGTCAGACTTACGTTATAAAATGCCAAAATATAATTTTAAGACTACGTAATACTGTAGGTATTTTTGCGATTTTTTATATGAGATGGATGAGATTAAGTCTGACATTTTAAAAATGTTTTTCCTTATTCACATATTGCTGTATCTTATTTCGCTTTTATGTTACCTAATATATTATCTAATAACTAATATAATAATATATTAAGTATTTAAATATACCTATTTTGTAACTCAATTATATACAGAACAAACTCTAAAAGATGTTTATAAAATAAAAAAAAATACCAGAAGATAACTTCCGTAGGAATGTCGCGCAGCCATAACGGATACACAAAAACAAACATCCTTCGTTGTTACCTACTAAGTGAAGCAAATCGGTTTAATTGTTGAATAAAAAAAATAATTAAATTACTAAAAAAATCCATATAAAGGAACTCATTAGTTTTACAAGTTAGTAAATTTTTATATTTAAGTAAATTTACCTTAAAATGTACTATATTTATAACTACCCCCGCGTTACAGCTATCAGTGGAACACCAATGTAAATTGCAAATATAAATTTACTTTACAAGAATAAAAGATAAGTTAAAAAATATCTAAACACATTTTATGCCAAACATATTAAAGTCACTATGCTGATGCTTTTTTTCCTACTATAAGTTCTACGTCAATAAAACTAGTATCATTGAAAATAACGTTCGTGACCGGTTTAAAGATCGCGACTGGCAATGATTGGTGAACTTGATCGGAGCAACAAGTTTTCTTAACACATATACAACAATCCACAAGAACGTATTTTACTGCATATTTTAATACTAAATAAAGAAATAATTTAAAAAGTAGTTTAAATATTCGTCATCCATATTAACGCATCTTAAATATTATGATGAGGCCAGTCGTGGCGCAGCGGCACGAAGTGTGACTGTAGAACCGACTGGTTATGGATTCGATCCCCACTCGAGGAAATGAAATATTTACTTAAATTTGTATTTCCATTTCTTCGCTCTGGTGTCGAGACAAAGCGCGGCGTTGAGTTCTGCCACTCAACACGCAATCCTCCTCCGCCTCCAGAATTCGGCAGAAAGTGGGGAACGGAGTGTCTTAGCACTAGGTTCCCTCTGCCTACCCTGCTGTGTGCGGAATACAGCGTGAAGCTGTTTTTTTTTATATTATATATATTCAACATTTTTAATGTAGAAATTTAAAAAAATGCCTCAGACATTTCACGTTCCGACGAAGACAAAAAAATATATCTATATTTTTTTAAATAAATCAATGTAATCTATAAAAATAAAAATGGCCAAAATCAATAATACTTGTATTGGAGACCAATAAAATAAAAATAAAGAATAAATCGACCTATTATTATCTAGCATTTGTGCTTTATTGTTAAAATTATTCAAAATATATTTGTTAGTGTAATATTACGTTTAATTAAATAAATAAATAATACAGTCTACGCATAGTAAGTTGCGAGGAACAAGTATACATGTAATAAAATTGAAACTGATTACTGTCTTTCCATTGAAGATATATGAGAATATTATTGAGAACATTTATAAATTTAATAGGACCCAAAACAAAGATTTAAAAAAATGTCTGTCTGTGCATTTGTTCACGCTAATCTTAAATACGGCTTAACCGATTTAAATGCTTTTTTCACTTGTAAATTGGCAAGTTTCACATATGTTTTTTTTTAATCAATTTTTAATAAAAAAATTATATGTTTTATTTATTATAACATAATTTAAAATGGTTTATTTTAAATAACGTTGTTCAACAATATTGCAATAAATAACTATTTTATTGAATCGAATGAGACTTTTTTTAATATAGATATAAATTTTTAAAATGATATTATTTATAGAGACCGAAAGTAATGCGGATTAGTAAATTAGTAATTATGTAATTCAAGCGGGCGAAGCTGCGAGCGGGTCGCTAGTATTTAATAAGTATATAAATGTAATTCAAAACCATAGGCACACTCGTTTTATTACAAACTACCATATAGATCTTTAGTGAAATATAAATAAAAGATATACCTAAGATATTCCTATGCATAACTGGTAATAATTGTTAAGTCGTAATGCATAATTGTAATTTATTTTTATGTTATAATGTACCTACATAAAAATGAATTACATTAAAGATAACAGCGGTCATAAGATCACAATAATTAATAGCAGTTAAAAATCAAATATTTAAAAATTAAGATAAATCGGTGCCAGTAAATGGTCAATTATAACTTCAATATTTCAGTTCCAAAAATAAATAAAATATATTACATAATTATTACAAAAAATCTTTCTGATAATTTCCATAATAATATAATTTTTATTTACGTTATACATTCTTAATTGTATGAATCATACTAACATATTTATCATATTCAAAATGTTTAAATAATCATATAAGTAAATTTTGTTGGCATTTAGTTGTGTACAGTTATAAAATTATTGCCTAAACTTTGTAAAAAATATAGGTATCTACTAATGTTATTTATTTATAAAAAAGGATAAGAATAAAGGATAGAAAAAATTCAGTAAATGACGAATTTTACTAAATGTGTGATTACAAATACATAATCTCCTATTCTTTATTAACACAGATTATAAAAGATAAGAAATGTAATAAACGTTACATTTCTAGTCAGTAAGATTTATTTGACTTCAGATAAAAAGGAACATTTTCTCAAGACACCTTATTTAACAATGTTATAGTCGATCACATTATTCGTTCGCGTGACCAATTTGCATCTTTAACTAACCATAATTGTTAATTCATATGACATTGCGTGAGTTAATCCTTACGCAGATTATACATACATATAGGTACATGTGACTATGTGCGAATTAAACTACCAGTTTAAAATATAGTTTATTCTATAACGGTTCTTCTATCTGTTGATTAAATACTGTTTTTGCTTGAGTTTGATGTGAGCCTTAATACGTTTAGTGATGTGACACCATCGAGTGCGGTCCATCGACCTTGCTTGTCAATACACAACAGTAATTAGGCCGAATGGTTCTTAATATTTAATAAAGATAGCACAGATAATAATTACTTACATACAGCCAGGAATAATCAAATAATAGTTTTTTTTTTCAAAAAGATTGTTATTTATAATTCTGGTAATTAAAACTCTTATCTAATATATTTTAAATGTACAAGACTATCTTTCTTTATCAGTGCGATAAAATTAAAACAGATTTGATTTATATCAAAGATAACCATGAATTAATGATAACGTTGAAGAAGAAGTATAAGAATAATCATTTATATCAAAGTGCACTTTAGAAATACGTCATAGTTCTCTAAGATTATTATATACGAATATAGAATTAAATAGTTTCTATCTGTAAATGCATCTTCGCTAAGAAAAAAATTACCACTCAACCTATAAGTAAGTAATAGACAAAACTAATGAAATGAAAATGAATCATTTCATTGTAATTCTTTTCGTGATATTTATGACAACCGCTATCGCGAACAAGTCCAGTTAATAACCAGAACATCAGATTATGCTCTTTTTTCCTATAAACATATGAAACATAACCTTGTACAATGACAAGTAGTTCTGTAGATATTTACAATTTAACTCAGATGAAAAGTATTTTATGAAATTATATCTACAATATACGAACATGTACAAACTGTCATACCTATATTTAAAATAAATAAATCAAATAAATCAGCTTCACGCTGTATCCCGCATAAGCAGGGCAGTCAGAGAAAACCTAATATCACAACGCCACGTGTCTTAACGCCACGAAAAAATAGAAATATAAATTTAAATAAAAATTTCATTTCCCTGGGTTGCGGATCGAACCCACAACCAGTCGCGTCTACAGTCTAGTATAATTTACATCTAATATTGTCCAATATTTTGTACCTATATATTTTTACACAATATTTCTGTAGGCTCTGTAACATAAGACCTCGCAGTTTGATTATGCCGATCGAAGAAATACCCATATATTGTAAATAACATATACTTTTTTAATTGAAATGCGCTAGGAAAAGCCGGCATTGTTAAAATTCAATTAAAGGTACTGTTGTTTATTTTATGACTTTATGTATTTTAATCTTATTGCTCAATTGTAAAATGATAAAATCCTGTTGGTACAATAACTTAGAGGCCACTCGTGGTGCAGGGGCACAAGCATGTGACTGGAAACTTGTGCGCACCTGAGTGTTTTAACACTAGACTACCTCCACCTACCATGCTACTTGCGGGATACAGCGTGAAGATGAGAGAAAAAAAAGAGAACAATAACATAACAAGAAAACAATTAGTACATTAGAACAGGATAGCGCGGAACAGTGTCACCGCTATTCCTTTTAAAAAGTTACCCGTTATGTAAACAAAAAACGAGTAAATGCTTGAACACCCATCTTGTAGTTAGCGAGCGCTAACTGCGGTGGTAACACGGTCAGTGGAGGAAAGCGAACTTTCGCGACATTATCAGATACTAGTACACACCCTATACAGAGCTTTTTAGATTTTTCCAGTGATCTAGAACGAGTTTGTAGCGGTAATAATTAATTGGCTAATACCATATTTGAAATGGCAAATATCGACAATAAAAAGAATTAAATTATATCAGCTTTACGTTCTACCCCGCATACAACAGGGTAGGCAGAGGGAACTTAATATTAAAACATTTTTTTTTGAGGCATTGCATGTTGACTACCGGAACTCTACGCCGTGGTTTTTGCCTTGTTGCTAGAGCGAAGAAATGAAAATATTAATAAATAATAATTCATTCCCTCGAGTGGAGATCGAATCCACAACTGTTCGTACGTAAGTCACAAGCCCCACGACGGCCTCTAAGAACTTTAAAAAATTCAATATCTTGTTGACGATTGTAAGAAGGATTTGGTCTACCATTTCAATAAATCTATGATTGATAGTAAATACAAAAAGAAATATAAAAGACGCGCCTAATTAAACAGTATCAAATTTCAAGAATCAAAATGAACTCAACTAGGTCGCCGCCACGTTGGTTGGTTGGTTAGAAAATTAATTCAGTTAACGAGTTACGCAATAGAAAGCCTACTGACATTACATTGTTAAAAGGCTACGAAACTACTGTTAATTGAAATGCCATAATTTCTTAATTAATATGCTAGTCGCGGCTACCTACCACATATCTTATAAAGACAATATAGTAAGAAAGATATTAGATGTTTAAAATAAATACAAAAAAACCATCTAATAAATACATTTAAAAAGATGTAATTATAAAATAACTATTTAACAATTTATTCATTTTGTGCCTAAATATAAATTATAGATTTCGTGACATTTTCTAACTTACGTACATGTACAATACAAATTGTATTAACTATTACTAAATATTACAATATATACAAACTACTTACTACAATTAAATGACGTTTTGTTACTTTTACTTTTTTATCTCAACTTACCACAATTTATCGTAGTATAACGAAAACCTAGAAAAAAAACACACAAGTGAGTTAGCTTCTCATTTTCCGCCCCATCTCAGTGTCATATATATATCTACCAGGATGTTTTTTTATTCGAAATGCCTAAACTGCAGTTTACCTGGGATGGTCTTTACAGCGTCACCGGGTGGTCATCTACCAGGACGATACAACATATTTTATATATAATTATTTCCCCGAGTTTATGGTCAAAATTAGCCATACTACCTTAAAATACACTTTGCTGTTACCAATATGGATTCAAACTTCTTAATATTTTACATTTACTTGTCCTTAACCTCAATACACATGATAAATCTCGGCAACTCAACTTGTAAAACCTTTTCATTATAATTAAATAAATAAATCAAAAATCAGCTTCACGCTGTATCCCGCACACAGCAGGGTAGGCAGAGGGAACCTAGTGTAACACACTCCGTTCCCCACTTTCTGCCGAATTTTAGAGGCATTGCATGTTGAATGGCAGAACTCAACGCCGCGCTTTTCATTGTCATCATTAAAATTATAAATAAATTTACTTTCATTAAGAAAAATACGAATGCCTCACGAGTAGCTACTTAAAAGAAATACTTAACTACCTATGCAATTAAGAACCGTCTAACCATTTCATATAATCAAATGTCAATTAAGTACAATAGCCGCGAGCAATTAAGCACAACGAGTAAAAACGCAACCGCAGCGAAACTTGAAAGATTTTGATGACAGACTAAAATACAGATGCCGAGCACGCGACAAAGAAACAACATGTTGGGTGAACAAAAACACGCGAGTCAACGAACCCGATGAGAATAATGACAGCCTTCGTTCGTGAAGATATTTACTTATTTATTTCACAGAATCGAAAAGTATTTAGTGAGAATAAAATTGCTACCTCGATCAGATAAAGAATAACACCACACATAGCGAGATGTAGGACAAGGAGTGTAATAAAAAAATATAAAATAAATATATTCTATCTGTCATTATCCTTTTAGTTTTTTTTTTATTGCAAAATAATCCTTTTATTTTATTTTTATTTTAATTTTATTTTTTTAACTATTTCTTCTTACTACGATTTGCATATTTGAAATTTCTAACGTTATTACACACAAATTCATGTTATTTTCAATCAAATTAACCCTATATTTAATACAGCGAAAATATTTACGGAACTTTAATCTTTATTCTTTATTCACTTTCAAAAGTAATTTAAAAATATAAAAAAAAAAAAATTAAATTAGCTTCACGCTGTATCCCGCACACAGCAGGGTAGCCAGAGGAAACCTAGTGTTAAGACACTCCGTTCCCCACTTTCTGCCGAATTCTGAAGGCATTGCGTGTTGAGTGGCAGAACTCAACGCCGCGCTTAACCTCGATACCAGAGCGAAGAAATGGAAATATAAATTTAAGTAAATATTTCATCTCCTCGAGTGGGGATGGAACCCACAACCAGTCGGTTTTGCAGTCACACCTCGTGCCGCTGCGCCACGACCGGCCTCATATAAAAATATAGTCTTTAAAAATATAGTTTAAATTAAACGGTTACTGTTAATTAATAAAATAATTTCTTTCCTATATGTATGTGTGACGATAGAATAATACCAAAAATTGTCCAGACTGCCTAAATATGTACATATTATTGCATCACATTACTTTTCAGTTTATTCGTACCGACAATTCTCGTCAAACTACGCATTAGGTAAATTTTAAATATATTTAAAATTATAATATAAAGCATTAGTAACAATATGTATTCTTATTATTATATAAATTATTTTCTGAACGTGAACGTGCGCTATATTTTTACTATTGTTAAGTATAGGTATTGTACTAAGTACCTATATGAAAATAACATTTTCATCAGAATACGAGTACATTTATTGATTAATACTATAACTACAATACAATGTCACAAATTGTACACTACGGGTCGTCAAATACGTACTCTGTGGTATAATTACTTTAATATTAAAATTTCAAATTTAAGAATAAGAATTTAAATTCATAATTATATAGTTTTTGTTTTGCATGATTATAACATAAAGTAACGAAATCATTATAAGAGGAAAAACGATAAGATTGTCTGTATAAGGTAATGCAATTATGTATGTAACAAAATTAAGGGTAACTACAGTGAAGTTTTTGTTTTAAAATTATTATCACTGTAAGATAATGAAATTACACTTTATTTATGCTTTCGATATCATTTATTTTTTTATATAGTAATGATTAAAATATTAAACATAAATATATAGTATATAAATTCAAGTCTAAGTAACTTAAAATATAACATAGTTTTTAATTCGGAGGAACATTTATACTGAAAACATTTTCGTTTTTCTTATTATTTTAATAGAATATCAATCAACAGACAGTAGTGAGTGGCTCTGAAAGGAAACAGTGACAGCACCAAGTTAACTTTGTCTGACAAAAGAAATTAAAAAGGTACCGCATTTAATCAATAACGTATATAAACTTCATAAAAATAATTAGGTAGTCCGTTGTAGCAGTTAAAGATTATTGGTCTATAACAACGTTTGTTCGAGTATATGTATATTATAGTTCGAATAAATACGTTGGATATTTTACCACTTTATCTGTAGAGATATTTATCCATTATTTCGTGTTTTCTAATTTTCTTAAAATAACAATGATAAACGTTGTAATTAAGAATAATCAACTCATTATTCATAATTTATGCTCAAATATTACCTACGTACCTATTCTCTAACATTTATAAATATTAGAACCAATACTCTCTGTATTGGTTTTTTTTAATATTACTGATTTTCTTTACTTTCGAATAACTTGTAAGTTATACAGTTGGAAAGTAAATAAGGGCCTTGTAATATAACTAAAATATCTTACAACCAAAACATTTTGATTATATAGCCTATAGTAATCGTTTCATACTTTAAATACACCTAATAATTCACAAGTGAAATTAGAACCCGCAAACATCGTAAATTTAATGATCTGCCAAGTAAATCACGACTTTGTATCTACTACTACCTACGTAGATGGATGTGATTCAAAACGAATTATTTCATTGTGTAGTAGCGCCTAATATTTGAGCATCCGGTAGCCGAGGCAATTATCTGGACGCACAAATAAGTCCAGTCTGGCGAAACAGGATTTCGAGCTGTTCTTATTTATCTTTCATATAATTTAATATAACGATAGGTTCGAATGAATGAGATTGCCTTTAAATAATTGCTACATTTCTCCGCGCGGCGTTGATGTCCGCCACTCAATGCGTCTCGAAAATTTAAGAGAAATTAGGAAACAAACCAATGCGAAAAAAATATGAAGATGAAAAATAATATCTATTTAATCACATAAAACATTGAAATCAGCAAAGTCTAAAAAAATAATTTATTCTCATTAATTTTCATCTATACAATAGGTGGATAAAATATGATTTACGTACACTTATTTCTTGCAGTATATTTATGATTAACAGAAAATAGAAACTATTCTAATCGTCTCTGTTATCGTTCGCCATTACTTGAATGTCAATATTTTCTCAAAGCCATAACAATCAACTTCCCTCGAATACAAACAATGAAGTGAAATAATCTGTACTTAGAACTAAAACGCAGATTTATTAAGAAAATAATGAGATAAGCAAAAAACAATATAACTATTATATTTATAGTTATATTATATTAAAATTGTAGTTATACTACATTTTTTCCACACTAATTCTTTGGTTTATTTATTAATAAATTAAATAAATGGGTACGTCAAAAATATTAAAGATGGAACCCATTAAATAATTACCAACCAAATTGCTGTACTTATACTAATTTACATACTGTCCGAGTAATAACTTTAGACGGCTAAACAGTGAAACTACTCCCAATTATTTTACAGACACCATTTTTAATTTTAAAACGTTATGGCCAGTTGTGTCACTGGAGCACAAGCGTGTGACCGTAAACTTGACAGGTTGTGCGTTCCATTTCCACTTGGGCAAATGACAAATTTTATGTTTTCATTTCATCGTTCTGGAGTCGAAGCAAAGCGCGGCGTTGAGTTCCGCCACTCAACACGCAATGCTTCCAGAATTCGGCGTAAAATGGGGAACGGAGTTTTTAGCACTAGCTGCCTTTTGTCTACCTTGTGTGCGGGACACAGCGTGAAGCTAAATAACAAATATTATATAAGTATTTTATTATTAAGTGACTGGAGTATATATACTTCGTAGTCCTAATAAATATGTAGCTGCTATAAGCCTCATAACAAAGCATTTGATTAGCATCACATACACAGTACATGGTGTTAACAGTTAACAATAAGTGCCATAAAATAACAATATAAGGATCAAGCCAGTTTGAGTTGAGTTGATAGTAGTTTGCTTAATAAACAAAAAAAATCTTTAACTATTAAGAACGCATAGTATAACAAACATTTTTGTCTCTAGATATGCAATATGTGTAGGTATGTAAAAAAACTAAACTAAACTAACTTCACGCTTTATCCCTAGCAGGGTAATCAGAGAACGGAGCGCCAAACGCTACGGTCTCTACATACCTCTTTCGCCTCGTCCACTGTCATACATGCCCTCCGGGGGGTCCTCATGCTTTTTACGTGACCTTCCTCCAGTATCTTCGATACTGTGTTTTCGAAGGTCAACCGAGGTCTCCCTCTACCTCTCTTACCGCTTACTTTTCCATCATATTTTTTTTTTGTCATTCTTTCATCACTCATTCGTTCGACGTGCCCAAACCAGCTGAGCACGTTTTTCTTCATTCTCACCGTGACATCCTCGCTAGTACCTGCCACTATATAAGTGTAGGTATTTAAATACGCAATATGTTTATAAAGTGCAAATAAACATTAGAAAGTTTGATTTCACTTTAAAAGCCAAATCATTTATATACTAGCCCTACTAATATTTTGGGTGAAACTTTATTCTACATCTCTTCACAAGTTTATCTTTTTTATAGTAAAAATGTAATATAGACACGTAAATTAAAACCTATATGTTTATCAAACTCTTTTCTAAGACATTTTTTAGCTTTTTAGCAGAATAGGCAGAGGGTATCCTGGGAAACTAATATTAAGACTTAAGATATTCTGTTGCCATAAAAACACTTACGTTCCCCACTTTTCGCCAAATTATCGAGGCATTGTAAATTTATTGAGTGGCGGAACTTAATGCCGCGCTTTGCATCGTTACCAGATCGTGGAAATTAAAATATTTCATTCCACAAATTGGAATCGAACCAACAACCGTCACGTTTACAGTCACCCGCTTTTGCCCCTGCGCTACTACGACGGTCTCATCTTTTCTTAATCAATTATGCGTTATTTATATTAAATATATACGTCACGTTTTTCAGCGTTGATAAGAATGACGTGAAATTATTCCAAATAATTCTGTAAATAAAACTATCATATTTACAATTTAATATATATTTGTAATGACTCAATAAATATATAACTCTGCATATAAATATAACATAAGCCTAAAAAAACTCTACAAGAACCATATGATTAAATATTTAAAATTTTATTTTTTTTTTGCCAACGAAGGAAAAAATATTCAGTATTCAAAAGAAACAATATTATAAGTAAAGATATTTTTTGCCGATATTAAATAAAAACTGAACAGCCCGTGAGTTTCGTCTAAAAAAATTACAATTAAGTACGTCTACTTAAAGTTGAAAACACTGCACAAATGTTGTACAAAAGCGGAGT
Organism: Heliconius himera; assembly: GCA_021202915.1. Taxonomy (NCBI): domain Eukaryota; kingdom Metazoa; phylum Arthropoda; class Insecta; order Lepidoptera; family Nymphalidae; genus Heliconius; species Heliconius himera. Next base: position 112,327 of record JAJHJA010000559.1, read on the forward strand.
TTTATAGTAAACATCCAAATAATATACCTGACCTCATGAAATATTCTTTTATATTTCATTAATAGATATTATTATAACATAAAATAAGAATTAAATATCCAACACAAAAAGATTTTTTCTATTCTTAGATCTGGTTCTGTGATTATGGCGCTCAACCAAACAAACTGTCCAGCTATATTATATTAATATAGATGATTTAATGACAAAGTTATTATTTTAGCCAAAGTAAATATATTTGTTCTGTTTTATATTTACAGTCTAAAACCTTGTAATAAATACAGCTGGCAGTAACCGCATAGCACTAATTTATTTAGAACGTCGAATAATTCGAAGTACTATAAGCTAAGATAACTATTAAATGTGGCCAGATATATGTAGATACATCTACCTGTGTTGCAATTTTACAGTTTCACCCTGTAACCCGCATGTAGCAAAGGGAACCTAGTGTTAAATTACGTCCGGTCCCCACTTTCTGAGGAATTCTGAAGGCACTGAGTGGTAGAACTCAACGCCACACTTTGCCTCGACACCAGAGAGAAGAAACGAAAAATATTAAATATTTAATTTCCTTTAGTGGGAATCAAACCCACAACGACTGGCTTCAAATAGCGTATATAGAATGAATCATATACTACAGGCTACAAATGTTGTACATAAACAATAATATTTTATAGGAAACATTGAAACTACACCACTCTGAAAATAAATAACTTCAGGCGCTACTAGGATATACCAGAAAAGTTAAAATATAGTATAATAACATATTTTAAACAAATTACGAGAATCTGTCGAAAATGTGCAATGTGCGGTAATACTAATCATCGTCCAACTCCAAAATAAACCTAGGAAATAGGAACACTGTCGTAAATTTGTTTATGTTTATTTCTATGTTTACTGCATTTTACCGCACTTTTGTAGTGTGTAATACACTACAAATGCGCTTATAAATACAGTACAAACATATTGTAAATAAACACAAATATCTATTACATATTGGAACACAAATATCAGATATAATTGATTTTGATGACTAAGTCAAAATCAAATAAATTAGTTTCACGCTACATCCCGCACACAGCATGGTAGGCAAAGAGAACCTGGTGTTAAGTCACTTTGTTCCCCCTATTCTGCCGAATACTGGAGGCGTTGAGTGGCGGAACTCAACGCCGAATTTTGCCTCGACACCAGAGCCAAAAATGGAAATATTAATTCAAATAAATATTTCATTTGTTCGAGTCGGGATGGAACCCAACCAGTCGTGTTACATATAAATAAAATATACAGATATTCTATTACGGAAAACATAGCCGTATATGTATTGTAATGCTTCTACACCGAAAGTAAGACGGGATTAACCTTAATAACACAATATCCCTAAGGGCGTGAAATCTTTAAAGCCTTGGCATCAATAGGAAGAATAATTATAAAATACATAGAATGTATTTATCATATACTCGTACATATGTAAATAAACGGTATTTAATTTTTTGCTTTTTTAATATTGCTACTACTACTACTAATAGCTTCACACTTTATTCCTAGCGAGGTAGTCAGAGAGAACGGAGCGCCAAACGCTATGGTCTCTACATACCTCTTTCGCCTCGTCCATTGTCATCAACCTCTTCTTACGTGCCCTCCGGAGGGTCCTCATACTTTTTACGTGATCTTCCTCCAGTATCTTGGATACTGTGTTTTCGAGCTCAAACGAGGTCTTCCCCTACCTCTCTTACCACTAGTTTTTTAAATATTATATTTATTTTAAAGTGCAATAATAATTCGAAACCGAATTTGGATTTCAGAGGATATAAGGAAAGTCAATATAATTATTTTCCTATATAAATAACTAGAATGACACACTTACAATATCAAAGGAAGTTATGGGAATATTGCAAGCTTTTACAAAATACGTATTACACAGGATGACGATAGGGAAACGATATTTATGAATGAGTCTCTTGTTCAATATACGTACATACATGCCTATATACATATGTATACTCGTGAAACATGACGCAACTACAACTACCTAAGAATTGTTTAACAAGACAGTTATATTATAATACTAGAATCAAACGCGACTTCGCGTTTTAATTTTTTTTTTTCATATTATAGAAAAAAGATAATAATCATCTTTAATTTTTTTATAAATAATATTGTATGTCCCTTTTATCAAAAGGGACATACAATATTATTTATAAAAATCTAAGAATGTGTGTACAAAGTTTCATGACAATCGGTTCAGTAGTTTTGGCGTGAGAGCGTAACAAGCAAACTTACATTCACATTTACAATATTAGTAAGATAAATCTGTATAACTTGTTTTTGTTGATATTTTTACATATATCTATAATTGTAGTTGTGCTTTTTACCAAGTACCTATGCAAAACTCTTTTTATCAATCTTTTTAGCAATTTTCTACATACACTTGATGCCTTCAAACAAAGTATTATAATTATTTATAATTTGTTATTTAATTTTTATATATAAAATATTAATATTATTCCAGATATACTTAATCAATAGAGTTGATTAGGAAAAGTGAGGAAAGGAACTTGTCAATACGTTCTCTGTATGTGGGGTGAAGAAAAATCCGCCCGAATTCGAGAAATTGCTTGTTTAATAACGGAACTCAACGCCGCCGTTTTCCATATATCTATATACAAGATATTCTAATAAATAAGATAAATATTTCATAACGCACTATGTAAGCATGTAAGACTTATGATAATTTTAAAGACATTTTCATAGTGCGTATCTGATGCGTTCTTGGCCATTTTGTCTCGTCATATTCTATTCAATACAATGCGGAACATACATACATTTAAATTGCAAAAGATAGTTTTCCATTGAATGATTATCATCACAAACGTGACTTAAGACCAAAATAGTCCATTGATGAAACTACAACTTTAGATATATGTAAAAATCTTCTATAGTCTAAAACAATAATTAATGAAATTAAGCTAAAATATTTATCGTTAAAAAAATAGTTTAGGCTTCGTTATCGCTTAGTTAGTGTACATTATAATTTGTAGTAAATAATATTTAAAACTAATATCGCTTATTTGGTTCAACAATGACGTATTTGCATTTTTTTAAATATTGTAAGAGAAGAAGTAAACAAAAAATCTAAGTTTGTGAATAGTCTTTCTGTATGCATTAATATATTTAATTTAAAGAAGTGCAATTAAATCAATGTTGCAACAAATAAGCTATATTATATATGTAAAATAAATATATCAGATTTTAATTACATATAAAGAATATGGAAAAACGAAAGAGAGGTAGCAAATGAAATCGCAAGAAAGTCTGTCTGCTACTACAATTGATACTAACACAGAATATCAATTACATATCCTATGGGTACTGCCCATATCGTGTTACTCGAGTCTAGGTTTACGAACTTAATGACTAACATCCATAGAATAACTAAATATTATTTTAAAACCAATGTAAAATTATATACACAAACGTCATTTGAAACTTTTTTTTTAGACACTAATTTTTAAAATAGGTATCTATAACGCTGAGATAATACTAATATTAAACTAGATTAATAGTTATTTGTGATAACAACATTTAAAAAACCGAACAGCCATTATATTGTTTTAGTTACTTAAATAAAATAATAAATATTTCATTTTTATAAAATTAATTATTAATAATTTGAGGCCGGTCGTGGCGCAGCGGCACGAGGTGTGACTGCAAAACCGACTGGTTGTGGGTTCGATCCCCACTCGAGGAGATGAAATATTTACTTAAATTTATATTTCCATTTCTTCGCTCTGGTGTCGAGGTTAAGCGCGGCGTTGATTTCTGCCACTCAACACGCAATGCCTCCAGAATTCGGCAGAAAGTGGGGAACTGGTGTCTTGAGACTAGGTTCCCTCTGCCTACCCTGCTGTGTGCGGGATACAGCGTGAAGCTGATTTATTTATTTTTTATTTTAATTATTAATAAATAATTTCCCGTTTCCTACAAATGACTGGACTAAATCGATATTTTCTCGTGTAAGTAAAGCAAATTAATATTTATAGTTCAATGATTTGTTTTAATAATGGAATCAGTTACACTAAACATATTAGCCGTAATAGCGTAATGTGCATAATCGATTATGATTAGCATTTAAACAAAAAAAAAATACATAAGTGTCCGTTGAAAAGAATTAGAATAGGTAGTTAAACTTTAGGTTAAACTTAAATGTAATTTAAATTAATTTAAAGTCACAATTCATCGACATTTTATAATAGTCAAATATGTAGGTACATATTACAAAAAAAAGAAGTTTAGTGTAATATCTATACATTTCATTTAATTATTAATAGAGTGACTACTAAAAAGCAAATAAAAGTCTGTCTCTGTCACAGTTGTACAAATCTCACTCGAGGAAAGCTATAACATAATAAATTATTTCGCTATATACGAGAAATATGAAAAGAAAAATATATATCTTTATGCAAATTATACTCTTTAATCACAAATTAAGTAAATAATAAGAAAAAAAACTTACCAATTCCCAAAACAAATATAATCTACGGAAACCACACCACACTTCACTAAAATATCTTAGAATAATTTCAATATTTCAATATTAATATAAAATATTATTAGTAATACTAATTCTGAATATAAAAGGTCTCTAGAGCTGAGTAGGCACGGGCGTTCTGTGTAACGGCAAGTCGCGGTATGATAACGTCGCGTTCCGCCAGCTTTAATTATATCACCTCGAGTCAGGTGCAGTCCAATACTTGTAACGCAGGCGTACAAACTGTGACTGTAAACGCGACTGGTTGTGGGTTCGATCCCCACTCGAGGAAATGAAATAATTATTTAAATATATAAATCCATTTTTTCGCTCTGGTGTCGAGGCAGAGAATTCGGTGAAAAGTGGTTGACGGAGTGTCATAACCCTAGATTGCTCTGCTTACGCTGCTGTGTGCGGAAATCAGCGTGAAGCTGATTTTTTTAAGAGGATCAAACACTGCCAGTAAAATTACTATAAATAAACTAAACATGCAATATAACTTCAAATAGGAATGTATTAGAAAGATAATAACAGTTTTTTTAATGATGAAAAAATGACTGGCTATTACTAGATCCACCGCTAGTAGTTTATTATTATTATTAAAGAATATATTGCGTCTTTTTTGTTTTCTCTATTAAAATACATCATTAATTAAAAATGTTATATACAAATATACTTAGAATTAGATGTAGTCCCCAACTACGGTAACATTATTATATTTATTTAGTTTTTAAGTTAAACCAAGTAAATGTGCCATATTTCATTTAATCATATTTTAGGTAACCAAGCAATATTTTGATTATATGACATTCATAATATTTTTATAAAAAAAACTTAATTAGACGCTTTAAAAAAATGCTATACCCAAAAACTATTTGCTAAAAATAATTATGCACAATTTAAAATACAAAATATTAACCTAAAACGATGTGTGAATAATTAACATAATAATAACATTATTATGACTATTATTTATCCTATAATATTATTATACGATCTGTTATCTATTGACAGTATCTACTATCTATTGCCGAAGACTCTACTCTTATCGCTAAATTTGTCAATATACTAAACAGATAAGAAAAGCAATCGATACGCCTGAAGTGCGGTTTGATATCGACCGTGAACTACATAGAGAATCTAACACGTGTAGTGAAAGTGTACTAAGATAAGATGTTAAATTAACATATAAATATATACATATTTAGATAAATTGAATTCGCCAAATATGTAAAAATATAGGTTGTCTAATAAACTTATCTTTTATTTACAGTTTATACAGCCCTCGAAACCAGGGCGAAGAAATGGAAATATTTAATATTTTAAGTGGGAATCGAACCCACAATCTGTCGCGTTTAAGTCACAGGCTTTTGTGCCCCTGCACGGCTAGCATCTAGTATAAATATAATGTAAATTATGAATATAATTAATATTTTACGTTATGTTTATATTTTATTAAAGGTAAAGGCAAATATTTATACAGACTACTTAATAAATAAATATTTTTTACCTGTGACTATGACGTATTTAATGTGTTATAAGTTAACTGAAATCGCAATACGTAAATCGTAACCTAATTTAAAAAAAAATAAGGTGACTGTCACCTGTTTGCATAAGCTACCGAACGATCAATACAAAATTGTATAATTGCATATATTTCATAGAAACCATACACATAAAAGCAACGAGAAAAATTGTCGCAAAATAGAACATAATATCTTTTAAATGTTACGTAACGTTAGTATCTTAGAAATTGAGGAATTGTCAATATGGCAAAATGTTAGTTTGCACAAAAATAATACCTTATTAAAATTTAAATTTTACATAGTAAAAGCAATACCTCCTCGTTTGAAAAGCATCCTTGTAAGATCTACCCTATCACTTAAAATCGTAAAATAAATTAATTGATTGTTTAAAATGAATTTATTTAAAGTGTTAACATTTCCATGTACATCTTTGTTATGTTATATTTTATATTTTTAGACCTAACGAAATCAATAATATAAGCTATAAATATAATTTTAGAACAAACCTTGCCTCCTGATATTACTACCTACATTGTAAATACAGTCATATAACAACATTATATTTAGTAAAATATGCTCATCCATTATAACAAGGTCGCAAACTAATGGGCAACAGATGAAAATTGGTTCAAATGTATTTTCCTGTATAAATTTGAAATGAAAATTTCAACTCACAAACTATGACGTTAAAATACTTAATTATAATAATAAATATGTAAGTGAATCATATAATATCGTCAATAATAATTCAGGATAATTGATTTATATAAAACGAACAATCATTATATGAAGTGAGTGAGTGACGTCACCATCATCGACATAATATGCAAGCTCAGTAATTCTAGCCATGGATGACTTTGCGTTTCTCGAAACGCCATAGCTAAAAAATGAAATGACAGACATTACGATTTTGCCTCGTCATTTTATTTATAGAATAAAATATGGTGCAACTTGGGAGTCGTGCTAATTGTCAGCACTGCTGAATGTAAGGAAGTATAAAAAGTTTAAGTAATGATAAATTGATATAGAAATGAAATTTGAAATTTGTTAATTGTAATGTAATGTAAATCTGTAAATTGATTAAGTAAACACTAAGTATACATTTTTAATAGCTAAGTAGCCTATCCGGATTAATAAAAACATCGACAATATTATTAATATTTGAAAAATATCTAAAATTCTCATGATAATCGATTAAAATCTTATACGTAAAATAGAGGACTTATAGGATAGGACATATTTAAATAATGAACATAATTTGGTAATAAGAGATTTAATAAAGATTTTCGCCAGGAAAATTCAAGAGGAAACTCTATTACTAGACTTTTTTAAGAATGTTTAATAAAACACATACTAAAACATTTATTTCAAGTAAAAATTAAGCATTATCATCTTTTATTATAGCAGTATCTCATAATAATTTCAATATCGTTTATTAATTAACATAAAAAAATATAGATAAGAACTTAGAAGCAGCTATTGTAATAAAAGTATTCGCTTATATGAAATGAAAAAGCAAATCTATATACCTAATGTCGTCATAAGATTCGAAGCAAACCAAGAGATGCTGGGAATGACTGTGCAATTTAAGGTGCTCAGTCATCTTTGATATAATATTGAAAACGATTGTTAAATTTATTTATCATATGATATAAAGCATCCTAATTTTTTTGTAAAACAATAACTGATAACAATTAAACTTTCGGACTTGACCATGACATATGACGAGCATTAGATAACACCAGAAACTACTATTATATCATTTTTATATTATATACCCTTCAGATATAAAATTCTGATATAAAATTCCACAATTATAGATATGCCGCTCACAAGAAGTTTAATTGAAATCTTACAGCCGATAGTGTCCAGGCAAATCGCAGACTTGAGTTCCGCCACTCAACTAGCAATGTCTCAAAATTTCGGCGAAAAGTTGGAAGCGGAGTGTCTTAACACTAGGTTTCCTCTGCCTTCCCTGCTGTGTGCAGGATACAGCGTAAAGCTGATGATCTTATACGGATTTTATACCAACGACGTTGTGGGCCAATGCCTTATATTCACATAAAAATATAAAAATATTTCGTCATATTTAATTTTTGTTCATACAACTATAGAAATAATATAACAAAAGGAGCAACGCCCCCCACGTGTCAAATGATATAAAATTCATTATATCTCAGAAACAAACGCTTTAATCAAATAATTTTCATGTAGATCACAAATAGAATAAAATCAATGTTTATGGTTCCACTGTTGGATAGATAGCCTAAAACTACTTCGCTCTCTCTCGCAAAGATAAATGGTGAAAATTAACATTCACCAAAAATATGGATGCCGGTCACTGAATTCGAACTCACAATGAAAAAATTAAACATTATTACATTTTAATTAATAATAGGTAAAAAAGAAGTTATAAATAAAAAGGAAGGAAAAACTTTCACATTATTGTTTTCTGTAATTCCTGAAACGACGTCACGTCATGCGTTTATAAATTCCGCCAATTAAAGATACGGTTTATTCCGAGAACCTTCCTTATATTTAATTATTCTAGAATAAAGTTGAAAATGCAATATTTCTATAATATGTCTAAATTATTACTACTTGTATTCATAACAAAAGAAATTAAATATCAAACATTCAAATAAAAGAAATAAATTCGACTTTGACTTTAAACTTTAAAGTAAAGGTGCTGGTCTAATTATGATCGTAATAAATAAAATTCTTTTGAGAGTTAATAAATTGGGATTCCCAAAGTTCTTTATAGCAAAATTACCAATTACTTTTATACCTATATTTTTTATAAATATTTTAATGATCAAAGAAAAGATAATTTCCGGATACTATATATGGAAAAAATAAATTACTTACTTTTTCATAGCTCGAGTCTAATTGCTTCATGTCCATTTCTCCTGGAATGTCATGGAATGTATGGGATGTATCTTATTTCGAAATTTATCTAAAACAAAAAAAAAACTTTCAAAACAAGTAATAACAATGAGGCCGCAGTGGTGCAGGTGGTCAATTTTCAATCCTTTTCTGTGCAAAAGTGTTTGCTGTATGTGCCAATACGAATACGCGGCGCGCTACTCAACAAGCAATGCCTTGACAACTCGACAAAAAGTAGGAATCGGAGCATCTTAATATTAGGCTCAAGATACAGCGTGAAGTTCAAAAAAATAATAACAAAAAAAGGGGAGATATATTTTCAATACTTATTCATCGATGCTGCCTTTTTATTCGAGATAATCGTAGTCAGAATTGGAATTTTTCATACACCATAGGCCTGTGTTCATAGGCCTTAAAGTGTTTTTGAAAAGAAAACTTAGTAATATATACAAAACAATGAAATCTGAATATAATTAGTTGCACATAAAAAGAAAAACATATCGGATAAATAATTTAAAACAAATTTGAATAATCTTGCGATACTAAGAACCGTTTAATATTTAAGAATATGAATAAATTTTCGTAAAAGGTGCAGCCTGACCCTGAGAATTATTTTTTATACAGAATATAAAGCACGTTTTCAAAGATTTCGAATTTTTGCAATATTTTCATAGATTTAGTCGAGTTTCACTTTCAAGCATTTTAAAATATTCAGACAAGCATTTTATTTGTAATATTTCTAATAAGAAGGAATTAAAAGACGTATTGTTTATTTGTATTATAACTAATAAAAAGGAATTGGAGGACGTATCAAATTCACAGACTTAAAGGCAGGATTAGAATGACAACCGTCAACAAAAACAATCTAGCATCATTAGCAATCATCCACCTGATAACAATCAGTTAAAAAATCCTTAAATGAAGTTACAAATAAATATAGATTTTTTTTTATTATAATCGAATATTGATAAAGAATATTTGCTCTATATACGTTTATGTATCTAATCAAAGCGCATTTGATTAGTCCTGGTACCAACTGATATAATGACAGTCTGCCCACTTTTAATATTAGTGAGGACACATCCTATGCGTAACCGCAATGACTTTCTAGTGTCTATTAACCTATTGCCATAAAGGAAATAATTTGAGAAGAATGACCCCTTATCCCATTATCCAGATTAGAGAGTTCGGCTACAATTGGACAATTGTGATTCTGGTTTGTACTACAAGTATATCCAGTACGGTCGATGGATCGTGGCCGCACTAATGTTATCTGTAGATGGCATCATATGATTTTCGAAAATTTCATAATTCTGTTTTTTTTTGTTCCTGAGTAAACAATGCGCAAAAGTTCAGAAGCCCTAACTTCATGGAGACCACGACTTGTCGACCGTACTGTATTTACTATTCGACACCAACGCGCTCGGGAGCCGCGGTCACTCGTCAAGAACGTGATACTAACGTGACCAACTAAAATGTTTAGAAATTCAATACACTTATCGTCATTTCTTAACGTGCGTTCATTAAGTAATACTGTAAAATTTAAAAATATACACACTTCATTTGTTTTCATTTACATGTTATAAATATGGAAGGAATAAATTTAATTATGAATAGAGTTCTGAATTCGTTTTACTATTAATTTTGGCTCTATTATGGATTTTATTAAGTAGTGGTAAAAAATTAAGTTTAATTTTATTTAGATTTAATTTTATTCACATTAGTTCAGGTAGGGGGTGACCTCGGTTGACCTTCGAAAACAGTATCAAAGATACTGGAGGAAGGTCACGTCAAAAGCATGAGGACCCCCCGGAGGGCATGTGTGGAGAGGTTGATGACAATGGACGAGGCGAAAGAGATATGTACAGACCGTAGCGTTTGGCGCTCCGTTCTCTCTGACTACCCCGCTTGGGATAAAGCGTGAAGCTATTTATAGTTTTTTTATAGTTACATTAATTCAAAGCTAATTCAGAAAAAACTATTTTTTCCCAGTTCCCCTTAGCAAATATCTCTAGGTAAGCCAAACTACCTAAGTAGTATACAAATATTACAAGAATAAAAAAAATTGAAAATTCCTAAAAAAAATGATGTAACATGATTTATGTATTACTATTATTGAAAACTGTTGCATAAATCATTTATTTTCACTCCATCAGCATTCTAAACCGTAAAGTGCATGTACTTCATTTTATCTTGTATAGAAATTTTAAAAACATAAATATTTACTTAGATTAACTATTGTTTTGATAATAAAGACTTGTTTTGAGTATTTATAACACTAAAATGTATGTACAATTTATAATGTTATTGCTTATTTGAGTATTTCTTTACTGGAATATGACTATGGAAAATGATATGACATGAAAAGACTATGGAAAATAAGCAACAATGCAAAGGAGAGTACGGGTCACCTGATAATAAGTGATTACCGCCGCCTACGACCCCGTGCAACACCAGAAAAGATACAGGTGCGTTGCCGGACTTTAAAGTGTAGGTAGAAGTGCTTTTCGAAAGTACTCATGTCGTATTGACTTGTAAACACTACCGCAGGTAGGCCATTCCAGTTGCGTGGCGCGTGGAAGGAAGTTCCTACGAAACCGCACAGTACTAGAGTGCCACCATCATCATCCACCATCTCACCATCTGGTGAGGATGGTATTTTAGTTTGTGACGCACAGTACGTCACAATCTCAGACCGGTTAGAAAATTCGGCGGCAGGCAAACAGTTCTCCAGGACACTCCTCATAACGTAATGTCCTGTAAATGAGAATTTTGGAACCTGTTTAAATAAGATTTGATGTCTAAGACAGGTTGTGACACATTTGTTTACACTCTTACTCTTTAAATGGTACAAAATTATCTATCAACAAAAAAAATGTTTATTACCATTTCTTTATTTGATATCGTTTGTAAAATTAACATTTTCAATGTTTATTTTTTGTATATTTAGTCTATTTAAAAATGTATTGTAATTTTTCTCAGCCTTACAGGAGTAGACATTTTGGGCATTTAGGGCACTGCATTTTAAGAGTAATAGGAATTGATATTTCAAGTATTAATTTATATTACTCTTAAAATGATTCATATCAAAATAATTTTAATATTCACCTGATTGGGGATTGTACCAACAACCAAGTTAAGCACTTTAGTATTTAAACATCAAATTAAATGGCCTTAAAATTGTTATGGCACAGTTGATAAATATCTAATTGAACATTATATATTATATTAGTACATGACATGACATAACATGACATGATATGTACATTGATTGTAGGATATTAATGTCACATTCTTGGCGAAGTGATATGTGCTCTACTGGCACACTCAGAATGCCATAATCAAAGAACCATACCATACCATGTCACATTCATATTTTATTAAAATCCTAAAACTAAAACATGGGCAAATCTAAATTAGATAGAATCAATGTGGTAAATTGTCATTAAGTCATGTAATCATCGTCATCAGCCTGTCCTAGTCCACTGCTGGACATAGGCCTCTCCAATGGCACGCCACTGAGCTCTATCTTGAGCTCTTCGCATCCAGCCGATGCCAGCCACTGCGAATATCGTCACTCCATCTAGCTGGAGGACGTCCCACACTACGCTTGCCGAGGCGTGGTCTCCACTCTAAAACGCGTTTACTCCAAACATTGTCATGTCAAACATCGTTTGTCATGTAATCACAAGCCACAAAATTTAAATATTATATGTATATTGTTGAATATTTCCTTTCAACATTCCTTGTGATTAATATTATTTTGAAAGGTAACTTACATTGTGCTATATAAGAACTATCAAGTACTTGCATATGTTCCATTCAATCCTAAAACAGTTATTTCCATAAAACAGATAATGGAGATACAGAGTGCTATTATGTGCATTTGTTTTTAAAATTTCTCTTATAAGTTCAAATAAATATTGTAGAATGTACAAACAAAAATACTAAAAGAATACTAAAATTAATAAGAATGACCCTGTGTTAACTTATAATGATTGTGAATGGTTTTATTATTATACAATACTACCAAGTGATTTTATACTTACATATAAGACTTTTCGAGGCCTGTTGAGACACATGGGCATAAAATGTGAGTATAAACACAACTGGTTGTGGGTTAGATCCCCACTCAAGGGTATGAAATATTTATTTAAATTTATATTTCCATTTCTTAGCTCTGGTGTCGAGGCACGGCGTTGATTTCCGCCACTCAACTCGCAAAGCCCCCAAACTACAGCAGTAAATGGGGAATGGAGTGTCTTAATACTAGTTCCCTCTGCCTACGCTGCTGAGTGCGGGATACAGCGTGAAACTGATTTATTTAAGATTTTTAAAAAGTTCAGTGAATCAACAGTCATATAAAAATAAGTAAGAATGATTATAGAAGAGACTACATAACACATAGTTATCTTTGTAATATTATTTGTATTATTTTTAAAAATTTGCTATTGTTATATGCATTAAGATATAACAAATCTTTTATGGCCAATATTTATTATTTATTGTAATTGCCTAAAAGCAAATAAAAGTTAATAAATACCTCTTCATCTTCCTGGATGCTCCACCATCCTTGAAATCTTTTATGCGCTTAGCTACATAATTTATATTTGTTTTATGAACATGTTTCTGTATTACATTGTGTAAATAATAAAATACTTAAATTACAAAAAATAATATAAGCAAATCATAACTAACTATACTATATGTCTATACATATAGAAATATGATAATGATATAATTAGACGTCAAAATGACACTTGACAGTCGCTACTTAGTAATTATTATCTATACTATTAACTTTAGCCCTCACTTTTTTTTGTAGCAAAATCATTAGCTTAAGTTAATCATTTATTTACATTAGTAAATCGAGAATATTACTAGTATAGTACCTTACGATATTCTTTATTAGATATATGTAGCGACACATACGTTGGACGAGGGGTTTTTGTAAAGAACTTTTAAATATGAGGAATATATAGAATATATTGGGATAAGAGACGGTCGTGGCGCAGGGGCTCAAGAGTTTGAACATAAAATATTAGATTTTTCTATAGTGGACTTATAACTATAAATGGATGAATTTTCTATGATATCTAGTAGGAGTACTGTGAGAGAGAGCAGTTGAAAAAACAGAAAAAAATTATATAGATTTTTAATGCATTTCATTTAATTAGAAACTCGGTTTCTAATATATTACAAAATATTATTAAGGCAACATGTTTCTAATTTGTACTTAAAAAATCAGATCCTTAAATAATATAAATTAGTTTAATTTTATCTTTTTCTCTTTAAAGCTTTCTTTTCTTTATTTATTTTATATGCTGCATTCATTTTTTGTATGTTTTCTTTATGAACTTTGTCATGATCAACAATTCTGTGTGGGTAATGTTCACCTACTACACAACCTGCTGTTCTTTGAATTGATTTAGGTGCCTTCCAAGGCTCATAAATAAATTCACTTGGATATTTTTTTAGCTCAGGTACATATTTTCTTATGTAAAGACCTTCTTTATCAGTTTTCTTACCAAAAGCGATAGGACTGTATACTCTGTAATATTTATAAAAAAATGCAGAGGCTGATAGCCACATCCAATTTCCAGCATTTAATGACCAATCATAGTCCAGAAGATAGCCTTCAAATATTTTAGCTCCTTCTTCCCATGATATCCATAGATCTCCTCTGGTTAGAAAACATGCTACCATATGGCGAGCTAAATGATGTATCCAACCTTCTTGTTTTAATTGACGCATGATAGCATCAACAAAGGGATATCCAGTTCTGCCTTCCGCCCATGCTTTAAGATGTTCATCATTCTTTCCCCAAGGTATTTGTGTACAAACAGAGTTTCCTACCATTTTGTCAAAATTTTTAGTACCAGCTCCAGCTGTGTAATAAAATTCTCTCCACATCAATTGACCCATGAGTGACACTGGAGGTAATGTATGTTTCATTCCACTCTCCACTTGTTTAAGTTTGTGATAAAACAGTTTAGCAGATAAGCAACCATGACTTATATATGGGCTTAGAACAGTTGTGCTAGGTTCTATGCTGTTAGGAGAAGAGTTTGGTTTCTCAAAATTACACACCCATTGCTTTTTTGCCATATATATATTGAGTCTCTTTAATGCTTCAGTTTCACCTCCAGGGTATTTACATTCAGAGTCAAAATCCATATTACTAAGTGATGGGATATCATATTCATTTGAGGTAAAATCATCTGGTTTACATTCTTCACTTATATTTTTAGTTATTTCTATGATGTCCTTTACTTGGATATCACTAACCAAAGAGAGAAACTTTTGATATGTTAATGGTACAGAACCATTATTTTTTTTCAAGACACTATTAAAATCATAAACCGTATGTTGCATTCTCTTATTGACAAATATATTCTTCTCTTCACAAAATTGTTCCACAATTTCATCTTGCTGTGTTAATTCTGAATCTATATCAACTTGTAATGTTAAGAACTTTACTTGCCATTTTTCAAAAAGTTGTGGAAGACATTCGGTACAATTGCCTTTAATTATAAAAAGACGAGTGTTAATTTTTCGCAGATTTGAATCTAAGTCTTTGAGACTTTGTATGAGGAATCGCAATCTATTTGCGCCTATCTTATCTTTTATATCTGGATCCATAACATAAATAGGCCTTAACGGTTGTTTTCTGTTTTCAGCCTGTAAACAAAATAAAAAGTATAAATAATTTAAATAATAATAATATTTTTATGTTGTAAAACTACATACTTCATTTATCGCGTTTCGTAGAGCAAGATTATCATGTAAACGCAAATCTAAACGAAACCAGTGAACAACGGATGGTATTTTAGTCATTTTGTGATAGAAATTCTTCATAAAATATTTAAAATTTAAAAATAAAAGCGCCTTCTAGAAAACAAGTAATTGATTGTACTCATATTTTGGTTTCACAATACTAAATTGTAATTATTTCATAGATACAATTACAAGTTTATAAGGTATAATGTAAAAGTTAAGTACAAGGAACGTTAGGTACGTATTTAATATGATGTTCCTTTCCTTAGTTAAAAAATTAAAACCACAGAACCCAAAGGGTTATAGGTTATATTATGCTTAAATAAAACTTCAGAGATGTATATTGTATTGCCTTTATAAAAACAATAAAAAATATGCATCCATCGCAAAGTTGAATCCTTTGTTTATGTTTATTAATATTTTTTATATTTCAATTTTGTCGTTTATGTATATATTTATATACAATTTAAGTAATGTTAAAATTTGTAATTTATAAATGCATTGTGAAGATGTATTATGAAGATTAAAAATGATAAAATCTCTCTTTTTAGTTATTCACATTAATATTATTTCTCAAAAACTGGGCGGCAAAAGTGATAATTGGTAAATTATTTTTATATTATTGGAAATTTTCCAACAAATAAAGCACTGAGCGACTGCGTCAGATTTTACGACGAAATATTGTCAATAATATTGCGTAGTGTGCGGGGCCGCATATTGAACAATATTATTGTCAATAACAATATTGTATTGGCAATAATATTGTGTGTGCTGTGGTGGCCTTTGGTTTCTATGACAACCGCTTGACATTTTGACGATGATAACAAAACAAAATTTCAATAAATAATTGCTTAAATTTTTAGTCTTCACGACATTTTACCAAGTCTTTGTAACTATATATACTGGCGAACAATGTCTGCTAATAAACTGATGCATTAGTATCTTTTAAATAAATTATGATATTTTAATATGCCTAAAGTTATTGAATTAACAGTCGAAATAGAAGTACAAAAAGTAAGTAAAAACTATTACAGGAATGAATTAAAACAAATTCTTTGTATACTTAATTATTTATAGCTTTTCAGTGTACCAAACAATGTATTGGCTTAATAGTTAATTTTATTATAGCTTTAATGTTTTCTTTATGACACATTGTTTTTAAAATAATTAACACAGTAATGATGTTATTTCAGCTGCTTACCTAAACATAAATGTTTTTTTAATAGATTCTTTGTATAACTGACTTAATATATAAATTGGGGCCATGGCGCAGTGGCACGAGTGAGTGAGAGTGCCGAGGCAAAGTGCGACGTTGAGTTCCGCCACTCAATGCAATACCTCCGGAATTCGGCGGAAAGTGAAGAACGGAGTATCTTAACACTACATTCCCTCTGCCTTCCCTGCTGTGTGTGACATACTGCGTAAATTTGTTTTTATTTAATGTTGAGGCCATTGAGGTCATTGTTGCATTGGTTGACTTTAAATACAATGTTTTTTGTGGTTAGCTCCCACTTGGGGAGATTATTTTACTTAAATTAGTTTTTTTCTGCTCTGGTAGACAAAGAATAATCTGGAGGTCCGCCTCTCAATACACAATGTCTTGAATTATATTATAATTTCATATGCTTATCCCACACATAGCCAGCCTACCCACTTTCCCCCCAATTTTCGGGTGTGTTAAGTGGCAGAACTCAATGCAGCACTTTGTCTTCTAACCAGAAACAGAAAACAAAAGCAAGTTATGATATGGTTACAAAACTTTTATGAATACTTAGATCTATGTATTTTTTTCTTTATAGGTATCATGTCCTGGTGTGTGGCTGTGTCAAGATGGGCGCGTTTCCCTCACAATGTTTGCATTGGGCACAAGTTACCAAACCTGCTTACTGCCACCAGTATTTCCGCTCACCTTCAGAGATGTATTTTACTTCCGTAAAAGATTTCAAGAAAGTTGTGCCCTTAATAATATATGCTGTTTATTGAGTTAGTATTATTATTTTTTCTGTCTTTTTTAATTATCTCCTTTATATAATTTTGAAAATGCAGACTTCACAACATTATAATTATAATATTCTTACAGTATTTAGAATCAACTCATGTGCCATCAACCTACTACTTTTTTATAAATGTGAAAAGAATATTTTATGAAAATAAGAATATTGTAAATATTTTAATATGCAAGATTTATGTACCTAAACACAAATAGGATACATCTCTTGGTTCTAAACCTATTTTGAAGGGCAGAAAAAAAAATATATATTCATATGTACACCTATATTAAATA
The DNA here is from genome assembly GCA_021202915.1 of Heliconius himera. Taxonomy (NCBI): domain Eukaryota; kingdom Metazoa; phylum Arthropoda; class Insecta; order Lepidoptera; family Nymphalidae; genus Heliconius; species Heliconius himera. The sequence goes on from JAJHJA010000559.1 coordinate 130,325, forward strand.
GTTAGGTAGTAGCGTAAATAACGGTGTGGCCAGTCGTGGCGCAGAGGCATAAAATGTGACTGTAACACCAACTGGTTTTGGGTTCGATCCCTACTGGAGTAAATTACATATTTATTTCAATTTATATTTCCATTTCTTTCTTCAGTTGAGTTCCGCTACTCTTAACACACGTCTTAACACTAGGTTCCCTCTGCCTACCCTGCTGTATGCGGGATACAGCGTGAAGCTAATTTATTTGATTTTATAAAACTAGGTGGTGTGTGTAGGCAACTGTGTCTTACTTAGCATTACGTTTCCTATATACATGATAAATTATGAAGACAAAAAAAATTACAGAGGGTGAGACAATCTACTGTGAGTTAGTGCAATGGTGTGACGACTGTGACATTGGAGAGTGTGTAATATTGGCACAATATCTCGGGGCTATGAATGATGTCCTCTTTCCACCTAACATGTGCTCCACTGACGGTGTTGATTTACTAATGAGAAGATCTAAGGATTTTCCAGTAAGTATATATTTTGCTTCACGCCTTTTGCCACATTATTTATTATACATACATTTCTACGGTAGAGAGTTCTCTCTATTATACTAGTATAAAGGTTTTCCCTTCTCCGCTCTCCGGGTTCCCGACGATGAGTTAAGATAATTTTAAAATAAAAATTATCCCAAATGGGAATTTAAAACACGACTGCAGCGTTTATAGTCAATCTCTTATCGCGGAATCTCAAGAAGAACTTCTCAAGAACTTTTTCAGAGTTGAGATTGATTTATGAAAACGCTTTAAAGATTTAGATTTAAAAATTCAAATAATTGTTATTAAAATTGAATAATTTACCTGTTAGTTAAATATATTGTTCATATTATATCTGATATACACATCATTAGTATATAATTATTACTTATTTACACCCAAATTTCAGGGTATTCTCTCCCCTAAAATAGAGATAGCAACAAAAGTCCGTATAGACGAAGTATGGAACCAAAACTGCAATATATCAAATGCGGCAAAAGTGTTAGCTTGTAAATGTAGTCCGAGAGACACGGACACTGCGAGGCAGAAGCAAGTGTGCCATTCAGCCCAATACCATAGGTTAGTATTTATTTTTGATGAATGATGTTGTAGATGCCGAAACGATGGTTGTAGGTTCGATTCCCAATTAGGTAAAACTTTATTATAGCCAAATGATTTTTCGCGTGGGATCACACATCCATCAACACATGTGATATCATGGATCACATGTGATTCCACACCCACACATATGATCGCAATTCACACATGAGATTCACAATGCCTCCAGAATTCGGTGGAACGTAGGTAAAGGAAGTGTATTGTTGGGAACGGAGTGTCTTACACAAGGTTCCCAGGTTCCCTCTGCCTACCCTACTATGTGAGGAATATAGAGTGAAGCTAAAAAAATATTTACTTTGTTATGATTAACAAATATTATAAAGTAAAATTTACATTTTTCTATCGTGTCCATTTATTTTTGTCATTGACTGTACCTAATGATCAGATCAGATCAAATAGATCTTAAAAAAACCGGACAAGTGCAAGTCGGGCTCGCCCACCGAGGGTTCCGTACAGAAATTATAAGTCTCGAACTTTTTTTTTAAATTCGAGGTTAGCTTAGACGGAGCCCTTCTGATACCTCACTTGAACTAGCGGCTTTAATACCAAATTTTGCCCCCTTTCAAGGCTATTTTTATTAGGATTTAACCACAAAAGTATAGTTTCCAAATTTCATAATTCTAGGTCAACCGAAACTACACCATGAATTATCTTAATCCCTTTATAGTGTCTTAATACGCGTTTTTTTTTCAGTAAATGTAGAAATATGATTTTTGCAGGAAATTATGGGTCCGGATCTTGACAGACAGACAGACAGACAACAAAGTGATCTTATAAGGGTTCCTTTTTTCCTTAACGGAACCCTACGTACGGAACCCTAAAAACAACGCCCATGCTTATATTTATATCAATTTAGGTTGATTAATAAGCAAAAATGCTTATGAACATTATAATAATGTAACACAGGGTATTAAAATGTTATAGTTAACACGAATGCAATTTTGTTTACTAAACAAATCATGTAATAAAATATTATAATTTTTCACACAATTTAGTTTAAGTTTATACGGGGTTTTTTTTTTAATTTCATAAATCTTTGGCCTAATTTTGTTTGTGTGATAATAGTTCTTATTATTAGTGATTTAAAATAAAGGTCGTATACCCCTACACTATACTATGAACTTAAATATCATCAATATATTTTCAGAAATAAATGTGTAAAAAGCAAAACGTTACGTTCAAGATCCAGATCTCGCACGCGATCCGAAGAATCAAAATCTTGCTGCAGCTTAATACAAAGTGGTGACGTGTACTCCAACTGTCGATGTCCTAAGTGAGCAAATCTATATGCATATAATAAAATTGTAACTGATCGCTGTCTGTAGACAGAAGAAAATCTATTATTGGGAGAATTTGTCAATGTAATGCAACATAAAACAATGATTTTTTTAATTTTTATCTGTTTGTCGGATAATTATCTGACGAAAAATTTAAAAATTATTGCAATCATTATAATCTGTGTGTGTGAGCAGATCGCAAGTAATTTAATAAATAGGTAAGTTTTTAGAAAACATATGAAAATTTTGAACGTACCGGGATTTGAACCTGCACCTCTTTGGAACCCTTCAAGCGCTCGGACCATTAAGCCATACGTTCTCAGTAAGCTACGTAATAGGAAAATATTACAAAATAAAATATCTTGCACGTTTATTGTAGTCCCTATTGTAAATAGTATAATAAATCAATATTATGAATATTTCTGGCCGTCATGTCGCAGTGGGTCAGCGTCTGTCGGTAAACGCAAATGTTATATTGATCTTTCTACTTGGTATTCTACTTGGGGGAGAGAATGATTACTTACCAAATAAAACGGAAAAATGTTTTTTTCCGCTTTATTTGGTAAGTGAAGTCTGGAAGTACTCAAAGCTGGCTTTGAGTTTTGGCTCTCAACACGCAAGGTGAGGAGCGTGTAACGCGCACCTTTATGGGGAAAACAATCAGAAGTGTATTTCTAATAGAACAATAGAATTAATTTCACTCTTTTAAATCAGTCCCATGTCAAAGTCCCGAACGCCTTTAATCGATGTCACTCCGAAGTCCCCTCTCAAAGCATGTCCCTACCAATACACAGTGTGTCCAGTTGATGTCTACAGCAAATGGAATAAAAAACAAATTCAAGATAACTGTGTTTCTGATGAAGAAAGGTTAATTTTTGAATTGTCGTTTATCATATTACGATTTATGTATAGTAAATTTAAAAAATGTATAGTATTTTTGTATGTATATTATTTATAATTTGTATAAAAAGATCGTGTTAGAAGTTCGAATTCTATCATGTTTTGAAATTTAATCATATAGTCAACTGCCTCATTTTATTAAACAAAGCTTAGCTAGGTCATTAATATGTAGAAAGTAGAATTTATAAAAAATAATTTTATAAGTTGTGATTAAATAATTTTAAATTGGCATCATATTTGACTTTTGGTAAAAAAATTAAGTAAAGGTATAAATAGAATTTAAATAAAATAAAATAATTTCAGGGACAACGAGAAAGCCTCAGAACCAGAAACACTTGTAAATGAAGAAAGATTGAATAAACTTCTACTTGAAAGTCAATATGTTGATCGAGAATCTTCAGATAACACTAATGATAATACAAGTCTCAAACTAAAAAAATATAATATGAAGGTAACGCCATGTATTTGTGAAATATGTAGAAGATATCATGAAATTTTCCATAGTAATGATGATGACAAGTTGATTATCACGCAAAATAAATAAATTATTATTTAAAATTTAAATGCTAAAATCCCTATGATGTTATATAAATTTATTGTTATATGAAAATATAAATTAAATAATTTTTATATTTTTATGGATCATATTTTGATGATTTTTATTGTTAAATATATGAAATTATATGAGATTAATCAGTTTTTTGATATTATTTATATCAAAATAATGTTTAGTTAGAATACAATTGATAACATTTATTTATTCATTGTAATTAATTATTTATTTATTTTTTATTTGTAAAATTAATGGAATCATGTTATTTCCAATTTATATTTAGTAAATTATTTGACATGTGTGTTATTAAAACAAATAAAATGCTATTACATATATATTTATTTGATTTCTTCAAAGTATGCAAAGGTAACTTAACAATAATATCCTCTAACATTATGGCTCCTCATTATATTACTTTTGGGGCCATCCATAAGTAACGAAACATGAATTTGATGTTTTTTTTAACCCGTCCTTGTCACAGCTTAGTTACATTTTTATGACCAATCCACCCTGGTGTGACTTTACACATCATACTGACCTATTTTTGAAAATATTTTTTATTAATTAGTTTAGTTATATATTTTGAAATGTGATCTCACGATGTTATACTTCGTCAACCCCCTTCACCTTACGTAACGTGTGACGTAGTTTATGGATGGCCCCCCTTATAAGGAAAAACATATATATTTACTTATTAAATTAAAATTGACTTAATTCATATTGAACTCGATTTCAATTTGCTAAACTATTAAAATTTTCCTACAATTTTATGAGCATTTTCCAAAGGCAGTGTTCTCAATTTAATTTTGAAATAGATATATACAAAATATAGTGTCTCTTATGTCTAAAATTGCTAGCTTTTCTAAGTTTAAAATATTAATTTCTAATGCCCACTGGAGCAGAACTGGATATTTTACTAAGGCACAACATTTATTTAGCTTTACACAGTTTTCTACTTAAAGCAGGGTAGACAGAGGGAACCTAATGTGAAGACACTCCGTTCCCCACAGCCTGCTCAACTTACGAGACATTGCATGTTGTCAGAACTCAACGCCGCGATTCGTCTTGTTATTAGAGCGAGAAATTGAAAATACTTTATTTTCTCGAGTGGTAGTTGAACCCACTGCCTTCGCGTTTACAATCAGTGCAGTTACGCAGTGCAGCAGCGCCACGGCGTCCTAAAAAAAAATTAAATACTGAAATGACCTTAGAACTTTCACAACACAAGATAAACTTAAAAATACTATTGTGATACAGAGCTTACACTATAGACACCATTAAAATTCCATATCATATTTATACATTTAAAACTGAATTAACACTATTTTATTAAAATATTATAAGAGATGGAAGACAATGGAATATTCAGCCTTCTTCTATAATTAAGAATAAAAATTACATATTATATTACGTTATAATCGTTTTGTACATTCATTACAATAAAAATATAATAATAATATCATATTATTACGAAAGATTAAAATAAAGCACAAATTCACAAATTTATGTAGTTTAGACAAACTGTATAAATAAAAAGAAGAAATCATTAAAAACAAACATTCAAATACAATCATCTCATATTGATTATAATTATTTTAAAATCACTAACACATAAACTGTAGCACCGAAAATGGCGGGAAAAGAAATGTCATATTTCAACGTTCGACATTCAGCCTTACGGTGTATTAGCTGTCACTTTATGACCTTTTCTGTACGCTTTTTCCTTACTTTTCGTGTACTTCGTGCAATCAAAAACGAATGCTATCATGGCTATTAAGGCGAAAACTGCGTAGAAAATTGCTAAAGCGATCATAAAGCTGTCTTCAGTCCATTCCCAGATGTTGTCGGTTCTGAGGTATTCATAATTAGATAATACTTGAGTCCCGTTGGGGGGAGGACACGGTGATTGTACTATTAAATCTAAATGCTGTAACAAAAAAATATTATTTAACTGTAGTCGTATATAAAAAAATACGATAAAATATTTTGAATAGTATCGCAGAACCTTAGTGTGCCACTGTAAAAGAGACGGGTGTCGGTTCATTTCTATTTCATTTCTATTCGGATATTTCGGATATTACGCAAAAAAACCCAAACTGGCGAACATGAAGGTACATAGGAATCAAAAGAAATATAATATTTTTTTGGCAACATTTACTGTCCAGAGGAGGCTGTCAGGTTTTTGTTATACATTATAATTTTCTTAAAAATATACTTTCAAAACAAAAGAAGTATAGTGTAGCCTAATAAGGATAATCCGTTTTTCACTTTTCGCCCAAATTTCAAGATATTGCATGTTGAATAGGAGAACAGCAGCGAGGAATTAATAATATTTATTCCCTCTGAGAGGGAATCGAACCCACAATCTTCGCCTTTATAGTACCATAATATCCTTATAATTATAACGAAGTATTTAGTTAAGAATAGAAAATTGTAGGAAAATAATAAGACGGAAACGTAAAAAACCTTTCAATTTTTATACTAACCTTGGTGCATCTCAAATCCTTACTAATACTGCTTCTCAAGGCAATCTCACTCAATTCCCGCCTTAAAATTTCTGGAACGGTCCATTTTGATGGCGATACGTATTCTAACCATTTCACGTAATACGGCAAGTCTTGTTGATGCAACAACACGCCGTTCACGAGTGTGGTTAGTAGGAAACACAACCCTGATACGATTGAAGCTACCTTCTCCATTGGTATGATGAAAATAGACGCCCGACATAACATTTGTGTGCTTATTAGGTATAGCAGCATGTAACCTGAAAATATTATTTTGAATTTATTTATTATATTTTAATAGTTAAATATTAAATAAAATATATGATAATATTTTTTTTTGTTCAGGGTTAAGTAGAAAAATTGACGCAATAGTAATTAAATTACATGACAGAATGTAAGCCCACAGTTAGTCAAGAAACTTTGACGATATTTAAAAATCTCGCTACGTTTAAATTTTAATATAAAATATCAATAAGTATAATAGGGTGAGCCACTTTGGCATTTTGACATTTGCTTCTAAAACTAAAATAAAGGAACAAAGATTGAATGAAAGGAATAAAAAGATTTCAGCCTCTCACTTTTGCTTCATAAATCATTAAATGCATTATAATTATAAAATCACTAATACATTACCTAAATAAACATAAAATCCGTCGAATGATCCCGGTGCCTGCGCATACAGACCGCTCATGGCGTAGCTCGGCACTAAGTACGCGAGCCACGTCAATATGGCCAGCCATATTTCCAGAAATTGCTGAAATGAGACATTATTAACTAGATTAATTTTTAAGTATATAATAATATTGTATTAAATTAATTATTTTGTAATATGCGCGTAAAACTCAGGCATATTGTGTGTAACTGTGACAAAAATATTGCGTAGACCCAATAACTTCTATTATTTTTACGACAGCGACGTTTTGAAATAAAATTTAAATAAAAATTTGGAGGCCATGTTGAGCTCCGCAACTCAGCACGCAATGTTTTAAGCTCGGTTGTTTGTTTATTAGTTTTTCTCTGTCTACCCTACTACAGTACAGTCGAAGAGTCGAAGCCACCCCGAAGCCAGCTGTAGATGGCAGCGCAGATTTGATTTTAATTTTTTTTCTTACTTTCAATTATTTTCTTTCCGAGTGCACAATGCGCAAAAGCTTAGAAAGCCACAACTCGTCGACCGTCCTGTAAGTGTGATTAAAAAAAACTGGTCTAATACTTACATCAAACAAAATAAACATAGTTCTAGAATACAAGCCGACAGCTATATCTCGTTCGACATGGCGCCGCGTGGCGCTCGCCTCGCGCGCGCTCAGCAGCAGCAGCGGCCACGCGCTCACACACATCACGGAATAGTGGTAGCCGATGCGGTCGTTTTGTGTTAACTGGTTTAGGAAGGTGAAGTGATACGTAAATATAAAGTAAGATATAAGACAAAATGATTGATGATTTTAAAAATAGACTGTCGAAAGGGAGTGTTTTTTAAAATATTTTCTAAATGATCTTCCATACTAAGGATTCTAAAAGATGCGGGTTCGTGTCCCAATATGATCAAGTGTGTTATTTTTTTATTATTTAACAGCGACCCTTGAATATTAGCTCTTTTCATTTAGCATAGAAAATTCAGCCAACCACGTGGAGGTACTTTATGTTATCCTATTATGTATATATGTAGATATTGAACAACATTCAGGCTTACTTAAAAAGACCCTTGAGTTAAACTACATTTGCTTAGGTGCTACTTCCATAGTCTTTGTAGCTTTGGCACATAAGGCGTTTCAGATCTTTATATTTTACCGTCGTGGCGCACAAAGCCAGTCGTGACGCAGGGGCATAAGTGTGACTGTAAAATTGACTGGTTGGGGGTTCGATCACCTTTCGAGGAAATGAAATATTTATCTATATTTATATTTTCATTTCTTCTCAAAGCGCAGCGTTAAGTTCCGCCATTTAAAACGCAATGCCTCCAGGACTCGGCGGAAAGTGCAGAACGGAGTGTCTTAATACTAGGTTCTCTCTGACTACCCTGCTGTGTGCAGGAAAGAGTGTGAAGCTGATCTTTTTTAATATATTTTGCCGTAAATGCTCCTCATTGAGTCAAGCGTAGAATAGCAAGCAAAGTCATTTCACATATAAGTCTTTACCTTTGCATCAGTGGTCGGCAGGTCCCAAAATATAGTTCCAGTGATGAGAGACATCAATGCCGCTATGATCACTCGAGTGATGACATTTGATATGGTGCTCATTTGAGTGTATAGCAACGTTTTTCTGAAAAAATAACATGTATAATTAAGTAATGTAACCAAATGTAACCACATTTAAATATTATAAAAAAGACAAAAAAAATTACGCCGGGCCATAATGAGAATGTTGATGAAAAGTTGTCATGGTATCAAATGTAAGTCATTTAAGTTTTTTTAACAAAGTAAAATGTCTTTTTTGCAAGTAATGTTAACTATTACATGTTAGTTTAAACTAAATTTTAACATTCAATTATATTAGCGCAGCTTAATCTGCACATATAAATAAAATTTAAGAGCCGGCTTGTGATTTCAAAATAACTATTGTTTAAAGTGCATATTGTTATTTACAAGATACCAAAACACAAACAATTTTAAAATTTTATCAGTCCGTACAAACAGAGCGATAGACGGCTATCTTTCTGTTTGTTCGGGCTAATCTTGGGAACAGCTGAAACAATTTTTAGGGGAATACTCTGGAAGAAAGAGGAGGTTGTGGAGCAACATATACCTAGATTTCTTTTTATCCCGATAAAATCACATAATATTTAAATTACAATTAATTCAGTGTTCAATAGTATTAATAACCATACTAAACTAATCTACCAGTTCCTTCTAAATACATTTAAATTGATACTAGTATAGTTCAAGCGGATTAGCGGCGCATGAACCAATATAATTAAAAAATAAGGTGCTGACGGTGATGTGCTAACTGCTGGACTGGTCGACGGGTGATGAGCGGAAGTGAGTGGGACAGGTCGTCCAGGGGCACTAGGTGCACTGTGACAGTGGCCGCTACTCACTCAATCAGCACGAACACCTGCACGCCCCCCCGCGCCGCGCCGCCCGCGGGCAGCGTGACGGGCGGCGGCGGGTCGGGCGCGGAGTGCGCGCCGCCGAACACGCCCGCCAGCGCCTCGATGCGGCTGGACGACTCCAGCATGGCGGCGGGGGACAGGTCGTCCAGGGGCACTAGGTGCACTGTGACAGTGGCCGCTACTCACTCAATCAGCACGAACACCTGCACGCCCCCCCGCGCCGCGCCGCCCGCGGGCAGCGTGACGGGCGGCGGCGGGTCGGGCGCGGAGTGCGCGCCGCCGAACACGCCCGCCAGCGCCTCGATGCGGCTGGACGACTCCAGCATGGCGGCGGGGGACAGGTCGTCCAGGGGCACTAGGTGCACTGTGACAGTGGCCGCTACTCACTCAATCAGCACGAACACCTGCACGCCCCCCCGCGCCGCGCCGCCCGCGGGCAGCGTGACGGGCGGCGGCGGGTCGGGCGCGGAGTGCGCGCCGCCGAACACGCCCGCCAGCGCCTCGATGCGGCTGGACGACTCCAGCATGGCGGCGGGGGACAGGTCGTCCAGGGGCACTAGGTGCACTGTGACAGTGGCCGCTACTCACTCAATCAGCACGAACACCTGCACGCCCCCCCGCGCCGCGCCGCCCGCGGGCAGCGTGACGGGCGGCGGCGGGTCGGGCGCGGAGTGCGCGCCGCCGAACACGCCCGCCAGCGCCTCGATGCGGCTGGACGACTCCAGCATGGCGGCGGGGGACAGGTCGTCCAGGGGCACTAGGTGCACTGTGACAGTGGCCGCTACTCACTCAATCAGCACGAACACCTGCACGCCCCCCCGCGCCGCGCCGCCCGCGGGCAGCGTGACGGGCGGCGGCGGGTCGGGCGCGGAGTGCGCGCCGCCGAACACGCCCGCCAGCGCCTCGATGCGGCTGGACGACTCCAGCATGGCGGCGGGGGACAGGTCGTCCAGGGGCACTAGGTGCACTGTGACAGTGGCCGCTACTCACTCAATCAGCACGAACACCTGCACGCCCCCCCGCGCCGCGCCGCCCGCGGGCAGCGTGACGGGCGGCGGCGGGTCGGGCGCGGAGTGCGCGCCGCCGAACACGCCCGCCAGCGCCTCGATGCGGCTGGACGACTCCAGCATGGCGGCGGGGGACAGGTCGTCCAGGGGCACTAGGTGCACTGTGACAGTGGCCGCTACTCACTCAATCAGCACGAACACCTGCACGCCCCCCCGCGCCGCGCCGCCCGCGGGCAGCGTGACGGGCGGCGGCGGGTCGGGCGCGGAGTGCGCGCCGCCGAACACGCCCGCCAGCGCCTCGATGCGGCTGGACGACTCCAGCATGGCGGCGGGGGACAGGTCGTCCAGGGGCACTAGGTGCACTGTGACAGTGGCCGCTACTCACTCAATCAGCACGAACACCTGCACGCCCCCCCGCGCCGCGCCGCCCGCGGGCAGCGTGACGGGCGGCGGCGGGTCGGGCGCGGAGTGCGCGCCGCCGAACACGCCCGCCAGCGCCTCGATGCGGCTGGACGACTCCAGCATGGCGGCGGGGGACAGGTCGTCCAGGGGCACTAGGTGCACTGTGACAGTGGCCGCTACTCACTCAATCAGCACGAACACCTGCACGCCCCCCCGCGCCGCGCCGCCCGCGGGCAGCGTGACGGGCGGCGGCGGGTCGGGCGCGGAGTGCGCGCCGCCGAACACGCCCGCCAGCGCCTCGATGCGGCTGGACGACTCCAGCATGGCGGCGGGGGACAGGTCGTCCAGGGGCACTAGGTGCACTGTGACAGTGGCCGCTACTCACTCAATCAGCACGAACACCTGCACGCCCCCCCGCGCCGCGCCGCCCGCGGGCAGCGTGACGGGCGGCGGCGGGTCGGGCGCGGAGTGCGCGCCGCCGAACACGCCCGCCAGCGCCTCGATGCGGCTGGACGACTCCAGCATGGCGGCGGGGGACAGGTCGTCCAGGGGCACTAGGTGCACTGTGACAGTGGCCGCTACTCACTCAATCAGCACGAACACCTGCACGCCCCCCCGCGCCGCGCCGCCCGCGGGCAGCGTGACGGGCGGCGGCGGGTCGGGCGCGGAGTGCGCGCCGCCGAACACGCCCGCCAGCGCCTCGATGCGGCTGGACGACTCCAGCATGGCGGCGGGGGACAGGTCGTCCAGGGGCACTAGGTGCACTGTGACAGTGGCCGCTACTCACTCAATCAGCACGAACACCTGCACGCCCCCCCGCGCCGCGCCGCCCGCGGGCAGCGTGACGGGCGGCGGCGGGTCGGGCGCGGAGTGCGCGCCGCCGAACACGCCCGCCAGCGCCTCGATGCGGCTGGACGACTCCAGCATGGCGGCGGGGGACAGGTCGTCCAGGGGCACTAGGTGCACTGTGACAGTGGCCGCTACTCACTCAATCAGCACGAACACCTGCACGCCCCCCCGCGCCGCGCCGCCCGCGGGCAGCGTGACGGGCGGCGGCGGGTCGGGCGCGGAGTGCGCGCCGCCGAACACGCCCGCCAGCGCCTCGATGCGGCTGGACGACTCCAGCATGGCGGCGGGGGACAGGTCGTCCAGGGGCACTAGGTGCACTGTGACAGTGGCCGCTACTCACTCAATCAGCACGAACACCTGCACGCCCCCCCGCGCCGCGCCGCCCGCGGGCAGCGTGACGGGCGGCGGCGGGTCGGGCGCGGAGTGCGCGCCACCGAACACGCCCGCCAGCGCCTCGATGCGGCTGGACGACTCCAGCATGGCGGCGGGGGACAGGTCGTCCAGGGGCACTAGGTGCACTGTGACAGTGGCCGCTACTCACTCAATCAGCACGAACACCTGCACGCCCCCCCGCGCCGCGCCGCCCGCGGGCAGCGTGACGGGCGGCGGCGGGTCGGGCGCGGAGTGCGCGCCGCCGAACACGCCCGCCAGCGCCTCGATGCGGCTGGACGACTCCAGCATGGCGGCGGGGGACAGGTCGTCCAGGGGCACTAGGTGCACTGTGACAGTGGCCGCTACTCACTCAATCAGCACGAACACCTGCACGCCCCCCCGCGCCGCGCCGCCCGCGGGCAGCGTGACGGGCGGCGGCGGGTCGGGCGCGGAGTGCGCGCCGCCGAACACGCCCGCCAGCGCCTCGATGCGGCTGGACGACTCCAGCATGGCGGCGGGGGACAGGTCGTCCAGGGGCACTAGGTGCACTGTGACAGTGGCCGCTACTCACTCAATCAGCACGAACACCTGCACGCCCCCCCGCGCCGCGCCGCCCGCGGGCAGCGTGACGGGCGGCGGCGGGTCGGGCGCGGAGTGCGCGCCGCCGAACACGCCCGCCAGCGCCTCGATGCGGCTGGACGACTCCAGCATGGCGGCGGGGGACAGGTCGTCCAGGGGCACTAGGTGCACTGTGACAGTGGCCGCTACTCACTCAATCAGCACGAACACCTGCACGCCCCCCCGCGCCGCGCCGCCCGCGGGCAGCGTGACGGGCGGCGGCGGGTCGGGCGCGGAGTGCGCGCCGCCGAACACGCCCGCCAGCGCCTCGATGCGGCTGGACGACTCCAGCATGGCGGCGGGGGACAGGTCGTCCAGGGTCACCAGGTCCACTAGAGATTAGAAAAAAATACTGTTCTACATGCACCGATCATTTTATAAAACAATGCGTGTTGGGTGGAGAAAATCAACGACGTGGTTCGACTATGTTAATGATTTTTAACTGATATAAAATCAAACACAACTTATTCACTTCTAAACTTAGGAAAAAACTTAACGAGATGATCCCCTTCAAGAAGAAGGCTCGTAGTTTACACGATATTGAAATTATTAAGTTTATCTGACCACATGTTTGCATATCCAAAAATATATTTTTTTATATGTAACGTTATAATATTTTGCGTTTTATTTTAATCTATTATAAAACTCTACAAAACGATCTTTTTTGGAAAAAAATTACAGTTTTGGCCCTATAAGAGATGATGAATCTTCCTAGCTACATATACTTTAGAAAACGTTCAATCACTAAATATTACTTTTCGTTCTTAAAAAATTTACTGAGGGCGCCCCTCAGTAAAACAGAGTGTAAAGTAAATAAGGCTGTCAAGAGTGATATCTTACCGCAAAAAAATGTCTAGGTAGAGATCGTCTACTCTAAATGGATATTAATAGTGGATTCAATACGCGCGCCGATCGCATAACAGTGATTAATACTTGCTCCTCTAAAATAAATCTTAAAGTCAGTTATAATGCACTTTTTTAATGATTATTTTTTTATATACATTAAACATTACTGCAGTTGTGTTTTGCTAATCAAAAGTGTAGTGAAAGTGTTCGTATTTTACTAGTTATTAAAAGTACAATTTAAATTTGCTAGTGCAACAGTAACGTTTACTTCGCTTTGACCAGTGAGATAATATACCCCCTGTATTTCTATTCAAATGCGTTGATTTAATATCGTTTCCTCTACAATTAATTTATAATGCTTCACTTAGGCAGGGACGGTTTCCAGAAATATGGAAGGAAGCAAGAATTGTGCCTATTTTTAAAGATGGAAAAAAGGAACTTATATCCAACTATAGACCAATATCTATACTCTCAACTATGTCAAAGGTTTTTGAATCAATTGTTCACCCCTACATATTCCATCATGTTAAAGACCAACTGCATCCACGTCAATATGGCTTTATACCAAAGAAATCTACTAATTCTAATTTGCTTAATTACGTTTCATATCTTATTGATTCAGTTGACAAAAACCTGCAGGTGGATGTAATTTACACGGATTTCTCTAAGGCATTTGATAAGGTAGACCATGGGATACTGGTTAGAAAACTGTTAAGCTTTGGTATATCTGATATTCTTCTTGATTGGTGCAAATCTTATCTCTCTAATCGTAATGGGAGAGTAGTGATACATGGTGAGAGCTCTGAGCCTTTTAGTGCTACTTCTGGGGTTCCCCAAGGGTCTAATTTGGGGCCTTTATTCTTTGTGTTATTTATCAATGATATAGCAGATATATTTAAAAATTGTCAGATTTATTTGTTTGCTGACGACCTAAAAATTGCTAAAATTATAACACAGGAATCTGACGTGGTGGCGTTACAAGGCAATCTTGATGAACTTGTTAAATGGTGTGATTTAAATCGAATGGTACTAAACCCAAGCAAATGTAGTTTTATAAGATTTTCAAGGAAAAAAAAACCTATTATGAGCTGCTATAATATCGCTGGTAAAAATCTTAATATAACAGATTCTATTAGGGACCTGGGCGTAATATTTGATAGCAAGTTGAGATTTGAAGAGCACGTTAATACTGTTGTGACAGCATCTTTCAAGTTACTCGGTTTCATTTTTAGGCAATCAAAGGATTTTAAAAATCCAACAACAATTCTACGCCTTTACAACAGTTTAATTCGTAGTAAGCTTGAATATTGTTGCCAAGTATGGTCTCCTACTTACAGGAAGCATAGTAATAGACTCGAAAGCGTTCAAAAAAGATTTATTAAATATTTAGTTTATAGATTTAAGAATCTAAGTCATAATGAACGCTATGAAGATATAATTGGCAGCTTTAACTTACAATTGCTTTCAAACCGTAGATCTCTCGTAGACATGAAGTTTCTACATAATTTATTCAATGGAAAGATCGATGATAGTGAACTGTTGAGTAGATTTAATATTAAAATACCTCAGAGATCCCCTCGCAACCAATGTTTGTTCTTTAAGACGGAAAAAACTAAAACGAACCTTGGACATAACAGTCCAATTAATCGCATCTCTCGTTCTTTTAATGAGTACTTAAAAGAAGATGTAACGTTAGACATTGGTTGCGACGGGCTCTCATTTTTCTTAAGTAAATGCAATCAAATATTTAATAGATTTAATTAATAACTAATTTTAAGTAATCATTGTTAATATTTTATTTCTTTTATTTTATGTTTTTGTTATTTTTTATATAGCATAATTTAATCCTTGTTATCATTTGAATGATGTGTTCTCCTATAATCAGTTGTACATAATAGCATAAGTATATTCTAAGAATGTATGTAATGTAAACCAATATGTACGACAGTTGGAGATCCATATAAATAAATAAATAAATAAATAAATAAAGCTGAACTTACAAACACATTCAAGTAAGTGTAATTATACAATCGTCCATGCCTAAAATACACAACATGCGATCGCCGCCATACAAAGTAATTTGGTGTACTGATCGCTCCGTCGGTTGAGTTCTTAGAGTGCGGGTGAGTCACAAGTTTGTATTAAAATCGAAACTAGTACGTCGTCCAATTAAGGATGCAACCTTAATATTAACTTTAGTTTAAAAATTTTAACAGACAAATTTAGTGGAGGCGTTCATTTTTAAAAGAAGAAAAAAGATTAATGTTTCTCTAACGTAGAAAGTTCAGTTACATACAATTTAATAGACATATAGACATAGAGTTTGATGAATTTAAAAATAAAATAAAAATATGATAAAATTATATTATTTATTTATTATTTGTTATATTTTTTTGCTGATGGTGATTTTCGTGTCCATAACACATGTTGCTACAATAGCAAAGGATCCTCCTACCCGAGGCATCATCTCATAGACTTTTTCTATATTAAACGTATTTTTTTTAACTTTATGTATGTAAACACGTAGAATAAACTAATGCAGTGTACTGAGTGCAATGAAATTATGTATTTTAACTAACAACAACAACAATTACTTACAGTAATAATCAGAAGGGTTCTTAAAAGCAGGACAGGGATAATCTATTGAGGCAAAATATGGCAACATGTCTCTTCTGTAGCCGCTGAACATGGTCCGACCAGCGGAAATTAAAACTACCTGAAATATGAAATATTAATTATTATTATATAATATTTATATTATATATTGTTTAATATTTATTTTGAGTAGTTGAAAATGAAAAAAAAAAGAAATAAAATAAAATCTTGGAATTTTAATTAATTGCTTTAAATATTAATAATACAGATGAACGTATATAATAGCAATGAATATGAAATCAAAAAGAGGGAATATGTGTGTTTCAAAAAATATAATTTTCCTGGTCTGGCTATAAAAGGCAGACCTTTGGGATATAATACTCCCAAATAACAAAATTAATTAATCCTTTTTATCAGCTTCACGCTACATCCCTCATGTAGGCTAAAAATAATTTATTTTCAAAACACTATTTTCTCCTATTATACATCCGCACGTATTCGAGCATTACGTATTGAGAAGAGAACTCAACGATGCTCAACTTTGTATATACCTTATCGTTAGCTCTTAAAATATAAATAAAAATAAAAAGAAACGACAAACCTTAGTAAGCATAGCGAATATTTCATAAGTAGGCGGGTGTAGCGACATTATAACTACACGGCCAGTACTGGCCCAGTTTCTCAAATATTCCACTAAGAAGAATGTATCAAATATATCCATTTCCTTCGTAGGCTGATCTAGGATTAAAACCGCCATGTCTAATAATAGTTGACAGGCCACGTTAAGTCTACGGATTTCAGAACGAGTCAGTCGTCCCACATTTGTATCTCTAACTTGTTCTAAGCCTAGCTCTTCTATTAACATGTTTATCTGGAAGAAAACATTATAAAATTATTTTTGTTTTTTTATGATATGATAGTTATCTAAACGATAATTATCCGAGATTTAATAGTCATATTGTATAAAAATATTTGAATAACAATTAAATAATCGTACTGGAATGCATGACGCATTTAAGCATGAAGAAGGTAAATAGAATTATTTACAAAACTTAGTGCATAATACAAGTCCTTATTTCTTGAAGTGTTTTAAGTTTTCAATAAAAATATATATTAAAAATTAATAATTTAAAGAACCAATTACATTTACCAAATTTTAATTCAACTTATTAAAACCTTACCCGATCTCTATCATCCATTTTAACTTGTCCATGGTTATTCCTGGGCCTTCTCAACGCTGCATGGAATCGTAGCGTATGTTCCACAGTCATGGAGGGGCATAGGGATGTATCGTTACGGACGTACGCTGATATTTTACGTAGTGTTGACGAGGCTACTGGTTGACCGTTTAACACTATGTCGCCTGTTAATTTCTAAAAACAATATATTTTTTTAATATAAAGATACAAAAAAATATGAAATGATTGTAAGTATTGAAAGTAAAGACAGGACATGAGGATATAGCATAGCGGACATAGGCTATTGTCTTTTTCGTAAAATAAATGAGATTAGTGGCTGACCGTTTTATGCTATACCACTTATTATTTAAAAAAAAACATATTTAAATGTAAGTAAAAGTAAAAAACAGTTCATCACAGCAAAATTCACAAATTTAATAATAAATAATTTTAAATAAATTATTCTAAACACCAATACATAACTATAAAATGTTTTTCCAAAATAGTTTAGCAGCGTCAATGCGACAGCATAGTTTAAATATTTGGGACCAACAATCCAGCTGCATACATAGTGTACCGTAAAAAGAAACTATGAATTTAGTACATCACCAAAAAAAAACTCGTAACTTGTTACTCAAATTGAGAAATTATGAAAATTTATAATCTTAAATTGATTCGTCCTTTATAATTTTATGGTATAGGGCGCGATTTATAATGAAGATTAACCATTTTAAAATCAAATGAACTTTCAAAATATCTTATACAATAAAAAAAAAAGTAAACTCACTTTTCTAACTCCAGCCAATACATCCAACAAGCCGGTCGCCTCGTACTGCGACGTCGCTAGCACCGCTAGTATTTCACCCGACTTCACTTCAAAACTAAGCCCCGACACTAACAGCGTTGATTTGTTATCTGGAGACGTTATTTCTAAGCTGTTTACCTGAAAGATGTAATCATTATAATTTATTTACTTACTTCGTTTATATTATAGAAATATCAAAATTTAAATATTTGGGACTATTTATTTAAAAATTTGAACATTCTATTGTTTCATACTTGTAAAAGGGGTGGCAAAAATACAAGTTAAACGCTATTATTTTATATCTAAATATATTTTTGGCTAAAACTGGACAATACCTAGTCTTAACACTAGGTTTTGTCTGCCTATTCTTTTTTAAAGCTAAATATCTAAATTTAAAAGCCGTCGTGAGTCGTGACTGTGGTTGCACTCGAGGAAATGAAATGTTTTATATTTCGGTTTCCTCGACCTAGTAACGAGGCAAAGCGCGGCATCGAATTCTGTCACTCAACATGTAAAGCCTCAAGAATTTGACGAAAAGTGGAGTATGGAAATGTCTTAATAAGAAGTGTCTTAATACTATGTTCCCAAGTTCCCTCTGCCTACCCTGCTATGTACAGAATACAGAGTGAAGCACACTTACATAATAATTCGGATAAATATAAGCGGAATGAGTGTATCCATCGAGATGGTCTCCGGGTCGCAGCGTGGAGTGCTTGCGGGACTGCGCCACCGACATGTGGCTGCCCGCCTTGGACATGCGACCGCCGAGGTGGGACGGCATCAGGTAGCTGTATATAAACGTTTTAGTAAGATACCACTTCTCTATTTAATTTGAAATCGAGTAGAAATTTGTCCTTATATATAAAAAACAATATTTTTATATGTATAGACTGAAATAAATATTGAAATACATTTACTAATATGCAAGTAACAAGCCGCTTATATTAATTTACTTCAATAACAAGTTAAAAAACTGCTTCCATCAGTCGAAATTATATTTCAATACGTGATAATAGATGTGTTGAGATGCCTACCTTTGATGATCATTATCAGGAACGTACTCCGCAACGCTGTTCCGCCTGTTCGTATTATATGAAGATCTATTGGGTCTAGATTCAATTCCTAATAGATTCGCTTCACTAACAGATTTATTCCTAGAATTGGTCCAGTGCCCCTCGTTACGTATACCCGCTTGTTGCATTGCCACCAACGGTACTCCTGTGGCATGCTACAAAAATATATTTGTTAAAGTAGCGTATTTTATTCATTAGCATAAATCTGTAGTAATTTTAAATTAATTTCTATGTTTTATCTTTTTACACTCATGTATAATCTGCGTTATTATTAATATATACATTTATTCTGTGAAACTATTAATGAATATTGAAATTGTTGTACATGATTTTATAAAAGTAATTTATTGCAATTATAATAATTCGGTTTATTAAATAAAACCGGCCGCCGGCTTCAGCCGACGTTGCGCAGGCGTATGACTGTAAATGCGACGGTTGTGGGTACGATTCCCTCTCAGAGAAATGAAACATTTAATATTATCTTTTCAAACGACGCAAAACGCGGCGTTGGGTTAAATGTGGGGAACGGTAGCGTTTTAATGAAACTGTTTTTAAATAAATGTTCAGAAAAAATATCGTCACAATTTTTTCAAGTGTACTTTAAAATAATACACTATAAATTAATTTCAAATATTTTATATTAAAATATGAAATAAATGCGAAATTCTCCACTCTACCATGTCTACTGTAGCACAATAGATGTTTGCATGATGTTTTGCAAACATCGGAACCGGATTTGAAAACAAATACATATACATATGTATAAGTTTAATAACTTATAATTATATTGTTCTTTTTTAAATTTAGAACTAATTAAAGCATTCAAAATTCTGATTTATTAAAAATATTTTACAATTTTTTTTATATAAATAGTATATATAACTTTAATATTAGGGACCGAACTTTAATATTAGATATTGGAGGCCGGCCGTGGCGTAGAGGCACAAAGTGTGACTGTAAACGCGACTGTTTGTGGGTTCGATCCCCACTCGACGAGATGAAATATTTATTTAAATTTATAATTCCATTTCTTCGCTATGGTGTCGAGGCAAAGCGCGGCGTTGAGTTCTGCCACTCAACACGCAATACCTCCAGAATTCAGCAGAAAGTGGGGAATGTAGTGTCTTAACACTAGGTTCCCTCTGCCTACCCTGCTGTGTGATGATGATGATACAGCGTGAAGCTGATTTACTTATTTATTTACTTTAATATACAAAAATACGTACTTGATACGACGGATGAAGATTTTGCATCCTAAAATCCGGATCTGACCTGTATTTTCGACTGTATTTGTAATTTGTAGACGTTTCATTGTCCGAACTATCGTAGCCTGAGGAGTTCTCACGCACGCCTCTACTTTGTCTTTGTATTCTGATTGAAAAAAATGTTTTAATGAGGACCTAATTTACACTTGGATATAAACTAACAATTTTAAGTAAAAATGTCTTATCTTTTTTCATTGTATTGAATTTTTTTATCATGTATCAACAATTTATTACAATTATTAAAATATTAGATTAAATACTTACATGATCTTTTTGTATAAATTACATACAATATACCGAATATATCGTTATGAAGAAAAATTTAATAAATCAAATGCGAACGATATTGCAGATTGTAACAAAAACATTTAATTGTTAAATTAGTTTACAAGGTCGTTTAGGGAAAATTAACCAAATAAATAATAATAATAATGAAACAACAATACCTTGGAACAGATTTCATGCCGCTCCCTATCGATGTTTTCGGTTTCGGTGTTCCAGATCTCTGCGAACCATTGTGATTTGGGGGGAACACGCGCGGCAAACCGAACTTGAGGTACGTGTACATATTAGAGCCGAGAGCTGATCTGAAACATATATCCT
Source organism: Heliconius himera (assembly GCA_021202915.1). Taxonomy (NCBI): domain Eukaryota; kingdom Metazoa; phylum Arthropoda; class Insecta; order Lepidoptera; family Nymphalidae; genus Heliconius; species Heliconius himera. Next base: position 151,354 of record JAJHJA010000559.1, read on the forward strand.
CCTGTTTATACTATATATAAAAAATATACAAAAATAAATTATTATAAAAATCGCGAAAACTACGTTTTTCTTTGCTATTTTTTTTATCCTTTTCACGGGGAAACAGGAAGAATCTATAAACAAGAGAAGTTAATATAATTTGCATTATAAAATTGATGTTTTTTCGTATGGGACATGAACCTTTTAATAATAGTCCTTCTTTTTAAGTTATATGCTATAACTAAGTAATACAGGATCAAAATGTTTCGACTTTAACTCGGCTAAGTAATTTATATGTTTTATTTAAATGTATATCATAATAATTTATATTTCTATTTTAAATTGAGATATCCCTACTGCCATTTATGTTAATAATTAATAATACTCCATAAACTTTATGGGAAAACGAAGTTTTATGTGAATTAAATTCACACGTATTTTATTCGTAAAATACATTAGGTACTTAAGTATTTCATACAATATTAAGTCCTAGTTAATTTTAATAGTGGAAACATTAAAATTGAAACTGCTTATTGCACTATTAAATTAGATATTATTGAACATTAATTATTATTTCAATAAAATAAGTCTGTAATTTTGTAAGGTTAAGCAACATTCTATTTACTTGAAACAACATTAATTGAAATGACAGGATATTGGTACTTACTTGGGTCCATATCGAGGGTGGGAAAGAATGGATTGTACTGTAGTATCTCGCAGCTGAAAGTTTCCATAAGGCAAGGGACTTTTGTCGGTACTGCCTAGAGCACTGTCAGTGAAATCTGAATTTAGATTTTGCCTAAAAAAATAATAAAATATAGGTATATTTTTTAATTTATATATTTATTAAGTTTTATAACTAATTAAAAAGCTAAACTAAACTAGCTTCACGCTGTATCCCTAGCGGGGTACTCATAGAGAACGTCAAACACTAAGGTCTCATACCTCTTTCGCCTAGTCCATTGTCATCAACCTCGTCATATATGCCTTTCGGGGGGTCCTCATGGTTTTACGTGAACTTCCTCCAGTAACTTTGATAGTGTGTTTTCGATGGTCAGCCGAGGTGTCCCACTTCCTCTTTACCGCTCACTTTTCCGTCATAAATCTTTTTTGCCATTCTTTCATCACTCTCTTTACTCTTTATTGCGAATTCGATCAGCTAAACTGACTCCGCATATCCTACAAAGAGATCTCATCTCTACAGCATTCATCTTTCTTTCATTCTTCTATTGTAATACCCACGTTTCGCTACCGTATAACAGCGTCGATATCAACACTGCATTGTGTACGGCTAAAGATACAGCTGTGGTAACGTTTCACCTTGTCATCAATGCACCTAAAGCACCATTAACCCTGATAACGGCAATAGGGCTTTCCGCATCCATCTTGTATCTTCCATCTCTACTGTGACCATACTTCCCAAATATATCACTTCATTCACTTGTTCTAACATCTTACCATTTACACTGATCTTGCATTCCGTGTTTTCTTCAATTTCTTTCAAATACCAGAACCTTTGTTGTACTCGCGTTCAGGCTTAGATCATTATTTTCACACCCTTCTTTCAGAGTGGTGACTAATGCACGCATTCTGATGATGCAATGAGCACTGTATCATCTGCGTACAGCAGGCAATTTATACTCAAGTCACAAGTACTTTCACTCCCATGTCACTATGTGTCATGAGGGGTAATCACATTCATATATCTCCTTGTAAAATTCCCATCGCTGCAAAACTTGTGGTTATTCTGGTAAAATTTCACCGTCTTTCGAAAGTACCCCTTTCATTCTGCAGGTTGGAGAACAACCTCGAGAAACTTTAACTTATAGCTAATTAAATTACAATAATTTCAAGTAAGACTTTGTATATATACCTGTATATGGACCAAGCGTGTAGATCTTCAGAGTGCATACCCCTTGGATCATGCATCATGGGATTAGAGGGCACTGAGTAGCGCCGCTCACCGCCTAAGCCCAGTGCCGATTGTGACATTCTTAACACTATAAAAACATAAATAATTTTAAAAGATATAACACCATTTTTGTGCATGGAATGTTCTTCTTAAATTAATACCTACTAATACTTTTAAAATTCTTATTTAGGGGAAAAGTAACGGTCAAATAAATTTTAATTTAATATCCTCGTATCATATGTATTTAAAAACTACGAGCTTTGATTTCACCACGTAATAAATATGTATTTATCTCATAACATCAATAGTAGCGACAATGATTAAAAATCTTTTTGCTTTACCTCGTAAATCTGAGAAATACTTAAAGATAATTAAAGTAATTTTATGTTAAGAAAACAGTTATCTAAGTTTCTATTAAATATACTGTAACCGTAAATATATTTCACAAATATTGTTATTAAAATAAAACCAGCCAATTATGCTAGCAGCTTATTACCTACTTTAATAAGCACTAGGCCTAACCGTAACGAGTATAGTCATCTATAATCTATATAGATGACATTACACTACGCCAGCCACCTTAAAACAAAATGTGAAGTCTCGTATGTTAAATAATTTCACTACTTATTTATTCAAGTTTGAATAGAAATCATTTAAATTTTGAATTTTGAGTGACTTGAGTCTTGTGCAAGACCTGCATTTTACCTGATATACAAAATGGCTACCTACGATACCTACCTGGTATTGCGTACAAAAAAAATGGAAAATTAGCTGAACTTTTTGATATACATTTCGGAAAGGAAACAAATATTTTATAATACTTTTTTAGGCCCGGGTTCGAGTCCCGCTAGGTTCAAATTTTTATACGTTTTCTAAATAAGTATTTTTAAGTGTGGAATAACACTTTAAAAATGTTTAAAAATATTTTATAAGCCAACTAATATCCGAATTTAGTCACTTTTTAAAGTTTCTTATGAAGATAAATAAAAACTTAAAAACTGTTATTAAAAAAAAAAACTTACGTGTAGCATCGTGATATGTTCAGAGAGCATTTTGTATATTCACGTCGCTGCATTCTTCATATTTGAACTCATGATTTTTTCCTGGACAAACGAAACATAACTAAAGTTTAAATATTTAACGATACACACATATTTAACAATTTGTAAGATAAAAGCTTATTGGTTTAACATGTATGATAATATGTGTAATAGCATATAGTATCTATTTCTAAACAAACTTTTGAAAGTGTTAATAGTTAAAGAAATCTTTCTTCGCGCCATCAGCATTCGCGTATCTCTCGCACGATGCAACATATATATGAAAAACATAATATAACGATATTTATTTGATTTTTTTAGCTCTCATGCAGCGGGATACGAAGAGGAAGCCTAATGTGAAGAGACTTTTTCTCGACTCACTTTCAGCCGAATTCTGTAGACATTGCGTATTGAGACACCAGAGTGAAGAAATAAAAATATTAAATATATTATTTCCTCGAATGGAAATCGAATCCACAACCTATCGCCTTTATAGTCACATGTTTGTGTCTTTGTGTCACATGACTGGCCTATATATGTGTAATAGAATATGGGATCTATTTCTAGAGGCCGGTCGTGGCGCAGCGGCACGAGGTGTGACTGCAAAACCGACTGGTTGTGGGTTCGATCCCCACTCGAGGAGATGAAATATTTACTTAAATTTATATTTCCATTTCTTCGCTCTGGTGCCGAGGTTAAGCGCGGCGTTGAGTTCTGCCGCTCAACACGCAATGCCTCCAGAATTCGGCAGAAAGTGGGGAACGGAGTGTCTTAACACTAGGTTCCCTCTGCCTACCCTGCTGTGTGCGGGATACAGCGTGAAGCTAATTTAATTTAATTTTATTTTTATCTATTTCTGAACAAATGTTTGAAAGTGATAATAGCTAAAGAAATCTTTCTTGGCGCCATCGGCATCCGTGTATCTCTTGCACGACGCAAAGTAGGTATGGAGAACATAATGTAATATAACGATATTTGTATGATATGATGTTTATTAAAAACTGTCTAAATAACTGTTTCTTTGAATATCTGTTTTTTCCCGAAGCGTTATTTTAAATACTGAATATGTTTTGACACATTTTATATAAACATATTATTTTTAGGGACTTAGATTGCCATGCGTGACGCAGCGACACAATCGTATGCTTGTAAATGCGAAAGGTTGTGGGTTGGATTCCTACTCGAAGAAAATAAAATATTTATTGTCGTGAATTTAATGTCGAGGAGAAGCGCGGCGTAGAGTTCCGCCACTCAACACGCGAGTGTCATAACAATACGCTGACTCCAACTTCCTACTCTGCTACCTGCGGGATACAGCGTGAAGCAAAAAGAATTAAATAATTCACTCCGGTATTTAGAAGCTTATTATCAAAAACAATAACAAAAGTAGTGACCTCTAATTAATGCAAAACACAGTAAAAGTAAACTATGTCATTTCCACCTGTGAATGACATTGAGCATGTCTATTCACCAGACCGTCGGGTCGGATGTAGCGTCATGACGGACTGTCGAAACATGATACCCACGCTATAATTAAAATTGTAAAGTAGATGCTAAATATTAGCAAATATGTAATTATATTTAAAATTGTCTTTACTATTACATGCTGTGACGATTTAAGATCGACCATGATGTGACGATGTTAAGATCAATCACCATAGAAATCTACATATCGATATAAGCTTAACTTGGTTACTGAACTCGATACTAAGAAACTGTGGTTATTGACGCTTTCTGAATTCTGTTTTTTCTTATTCGAAGAGTATACAAAATAATTTAAACTTAATGCAAAAACTAAAATCCTTATTATGAAAAAGAAGTTGGATTCTGATTTGTTCGAACATGCTTTGAATTTGGTAAATTAATTTGGTAATTCAAATGTAACCTCAAAAAGTTGTGGGGCCAACAGTGTCTATCGACAACACGATCTGTTCACCATTGTTTTATTATGAAAGGTGGTGTCGATGTGCATTCACTTTATTATGAGTATTGTTCTCACATAAATGAAATATCAACGCATGTATCGTAAAAAATGCATTTCGAAAATTTCAATGTAAATGCAAATTTAATCATTATCATGTACATATATATCATATATATTAAACTTAATACTCTTATTTTTATTGTATTACTATGAAAAAATTATTATGATGATTCTATGTTATTCGAATACCCATGTACATGTATTGTAAAAAATAGTATACCGATTTTTTCATAATATAATGTATACAGCTATAAAACATTGTTTATTGATAAAATATGCGAATTTCTGAGGCGCAGGGGCACAAAGTGTGACTGTAAAACCGACTGACTGGTTGTGAGTTCGATCCCCACTCGAGGAGATGAAATATTTACTTAAATGTATATTTCTATTTCTTCGCTCTGGTGTCGAGGACAAGCGCGGCGTTAAGTTCTGCCACTCAACACGCAATGCCTCCAGAATTCGGCAGAAAGTGGGGAACGGAGTGTCTTAACACTAGGTTCCCTCTACCTACCCTGCAATGCTGGCAAGCTGATTATGATTATATGCGAATTTTATATCATTCAAAAGGAATATCAGTATATTGCATTGCAATAACAATTAACATTGTTAGTAGATTAGGTTTATGTAACACAGCGTGCTACTTAAGTTATCACGCAGTTCCACACATGATTTACTCGTGACATCAGCTAATGAATAGGAAAATATAGACTAAACAAAGAGTAATTTAAGCCTTGAACCAGACCTCGGTACACGCTGAGACAACCCGTGAGATCGCCATTGTTCTCTTGAAAATTCAGATCATATGATTCACATATAATGAAATCGTCAAGAAATAACTGGCGTGAAATTAAAATCTCTCGATACTTACTCATGTCGTTTGATTCTAATTGCTTAGACATATTGTGAGAGTGATTCAGTATTTCTATTTACCATAATAATATAATTGCAAATTAAATGCAATATTTTTTTATATACATATATATATATATATATATATATATATATGGTAGCATAACCGTATGTTAGTCCGATCCCCATTTGAGAGAATGACTTACTGTTAATAATATTTTCATTTCTTGGCTGTGGTGTCGAGGTAAAGCGCGGCGTTAAGCGCCCCCACTCAAAACGCCATGTTTCAAAAATTCACAGAAAAGTGAGGAGCGGAGTGTGTTAACACTAGGTTTCCTCTGTATATCTCACTATATGCGGGATACAGCATAAAGCTGATAAAAAATATCGCAGTTACAATCGCTTTAAAATACATATTTTTTAAAGATTATTGTTTGTAAAGCCAGTCATGGCGTAAAGGCACAAATGTATGACTGCGAACGTGACTGGCTGTGGGTTCGATCCCCACTCTAATAAATTTAGATTTGCAATACCATTTCTTCTTTAGGAACGTCTTTACGGTATTCTAAAACACCGGTTAACCGGTTTTGCGTTATTAGCTGCGTGTCTTTGACGATATGTTTTGGGAGCTAGACCCTCACCTCAATACTACCGGTTTACTTTGCGTGTAATCAAATATGAGTCCACGCGAAGTTTGTTGATTCATACCTTCTTATTGCCAACTATTTAGGTCTTGGACTTTAATTAAATCTGGTAATCATCGTTAATAATTTGCCGTTACACGCATGACTAATTCGAATAATGATAAGTTGTGATATTATTGTTTTTTAATATTTTGTCATTTTGTTTTGTATTTATTAGAATTTTCCATGAAAGAAAATGAATGAGCAAAGAAATGAAAATATTAAAAATTTAATTTGTGGTGGGAGTGGCGAGTGGGAATCGAAACTTGACGCCTTTACAGTCACACTTTGTGCACGACTGGTCTCTCGCCTTATAACATTTTTATAAGCACATCAATGTATATTGAGAATGATTATTTTTGTAATTTCAAGACTTTTGGACTTAACTTATTCAAAATACATGAGTCTTTATAAAAAATATTACATATTACATTTAATCCTCATACATCAAACAAATGTCAAACTTTCATCATACACTAGCGGCTATTCAGCATTGTTTATTATTATCATCGAAATTACCATCGACGTATTCGAACCGGTCTATTGTGGAGTTAGATAAGTTTCTCAAAAGGTATTGACTGAGATCTAGTGCCGTAAAAGGCAAGTCGAGAGTTGATTATGCCCAAGCCTCAGTGGGCGAGCCACCAGCGCCTTTGTATGTTAATTGGAGACGGTTATGTATAAGTTACGTGACATTGCCTTTCGTCACGCCAACCGAGATGTCCCTTTGATGATTGCGTGACTTATTAATGCAGTTTTGATTGTATATAGCCGACGTTGTGACTATTGAATAATATTTTATGTGTATTGTAATGCATTTTTTTATATTGTGCTAGAAATTGTCGTAGTGACTTTAAGAGGAAATTCGTTTTCGAAATTTTCATAATAATATTTATAGCTGATCTCTTATCTTGATATGACCTTCTCATTGTCCATTTTCAATTCATGAATGAAATCGGTATCTCAAGATCGATCTTAGGCTTGAGAGCGGTTTATAAACACGGTAGGTAGCCTTAAAGTCAAATAATTGAAGAAGCTAAAGCTTCACATTCGCAATTCCTAGGGCCCGAAGCATTCCTCGCTCATGCATTCCCGATTAGCAAGTAGGTACATTTGAAACGCGTGCGCAGGCTGCGGTCTATTTTTACTTGCGGTATGCGCGCCGGCGCCTTAAGGTCAATGCCCGGCCCTTTGGTAAACCTGAAACCGCAGATTTCAATACAAACATTATGAACTTGAACGTGACTAATATTGCAAAATGCAGGGATTTGTATATTACGCGGGATATTAGATGAAGTACTTTAGAAACATATACAACCTTGTAAATGATATTATTTTTCTTTATATTCTCAAGCATATTTGGATTTAATATCGAAATAGTGACAAGTCACTCCATATATTGGTGTATTGATATTAATTTAAAAATAAAAACTTTGTTTGAAACAAGGAAAATACTTTCTTACTTATAAACTGGTGTCAAACACCCACTGTTGTTGTCATACAACTTTTCTTTTCCTCCTAAGCTAATTACAGTCATGGTCTTGAATATTCATATGAATGCATCGTAATGTAGTGTAAAATACTCCGCATTTAAATGGCTTAATTATAGCTTTATCTTCAATATTTTTTTTCATAAAATAGGCGATCTGCTGCTCGATTTTTATACTTTTCTATTTAAATTTTCAGCGGTAAATAGAGAAAACCTAGCAATAAGTCGATTCGATTTATATTTTCCGATTATTAAGGTGCTGCATATTTAAGTTCGTAAAAAAACGAAAACATTTGCAAAATGTTATAAAAAACGTAACTTTTTATAATGTATTAGTGTAGAATTTAAATTGTAATCATTCGATTGAGACAGGTGCCTCACCTGAGTACGCCATAATTTCCATACAGGCAAATTATTATATTTATATTTATAAATGATTAATTATTATTGAGTATTTAAAAATGTCATAAAATGAAAACTCAAAAATGCGCGCCTCCTTGTTGCTTTCCAAGAGGCGCAGGTTCGAGTCCCGCTACGTAAAAAATATTTATACGTTTTCTAAATAAGTATTTTTCTTTCCTAAGTGTGGATAAGCCCTTTAAAAATATTAAAAATGTGTTAACTTAAGTCCAGTAACGACTATAACTATGACGGTGAAATATTTCATTCGTCAGTTTATCAGTGATTACACATTTTATGGAGTTCCACTAATAAACACTTTACAATGACTTGCTGTTGACTTTCTAGAAGAATACTATAATATTTTGTAAACTTAACATCTATAAAGTACAATGATTGTATAAAAAATATGTACGTACGTAGATTATTAATCAACAACCTATTAAGGTAAAAAAAATATACGAAACGTTTATAAATCAAATAAAAAAGTATTAAATATACTTTTTTTATGCAGGAATAGTTTATAAAAAAGAACTGGCCATTTTGCTTGCTTCCTTCTAATTGGGTATAAGTTCTAAGCACCCTACAGATTAAGTCATTTTTAAAATACGAACATCATTTCATATCATTATTTTTCTTTTCAAATATGTAATTTCTTTTACAAATAAGAGGTCAGCGATAAAATGTATTGAGAAAATTATACTTTTTAATATTTTTCGTGACAAAAGAAAATGCGAAAATGATGATACCGTAAACATGTATTTAATTAGACATTAAGGTGGCTTACACAAACACCGTGTGATTTCTACGTTTTTTGGACACAATCTTATTTGAACTGAATGAATAACCTTGTTTTGTTATAAAAATTACTTCTTAATGTAGTTTTAATGAAAATAATAATATCAAAAATCTAAATCAGCTTCACGCTGTATTCCGAATACAGCAGGGTAGGCATAGGGAACATAATGTTAAGGCACTCCGTTCCTCACTTCAGAAGCATTGCTTATTGAGTGGCGGAACTCAACGCCGGATTTAGCCTCTACATTGGAGCGAAGAAATGGAAATATACATTTAAATAAATATTTCATTTCCTCGAGTGGGGGTTGAATCCACAAGCAGTCGCGCCTATAGTCACACTTTGTGCCTCTGCGTCACGACTGGCCTCTAACTAAAATAAACAATTGAAAAAATAAAAATTAATAGGAGCTTATCATGTAGAAGGACTTATTATTTATCAATGAAACGATAATAGAAAGTACATTCCTTAAATCATCACCCACTTGCATATATAAAATATGTAATTCACCTTCATACTGACTACTAGTATAGAGCTAGTTTACGAAATTTTATTCTTTTCTGTTTATGCAACATATTTTCGTAATCTATATATATAAAAGGACTTGTGCTGACTGACTGAGGTAAGACGCACGCAGAGCCGTAACCGCTGTGCGTAGAAACGTGAAACTTGGGCAGATGTTTATTTTCATATTCTGGACATCCACTAAGAAGGGAATTTCAAAAATTTTAACCCTAAAGGGATGAAATAGGGGTTGAAAGTTTGTATGGAAAAAAAATTAATCTGCACCGATTTTTATAAAATTTGAAATTCAGACTCTTAAAAATATTTCATTGAACACGTGTTTCATGGTTTTTTAGAATTCACCCCCTAAGGGTTCAAATAAGGAGTTGAAAGTTTATATGGAAAAATCTTTAAATTGCCACCGATTTTTATAAAAATTTAAATTCAGACTGTTAAAAATATTTTATTGAGCGTGGTTTTTTTAGAATCCACTCCTAATAAGCGGGCGAAGCCGCGCGCGCCCTCTAGTAATGATAATAAAATGATGAAAAATGTTTCAAGAAGAACGAAATTTGAACGTTATTAGAAGGTTATTATAATAATTTGGAAGTATCTTATAAATACGAATTTTATAGGGATTTTTCTACTATCATACATTTTAGGTAGACATCAAAAGCCAAAATGGTGTTATAAAATTTTTGTAATATAGAAGGCTATTTGTAAGAGCATATTACAATTACACAGCGATTTTTTTTTTTAAAAATCGTATAATTTCTTCTCCGGTTCTTTTTTTAAATAAAAGTAAATTTATAATATAATTACTTAAAATTAAGTTATAAAAATAAAATAAATTTATAACATAGTTTTTTTTATTCAATATTTTTTATTTGTTTCAATTAATCGCAGTACAATAGTGCGTCAAGTTAGAAATGCTTAATTTAATGATTTATAGCAAATATACAAATATTAGAACCCTCTACAACTCTCTTTCTCCCTCATATTTAAAAGATAGATTCTGTTACCTAGGTTCCGATTCACTTCTTCGCCTCCACCTTAGATCCCGTTGCGATAATCTCCTTAAATTACCAACTTCCCATACGCTATTCTATTCCAAGTCTTTCACTGTGAAATCTGCGATTCTTTGGAATGAACTTCCTACAGAAGTTCGACATTCCAAATCCCTTTACACTTTTAAAAAACGTCTAAAAGAATATTTATTTAAGTTAGAATAGTATTTTATCCTTATCTATTTAATATTATGTATATATTTTTACACACGTTTAAGTATGTATGTATATGTATGTATATATATGTATGTATATATGTGTAAGTATATATTGTTTTTTGATGTATGTATGTATGTGTATAGTATATAAACATTAAACATATTTTATGTAAGTTTATTATATATTGTTGATTTATATTATTATATATCCAATTTGATTTAAAATTTGCACCGAGACGTTGTCCCCCTTTTCCTCATTACAACTTATCCGTAATGTCTCAAAGGTTGTCTGGTAGAGATTGCTTAAAGCAATAAGACCGCCTTTGCATACGTGTTTTTTTATTTTTTATTTATGTTGTTCATTTTATATACTTATTTGTTTTATGTGTGCAATAAAGTTTATTCTATTCTATTCTATTCTATTAGAACTTATATATTTAACGAGCCTATGTGTCTTTCATACGGTTTTGTAACGTTACAAGAACATGCCTACCTAAATCCTAATAGTGGCTTAACACCTACAATATTTAATGATGTAATGTTCGAAGAATTTAAACAGATTTATCACGTAAGTTAACTTATATTTAAATTTTATAACATTGAGAACATTACTTAATAAATTATCTTAAAATTTTAACGATATTTATAATTTGAAGAATAAAGTTTAATTTTGATTTATAAAAAAATACTGTTTTGGTGTCTAGTGAATGAATCTTAAAATGTACATTTCAGGGTTCCGTTGCCGAATGGCGAAAAACGGAACCCTTGTAAATTCGTCATGTCGCTGTCTGTCCGTCCGTCCGTATGTTTACTTTATTTAAGTAGCAAGCCACATACAAGTGTACGTTCTATGGTTACCAAGTTACTTTTTGTTTTCATACAACATCATCATCATCATTCAAGTGTAAGCAAGTGAAACAGTTTCTTAAAATTTAGAGTTTTTTTTTAGGTTTCGTAGAATTGCATATTGCGGTAAACCAGCTGGATCAATGACTAATATAACCTACCTCGCGTATTTCAGTTTATTTCTCGTTTTATTATCTTCAATGATACAAACGCAAATAACGTTCATTCAAAAGGAATGTTGTCAGAAAATCGCATCCGGATTAAAGCAAAATAATAGTTCTTAGTAAGTTCAATCGCCTACACCTTACAACGGATAAATATTGGCTTATTATTAGTCATTGCGATAAGTTGATGGATATTTAAACTCTTGAGATCTTTAATTTTTACGCATTTTCAACATTTTTTAGAGAGGAGGGAGAGGTGAAGAAATGCTGTAAAATAAATAGTATAATATAAATATATGAAAAGCGTTCAAGGAGTATAAACAACAATCTCGTTGTTTATACTCCTTGAACCATTCTATTTAAAGTAGTGGTAATGTGGTCAATGAGGTATTTTTAACATTAACTTAACTTAACTTAGCTTCACGCTTTATCCCTTGCGGGGTAGTCAGAGAGAACGGAGCGCCAAACGCTACGGTCTCTACATACCTCTTTCGCCTCGTCCACTGTCATCAACCTCTTCATACATGCCCTTCGGGGGGTCCTCATGCTTTTTACGTGACCTTCCTCCAGTATCTTTGATACTGTGTTTTCGAAGGTCAACCGAGGTCCCCCCTATTTTTAACATTAATATTTAAATATTAATAATATTTAAATGTCCAAAAAGTAACTGATCATATAATATTTATATAACTTACATATTATGGCTTGACTTATAAATATATATAACGTCAAGCTTGCATTCCTTTAAAAAAATATATCATAAATGGAATTGACTACAATCCAATCCACACTGGGTCAGCCAGTTTTTGTTTGAACATAAAATTGACATGTGTGTACAATACATATATTACGTATGACACAACTTTCGCTTTTATCTCAGCCATTATGAAATATAATAGTAATGTACGTGTTATTATACAGATATGATTTATTACCTTCACGCTGTATCCCGCACATGGATACAGGATAAAGAGAGGATATATTTTGACAAAGTATTGAGAAACACAGTTCCCCACTTTCAGTGGAATTCTTGAGGCATTGCGTGTTGAGTGGAACTCAACACCGCGCTTTTCCTTGATACCAGAGCTAGAAAATGAAAATATTTGACTCCCCCGAGTAATAATCAAATTGAACCGTTGTATATACTGTCCCACGCTTGTTCCCCTACGCCACGACCTCAATGGCCTCTAAAATATGATGATAATAAAAATGTACGTTTCTATACATTTATTAAAAAATATATAGAAACGGCCTCATTCCCGCCCATGCAAAAAAAAACCAAATCAAACGGTATCGCGGAGAGCAGTTAAGTAAAAACTGATGCAATACGTAAATAGTGTATCGGTCTCGTATCAAATCGTTTGCCATCCCTTCGTTACGGATACGGCGTGTTATACTTGGATACCAATGACTCTTGTATTTTGTTTTAGTTTACGAAAACAGCTTCAATGAACAATACGGATATTGATTAGCTTTTAATTTTTTTTTCATCTTCACGCTGTTTTTCGCAAATAGCACGGTGGGTAGAGGGAACTTAGTGTTACGATAATCTGTTTTATTAAGAAATACTGCTCTTTGCCTTGTTACCAGAGCGAAGAAATGAAAATGTTGATAGGTAAATAATAATTTATTTTCCCGAATAGGCATCGAGCCCACAATCGTCACTCTTACAGTACACGCTTGTGTCACTGCACCATGACGGCCTCAAATTTATTGATGACTAATTTTAAGATCGATTATTCTCGACGTCAGTATAGCAAAGTTTAGAAGCGTCAACTAAATAAGCTCGTGATTATATTCCCATGACACTATTTATAATTACAAATAAGAATGAAATACTAGCGGCCCACTCGCGGCTTCGCCCGCATACCATCTATAATATTTTTATTATGCCGCCTCTGCCAACAGATTCAATCATGAACGTCTATAGGACGTCATCGGCGGCAAGGGCGCCCCCTGTAGGTCTCGTACCTGTGCTTGCGGCCGTAAACGGAGCGTTGAATTATTTTAAATTAACATTTTATCAAAAAGTATACATTCAAATTACATCCTATACAAGCCAAAGCATATCTTCATAAAATTTCCTTGATGATGGAATAATTTTCGCTCGTAAGTTTCAATATGTTTATTAAAAAACGTTGAAATATCACCTTGCAATTTTCAATTAATTTTTGTCACATAGTGCCTTATTGTGACTTTGTTATAAGAGATAGATATAGGATATCCCGGATTTTTTTTAGAAGTAATAAAATAGAACATTTTCTTCCATACAATGTACTGTAATATAACCTTTAGCACTTCTGAAGAACATAATATAGCTTTTATACAAAACCAAGAATAGTAAATCGGACCAGTAGATTCAGAGATAAGATCTCTGGATCTACTGTTCGATGGCGCTTAAACAAACAAATAAACTTTTCCGTTTTTTTATATTACTATAGATATTCTAAAGATGAGATTTTAGGAGATATTTAATACTATTAATTAAGCTTAATACTGCGCCATAAAAAACATTTACGAAATCGGATTTCCCTTTTGCTTATAATTTGTATGAATTTATTTAAAATATAATTACAAGATAACTGTGAAGCAACTTGCAAAGGAAATGTTTAAAACGCCGCTTAATATGTACAGAGGACATTTTTTTTCACGAATGTTGCAAGAAAGGCAGTTAAGATTTTTAGTAACTGTAAATTATTATTATATTAATATATTTATACACATAAAATAAAAATAATCGCTCCTAGAAAAGGTTTCACCTAAGTTGAGCGAACTTTTGTCAGATCTCTCTTTAATTTTATGTTTTTTTTTATTTATCAGTAGGCAGAGAGAACCAAGTGTGAAGACACTCCCTTCCCCACTTTCCGCAGAGTTCTGGAGGCATTGCGTGTTGAGTGGCGGAACTCGACACCTAAGCAAAGAAATGAAAATATAAATGTAAATAAATATTTTATTTCCTTTTTACAGTCACACTTTGTGCCCCTGCACCACGACCGGCCTCATTTATATTTATGTGATTTAAATATATATATAAATACCAACTTCCCGCTGTATCCCACGCACAACATAATATATTTATTTGAGCCACGACGGCCTCTAATAAATATATAGTGATAAAATAGCTTCGCATCGTCTAAGTTTTTAGATATTACCTTTTGAGCGGCGCAACTTAACGTCGCGCTAAATCTTATTACCAGAGAGTTGTATAATAAAATTAAACATCAATTTAATAGTTAACTATGCAACTTTTCCTAATACCAAATACATTACTTTTCATTGTAATCGATATGGAAAACAATAACAAAACCTCGTCTTAACTGCACATAATTATAGCGAATATTTATTTTTCTGTGTATAAATAAATATATTGAGGCCGGTCGTGGCGCAGCGGCACGAGGTGTGACTGCAAAACCGACTGGTTGTGGGTTCGATCCCCACTCGGGGAGATGAAATATTTACTTAAATTTATATTTCCATTTCTTCGCTCTGGTGTCGAGGTTAAGCGCGGCGTTGAGTTCTGCCACTCAACACGCAATGCCTCCAGAATTCGGCAGAAAGCGGGGAACGGAGTGTCTTAACACTAGGTTCCCTCTGCCTACCCTGCTGTGTGCGGGATACAGCGTGAAGCTAATTTAATTTTAATTTTAAATAAATATATCGATCAAAAACAGACATAGTGCGTGCCGTCATTTCCTAAACGATCACGACACAATCACCAATGCACCGATAAATTTTATAATGCAAGATTTTTTTTATAATTAAGATAATGTATATTAATCTTGTTATCGTGTGTACAAAAGAAAAAATTGCAATTTTATTGAGATATACAAATAATTAATAAACAAAATTATTAAATATTATAATTTCATTAACATTACAAAAAGTTTATATAAGCTTTTAGTAAAATAAATATAAAAGCAAGTGACTAATAAAATAGAACAAAATCAACAGCTTAGAAAGTCGAACAGAACAAACTCACGAGTACTTAATAGTCGTGGACTTATATATAACAATACGATTATTCACGTACGAGGCAATTCCACGCATATCCCGGAAATAAAAGTTAGTTTAGTTTATTTTAATTATAGTTTAAATCCTATTTACTAAGAGATAAGGGCCAAAGTTCTGTAGAATAGCAGTCGTAGTAATACAGGTACGCTTTCATCTGTCACAATAATGCATAAAGCGACGTGATGGGTTATATTGGTGAAATTTAAACTTCGGTTTCTTTCGAAAATCTTATTTCTGATTTACTTTCCTACATTTTATACACATTTTTAGAATAAGATAACAGCATGAGACCGTTTTTAAGTTTCCGGTACCGTTTTTTATGATTTTGTAAAAAAAAGCAATAAAGAGTCTGTAAGTGATGTTCTGTATCAATAACTGTAATTGAAACAAGTCGTAATTAGCAGAGCGTTTAATTAGAGACGAATTAGCAGCTGTCTGTGTATTCGCTTGTAACGGAATTAAATTATTCTCGTTATTGATTTGAAATAACACTCATTGATTTTACTAGAAATTAAAATCAATATATCAGCTATAAGTATTATTAGTTGTGTTATGAGTAAAATTTTGGATGAGACTTGAACTTGGCGGCGTACTTTTGGATGAGACTGACTCGGGGGTGTGTTTTGACTTTGACGTGCACTATATAAAAGTTTTGATTGGTTTCTGGTGATAGCCTACCAATAATGTATGAATTCGTGTAGCTTTTGTAATTAAAAAAGATAATCAGATATCTCAATTGTATAAATTGAGCCAGTCGTGGCGCAGTGGCACTTATATATTATATTTTCATTTCTTCGCTGTAGTAACAACACATGAAAAATAAATAGCGGCGTTAAGATCCGCCATTTAACAAGCGAAAACTCCACAGAATGTGAGTAACGGATTGTTTAAATACAATGTGCCTAGCTTATCCTGCTATTTGGGGGATACAGCGTAAAGCTCAAAAAAATAAAATAAAAGTCAAAGAAGTTTTTGTTCCGGATCCATAAGAATCCTCAATATATGAACTACACAAGCTTTTACAAAGAAATGGCAACGTCATTTTAAAACTAAGAACTCGGATGTCTGGAAGGCGAAGATAATTAATAGGCGGTTGTTATAGGTATACCGGTATACTTATCTTAATGACATATGTACATAACAACGCTTTGGAGTCACGTATTAACCTTTTCGGTGACGTGTATACAATATGTATTTAGAAAATAGTTTTTAGTTTTTTCTAAGGGTGGAATAGCACTTTAAAAATGTTAAAAATATATACAATCTTTTACTTTTTATTACTTAAACTAATGAGGTAGCAATGTTCCTACGTTTCTGTCCCATACTTACGAATATAATTAAAAAGATATAAATTATGTATATCAATGTTTTCCAGTGAAGTTTGAGAAAGCATTTTTTTTTTCATACATTATTACTACTGTTTTATAAGTCAGCACACTGTTTCTGCGTTATCAGTACGATCAGAGTCGGACTCTTAGGAAATATGTATATAACTGTATTAAGAAATTCAGTTTTTATTCTTTAAAAATATATTTAAATACTGTAAAATACATAATAATTTTAAATTATAATTTTATTTTAATATAATTCTTACTTCAAATAAGAATGTCTCATGATTCATGAACCGCTATAGAGGCTCTTATTAAAATACCCGTCTCGGACGCGCCCATACCAGAGCTGCCTCAAGGTACATTGTAGAAGAGAAGTCGTGAAAGAAAATTAATCATCTACTATCTTGATATAGGCAAAAGTTAATTAGTATACGAAATTAAAAAGAAAGTTCCAGGTTGTACTGTTATTGATAGACATTGGAACATTGTTGCTTTCGTTTGTAGATAGTTTTGTGTATGTACATACGTATTGTTGATTGCATTAAATTAATAAATGTCAGATCATAAATAAAAAATCCATGATATTAGATAAATACATTAAAAATTTGAAAGAACACGATTTGCTGGCAATAAATCGCTTTTGCATCTTCCAACCATAGTATCTCTATCTATTTCTATCTGTAGGCAAACCTGCTTAATTACCTAAGCAGGTATATATGTATGCAAGAAAGTGATAATTTTATAGCATAAACAAACCTGAATGTACATTAACAAAAATCATAATCATAAAATGTAAATAATAACGTACTCATATGTAGGTCAAGATTGTTCATATAAAATGTGATTGAACTGCCGCCTCTGCTTTGTTACATATACCTACTTTCATGAAGAATAGTTATACTAATACTCTTATTAATAATAAGAGTATAATATGAATAAGATTTATATTAAGTGCATATCTATTAACAATAATATAAGATTCGTTCTAACAAAATAATATTTTCAGATTCAAATCTATATCAGATAATGTTAAACATTCGACAAATTTGGTGTTGGTTGAAATTCATCTTTAAATTCGAATTGTATTTTAATTAGCGGAATGTAGAGAATGTAACATTGATCGTCGTCTATCAAACGTTAGTTAATGACGCTTCCCAATTGCTCGTCGAAAGCAATAAAAAAAAGAATATTATTTATCTCCTTAGTATATTAACTAGTCGTATTTACTAAAAGACATAGCCGGAATTTAGAAATAGAAAATTTTGGTATTCAAGTAAGTCTGGCCTTGCAATTTTGACGAAAATAAAAGAAAGCGGTTTCAATCTTCTGCTGAATGCCTATATAGTGGAACATACGAGTAATATGTACATAGAATAATAAATGATAAGAAAGTTTAAATTTATACATGTTTATGTAAACCGTAAACCAAACCAAACTTGTGTCTGTGTCATTACATAGAAGAAAAAAAAAAAAATAAATAACAACATAGAAGAAGACACAAAATATATAGGTATATGTATGTACTTAACGAAATATAATAGAGTTGCTACTGCAACAGCTTTATGACTAGAATTAAATTGTTTATTGATAAGAATCTATATTACAACATGTAAGTGTGTTGTGTACCAGCATGTGGCAACTTTAGAGCAATCGTTCTATCTTACATTCCACAATAAACAAACCGTTATGAATTTTATTATATTTAATATTTATATGTATATACAAAATAGTTTTTTATATAAATACTTTTTTTAAAAGTTACTTAGTTTAAGTTACTACAACTTTTAGTGCTCAAAAGGCTGTATTTTTTCAAGTTCAAGTATCGTTTAATCTTTGAATAATTAATTGTTAACAATAACATCATAATTGTTACTAGAATATAATATTTATTTCAGTTCTAATTATTACTTAAATGCATTTCTTTTTATTTTATTTTTATTTTATTTATTTGGGACAACAAACATTTGTACATATGAGAAAATATATCTTATACAATGTAATAAACTTAATCTATGTACAAATCACACCGTTATCCACTACTTACTATAACAATAGAAATAAAAGAGATATTACAATACAATCTTACTAACTATAATAACTATAGGAGATATTGTAATGAATAATTAAAAAAAATAATGATAACAATATTAAATATATACATAACAGATATAAATACGCATACACAATTACACACATACTCACATAATAAATATATAATATATAGTTCAGTTTTATTGTTACTTTTAACAATTATTATTATTTACTTTCTCGGTAATGGCTTTAATTCTTTTTTTATACGCACCTATTGTTAACCCAAAAATATCAGTATTATAAAATTCAGCATTGTACGTTTGGGTCATTTGGTACAATGGTGCTCGCTTGCCAGCATTAGTTCGACATTTTTTCAATTTAAATAATCTGGGTGTTCGTGTGTTACGCAATGAAACTCGATTAGGTACCAAGAAATCTATGTTGCTTAACAATTGAGGACAATTTATATTAGAATTGCAAATATTATATAACGACATTGTACTTAACAGTTTTCTTCTCGATGCAAGACTCATTAATTTATATTTATCGAGCAACTTAGTGTATGACAAATAAGAATGTGAAAATTTGTAATGTAACGATCGCAAATACCGACGTTGCACATTTTCTATCTGATCAACATATTTATTGTAAATGGGGTTCCAGATTTGTAATGCATATTCAAGCTGTGGTCTGATTAAACTGGTATATAGATATATGAGCGTAGACGGCTTTTTAAAATCTTTAGTTGATCGCATCACAAATCCGTACATTTTAAATGCGTTATTAACAATATTGTCAACATGTTGATCGAGATGAAGGCGCGAATCTATAATGATACCAAGATCACGTACATGATTTACTCTATTTAATTGAGTCCCATTCAGAAAGTATTGTTGCTTAATTATATTTTTATTTTTAGTTATTGTTATAGTGTTACATTTGGTCAAGTTAAGACGTAATTTATTAAGAACACAATATTCGCTAAGCCTATTAAGATCGCTTTGTAAATCATGGCAGTCCGACAAATCCCGCACACTTAAGTATAATTTAAGATCATCCGCGTACAACAGGAACTTGCAATGTTTGAAGCATTGATTTATGTCATTTATAAAGATTATAAAAAGCAATGGCCCTAGTATAGATCCCTGTGGTACGCCGGAGGATGTAATAAAAGTATCAGACTCAAAGCCTCTAACTACAACTCTCTGAGACCTGTTGATAATGTACGAAGCAAACCACCTCAATAAATTACCTCTCACGCCGTTGAAGGCCAACTTCTTTAAAAGGATTTCATGGTCCACTTTGTCAAATGCTTTGCAAAAATCCGTGTACACAGCATCCACCTGCACCCCGTTGTCCATATTCTCAAACAAGTAAGTAGCATATAACAATAAATTAGTAGTAGTAGATTTCTGTTGTACAAATCCATGCTGCTCTTGTAAGATATCATTATGCACAAGAGGGTACAGTTGGGCGTGTACTAATCGTTCGAAGACTTTTGCTTCTTGTATTAAATAAACCTTTATTTTGCGTGCTAAAAGGCCATGATTCTCTTTGACATTTACAAGCCAAAATACTTTGTCATTGCTTCTTTTGTACGTATCAAGGTGCCGATTCGTCTACAAATATATAATATTATGATATCGAATAGATACCACCTGATGGCACAATTACCTTGGCCGAGCGTGACCTCGTGGGAAGTGATGGAGGTTGCAAATGATCAGTATCTTCCTTCTCACTGTGATTGCTTTACTAACCGCAATGCGTTTTACGCGTTTTTGACGCTTTAATATTAGATTAATGTTTTTTGCTATAATAATATTTATGTTTCAGTACATAAATATATTACTTTGGTTTTTTCGTAATTATTATTATATTTTAAAAAAACTTGTTTTATGCGGTTTATTGGAATTACCTTTACACAATATTCTGTAACATGAAATTTATTTCAATTCGTTCTGAAATTGACTTTAATAAAATGAAAATTAGTCAGTTCTTTTGTTCTGTCATTTAAAGATTATACTTTTAAATTAAAACAAAGATTAGTAACTTTTATCTCAAAACTAATTTTAAAACAAATTTAACGAAAATGAATACAAATTCGAGTAAAGTTGTAAAATAACGTGTAGTTTAATACTTCCCACATACTCTCTGTAGTTGCCGCACAATAAATAACGTATATGATGGTAATTAATTCGAAAAATTGATACCATTCATCAAACCGAGTAAATAATAAATTTACTTAAAAAAAAGTACCGCAGCAATTAAAACTTCTATATAGGAATAATCACATATATCTCTCGATTATCGTTGTACAATCTAAGTGGTACAGCAAAAAAATACTTTAATATAACCTAGATTTCTTATAGAGAAAATTAAATAGACATTTGTTTCCGCATAATCTAATCGTACATATTGTATCTGCATCCGGTCTTGTAAAAAATGAATGGATATAGTAAATTGCAGCGGGACAACAGTGTTCGTGAGAGTGTTACGCAAATTGCGGGACTTGTGACTTTGTGAGGCGATTATTGTAGGAAATGCATAGATTAATCTTTAATGTTCACGTTGTTTACTATGCAATTTCTATTTCAGGGGTAATAATGGATTTTTTTAATGTGAAATTAAGAAATTTACCAATCTATGTAAGTTGTGTATCATTTTTGTGTACGTTAAGCACAGCACATAAAATTTAGTAGATAAATACAAATAATATTTATATAGATTTCTTTAAAACATATGAAATGGTTTCACTTAGAATTATCATAATATCAAATAGAGTTATTACCAAAATTACTTATGAATATTTACGAAACCCTAAATGACGACATCACGCATTCTTTAGTAAAGTATATTAACATTTGTAATGACAAATTACAACAATATTTATAATGTAGGTTCCATGGATTAATTTGGCTTTACCTTTCTTTATTTTACAAAGTTTATTTCTCCTAGACGAATCGAATGTTTTGCAGAGTTCAATCACAAAAGTTATGAATTCAACCGTTATGTTACGGTAACCATAACCTCATAGCTAACATGTTATAGGAAGTTTCTCAGTGTCCAAAATATGTAACCTTTTGTTCTGTGGCCTAGATAGTGATTAGTCATCACCAGCTGGCGACAAGTCGTAGAGCCTGTCCTAGGACTTAACATATACATATATTGTTAATGTGCATTAAAATCTACATAGCAGTTATATGAGTCGTATGATTTTAGAAATACATACAATAATAATAGATAAATTGTTAATATTTGTGTTAAATATAATGAAATTTAATTATTATTTATCAATTTACTCGATATTATTTAAATTTCTCTATCACTGAAGTTTTTTTATTAGATTTCGCTCGGCCTAATTGCCAACATGTCACATAGAGTCTATTAAATAATACTTTAGAGCTTTTATTTTCTCCAAGTAACAGTTGTTTAATGAACCATCTGAATGAGTGGTCCGTTCGCTCTATAATTTATCATTTCCAAGCGACACGACGACGCGGCGGTTAAAAGTTGAAAAGCCCGTAATTTGCTGTAATCAGACCGTTCTTGTTTAACTGTAACATGTGTAACTGTATTGAACCAGACCGAATACAGTTGCTGGTCAAACTGCGTAATGGAAACTACCTTTTCATGGTGTTAACATATTTTATCAATAAAACTTTATTTTATTGATAAAATTTAATAATACGTACGTATTATCTTTTCATTTATTCAATCAATTTCTTTACATTATAAATCGAAAGCAAAAGTTAATCTCTAAAGTAAATGCTATATTTTGTTTCACTTTTCACGATATATTTTAGTCGTAAGTTAAGTTTGAAGCACGATCGTTGTCACTAAGATTCGAAAGTCGAAAGGGGGACGACGCGCCTCATCAAGCAAGCTTAGCATAGGTGAGAGCAGACTAACCTTGATAAAAAGCAGAAGAAAGCGCCCGGAACGTTGCCAATGTCAATTGTATGGAATACGACCGTAGACGGAAATAATCCTTAGTGGATCTCGTCACTTGAATACATATTGGCTTTACATTCTGTAAGGATAACGTCAGCCAAGCTTACTTATTCATTCGAATGAAGCGCATCAATTACATATCTTCGTCGACATTTTAAGAAATCTGTGTGAAAAAAGTATTTTTATTATCTTAAGAAATTTACTGCATCATGCCAAATATAAAAATAAGAAAACTTAGTGAACGTCATTCTCCACTGTATATATGTAGCGGCAAAACCAACGTTACTTTATCTGTAATTTAAAAATTTCCCAGAGCTCGATTCCTCAGAATCGAATACATATTTTTTTATACAGTTTTATGTATAATTATTTAAAACTATAGCATTTAACAAAAAATAAGTAGCCCTAATACCGAAATGTAGAGTATGTCATTTTGTATATTTAACAAAATGTGTAAACTATGAGTAACAATATCGTAATGAACCAAGAATTAATGAATCATCAATAATAAATATTATTAATATTAATAATATCATTTTATTCTATAGCTGTATAAATTAATTTAAATGAAAATCTACTTCACGCTGTATCACGCACACAGCAGGGTAGGCAAAGGGAACCTATTGTTAAGGCAGTCCGTTCCCCACTTTACCATATAAAATATTTCAACGCAAATATTTAATATAATTTGTATTATTCCTTTTATAAATTATTGTTATGACATTATGAGCAGATGAATTTTATAATAAGTAGGTGTATATCATTTATACACCAACCACTTTCCTTGCGTCTTCTGATCTTTTTTTTGGTAAAGACTGCCTGGAAAAGGTCAGCCGACTTTACACCAAAATTATATTTCTTGTAATAATTTTTATAAGGCCGTCGTGGTGTGATAATTGTGGTTTCGTTTCTCACTTCTGGGAGATAAGTATTATCATTTCGCCGCTTTAAAAAAAAGAATAAAATATATGTTTAAATAATATACTCGACTAAGGGGATATTCTATCCTATGATTAATTATAAGTACGTATTTAAGCTTAAAAATATCTGAATTTCTAAATCACATATTGCCACTTTCATTTTATTTGTATGTACAACGAACACTCACGTATTTCGCTTTTCAATTTGCATAACGCAAAACAGATGTCTTCATAAATTTTCTTCTTACTATGGCACTGATAATTTCTTATAAGACTTGTTCAAAATTGGGAATTTTGAATGAAATGTATAAAAATTTTATCAATACAAACGTTGTTATAAAAACCTAATAGGTACGTACGTACTCGTGATCGTAAAAAATTGTGTTTATTTGTAAATCAGTTGAAAATATAGGGTAATCCGTCATTGAGACGATTTACACATAAAAAATGCTCTTGGCTCCGACTCTGAGCACAATCATTCGTTTTTACGCTACATTGAATTTAGTTTTTGTACGTTTTGCATTTTGTGCTGACATTTATCAACGCTTTCTTCGAGCATTACTAGCAATAACAAATGAAGTTTTAATAAGTATCACGAAATAGTATAAAATGATTTCAGTATCACATCTGAGGTGGTGGACATCGTTGCCAGACGTCCAGATTTTTAGGCCAAAAATCAAAGGTCACGGATTATTCCACGTACTGCGAAAAATTTTACTTATTACTCAAAAAATTTAATTAGTTACCGATTATTTTATAAAAATAAATGATAAACTAAAAGCATAGCATTTAAATATAGTGACGTTCTTCCATTAAAAATATTTTATATCGATATCTATTATACCATTAGAGGATTTATTTAAAACTCAAATAAATGGATAAATTACAAAATAAATATAGAGATCTAAAATATCTAAAATATTCAAAGATCCTGCTTTTCATCGAGATATAGTCTGCCAACGCTGATGGTAGATATTGATAATTACCGATCCAAAAAATGGACGCCTCAAATAGCTGATATGATGATGATGATGATCATTTATAATTAAAATACAATGTGAAGACGATCATGATCTCATGTACTTCCTTATTAAGGAATATAATACAATGCGTATTTAACTGTTCCAAGACATATATATACCAACTTTAATATCATAATTTATTTATATTTAGGTACTATTACCGGCATTGTTTTGCCTTGAGCTTAATGTTTACGAATAAAAAAGAAAAAATACTAAATGAGTAAAATAAGAAATCTTGAAATAGAAAAGGTATAATTATGCTGAAATTACGATTAAAACGAAAAGTATACTTATTTATGCTGGTGTATAAGAAATAAATTGTACCAATATATTTAATAATTTAATTGTACATTATACATCGAACCACTGCACCGCACCTCTTATTAAGATTCTTAAAGATTTATATAAGTGTTTCGAAATTTTTATTCTAGATTTAATTAATTTATATATTATGATGATGCAACATTCATCTGGTAAGTAGGTACATTACTGCTCCTTTAAAGGAGTTTCTTTTTTAGTAACATTTATTATTGCGTATAAACTACAACAACAAATATGTCGTACAAGGCAGTGTCAAAGAGGGGAAGTTTTATTGGTACTGAAAATATAATATTTCATAGTGAATATATTTAATTAAACTAGGAAGTTCTACATTCTACGCGTGCAATAGCTTGCTATTCTTTTTAAATTAAATATTAACTATTCAAATGATAACTTTATTGTTAATATAAACATATAAACTTAACTAACTTCAATTGAGACCAGTATTAGAGCAGGGACGCAAGCGCTGAACTGTAAACGTGACGGATTGTAGGTTCGATTCTCATTTACGGAAATGAGTTATTTAAGAGTGATAAAATAAATAAGAAGGCACTAAGTTAACATTTCTGTTAGAAACTAAAGTAGTTCAGATATAATGATATAAGTAAAGTAACGGTGTTTATGCATTCCTTCTAACGGACGTGAAGGCCAAATCATGAGCTTGCTATTTGGATGTACATACTTTACTATTGTTATAACACTTACTGTGATCAATAACGACTATAGTAACCATTGAAAAAAATGCTTTGCAATAGTTGCCTTCTGAGGAGTTGGAGAATTTACATTCCATAGAACTAGTATTTAGAACACTAGAACATAGAGTGAGTAAGTGTGTAAGAAATAACACTAAAACTTTATTTTAGTCATCATATAAAATAAGAAGCTGTTGTTACTATGTATTTTTTTGTCTATAGCTAAAGGCGACTTCTAAAGCTAGCTAAGGTATTGGGATGTGTCGAAAATTGCTATAATTTCGCTGCCTCGAGCCAAACTGTTAATTAAAACTGGTTTCGAGCACCCAAAACAAATTATGCCGAGAAAATAATACCCAATCAATGGCGCAGTTTGGGGAACCACAAAAAATAAATTTGATGGTTCGAATTATATTAATGTGGTATTAGTCGAATAATGCAGCGGTGGCGTTTAAAATTATGCATTTTACTCTGAGAACAGCCTAAAGTGGGTCTCATTGCCTCTCAATTTAGTAAATACCGTTCGTTTTTACAGTTGTAATGAGATAAATAAAAATTATACGGGCTACTCTGATTAATAAACTTGCTCTAAAAATTGTGTTTAGACGTAATTCACCAGAGAAGATTTCCAAATTTAAGAAAATATTAATTATATTGAACGTGTTTACTTTCAATATCTTTTATATATTTTCTAAACGGATGCAAAACAGGAAGACTTAAAAAAGACTTTATTACATGACGCTACAGAAATGCGGGCAAGGTTAAAAAGAATATACATATTCCTAATTTTGTTTTTGCTGTTTGTATCTAAGTCATCTGTAGAATTATATTTTTAAAAGTACTAAGTATTGTGTACATCATTCGAACATTAAATATAACAAAGCGAAACTGGTTGAATCGGACATCGACACTAATCAGTTTGGATCTTTAGATAATAATATGTAAAACAATGGCGGCCGTTCCGTTCGGGTGCAACTCTTGCGCAGCTGCGTGCCTAGGATGTGTCGACATAACTATAGATTAGTGTAAATTGTAGATCAGTTGGATGCTATTATTTACAATATTACTTTAAGTCTTTTAATAATTACTTAAACAAGAGAAGGAATTGATGCGTAAAATACCCGTTGCTATAGCAACGTGCACGTCACTATACAAAATTGTATATTGTCAAACATATGTTGATGTTTTTTTTATTTAATGTAGTTAGTTATAAGCGTTATTTTAATATTAGCATTCTGCACGCCTTTTATAGAGAAGTAACTTTTAAAATAAACTAGATTTAAAATTATAACTGTGCCAAATTTCGTACTCCTCCGACCATACAATTTTCTAAAAACTAAGTAGGTACAAAACTTTACATCGGTACAAATCCATTTCTAATTATGACATAATAAGGAGTGTTGAGAGTCTGGCACAAAAGAGAGAATGTCGTTTTTTGGCACTAACAAGGCAACTTAAAAGTATAATTAATTGTAAAGATAATTTCTCATTATATCTCCAGATGTGTATGATGATGATGTATCTACTACAGTAAAGCAGGCGTCGTATGAAAAAATAACTTTGTTAGATGGCTAAATCATTTAGCAGCTACAATTACCACGTCGTCGTCGTCAGCACGGTGCAGGTGACATTTCGGCTGAAGGAACATCTTGTCAAAAAAAAGTAATTGCCTTCTGTTAATTTTGTTAAAGCAAGCGCAACCATTCTTCAAGCCAGTAGTGTAAAATTATGCTTATTATAATACGTTTCCGTTTTATAGGGAACATTTACCCCAAAAAAATCTTATTAGATCACTTTGTTGAACGTCTGTCCATTTGTCCATCTGTTACGACCATTTTTTCCAAGATCGTGTAGTGATATTTAGCTAAAATAAATATAAATTATGCAGGTCGACAGTTTCAGCACAGAATAAATGAAACTTTTTAGTAGGCGCTAGAAAAAGATATGAACGTTTATATTTTGCTTTTGCCGCATCAACATGAAATTCACCGCGTACTTAAGCCAGCGTCGGTAGCTTAAGAAGGTGAAAATGGTCATTTAAAATTATAGTAGAAGCTTCAATGTAAATAAAAATATTTTGAATTTTACAGAACAAAGGCACCATCCGGCGCGACCCCGTCACATTTTACACTAAGGTCAAGAGATCAGATCAAAACAACAAAAATAATTGTACCACATTAATAACACTATCAAACTGTTTTACTGGCCATTGTTGGGTAGTTGCAAATGGTGCGAGTTTTATTTGAATAAACAAATGAAACTAGAGACTTTTATAGGTATGTATATCGTACGTGCATACATTTAATCTATGGACAGTGTGGGAATGCTGGTCGAAAAATGATGGAAATAAGAAACAAGAGTACTTGAAAAATCCGTTATGTCCCGTTTACGGTTCAAATAAGATTGCTAGGTAGCTTAGTCATCATACTGTATATGACAGTGATGTATGTAAGTGCCCATACTCATGTGGTCCACAAAAAATATTGGAATTGTGTCCATAAAAATATACTAATATTTATCGGAATATCTCTATAAACAATAGATTACTTTGTTTGCCACATAAATATATTATAGAGATATTTGTTTAACGATATGAATCGTTTGAATGTTCAAAATTATGAAGTTTAAAATATATCTTTCATAGAAAATTTAATTTCACGATATTAAAAAAAAATTATATATCATTATTATATGCTTCACGCTGTATCCCGCACACAGCAGGGTAGGCAGAGGGACCTAGTGTTAAGACACTACGTTCCCCACTTTTTGCCGAATTCTGGAGGCATTGCGTGTTGAGTGGCAGAACTCAACGCCGCGCTTAGCCTCGACACCAGAGCGAAGAAATGGAAATATAAATTTAAGTAAATATTTCATCTCCTCGAGTGCGATCGAACCCACAACCAATCAAATATTTTTTTTTATTATTATATGAAAAAAAAAGTTAATTTGTTTATTATGTTTACTGAAAATAACATCTAATGATAAATAAATGTCACGATTGCTCAATTATTATAAAAGCTCAATCGACCAGAAAAAGGGTTCCATACCTACTGTTACGCACATTGCATTAGCATATGATAGTAGCAACCGGAAGTTGATGTCTATGGACATACTTCCTGTTGGATTCGAGCCATTGGGACCTTATTACAAAATAAATATAGGCAATACTCTCCCTGGCCAATTACACTTCTGAAGCATTAAATCGTATAAATTATGTATATTATTATGTACTAACAATCTTTATCCAGAAGTGACAAAGGGGCACAAGCGTGTGATTGTAAACGCGATAGGTTGTGGGTTCGATTCCCAGTCGATGTCGAGGATAAGCGCGGCGTTGAATTCCACCACTCAGTACTTAATGCCTTCAGAATTCGGCAGAAAGTGGTGAACGGAGTATCTTAACACTAGGCTCCCTCTGCCTACCCCATTATATGTGGGATACATCGTGAAACTAATTTAAAAAATCTATCTTTAAAATAAATTCAACACTATGTAATTTAAGAGCTATCCTTTTTACCTTAACTATAATATTTTTTATAGTAAATTATGTAGTCCTTTTTCATAAATTATCATGTCATAGCACCCAGTGGCCTCTACATATTAAAATATTATACGCAAACAATGCGATTGTGCAAGGCTCCGCTGGACATAGGACGGTTGCCTTCACGCTTATCGGTCGTTTGTAGGACGCAACCTAGGCCACGTTAACACTAGTTCTAAACATTCAGTTATCTGAACCAGGGTCGTACTCACACGTTACTATTCGGTTTAAAATTATTATTATTATTTATTTATTTTTTATGGAAAAGACAAAGCAAACGAGCGTTCGGGTCACCTGATGGTAAGTGACTACCGCCGCCCACGACCCCATGCAACACCAGAATATTAATATTTGCATATCCGTTTTAAGATGAACAATAGGATCATTAACAATATAATATGTAAATAAATTCTGTATTATATTGGCTTTGGTAAATTTATAATAATATGTTGAATAATACTCAAATAAACCATAAATTCAAATGCATATTTAATGTTTAGTGTAAAAACCACACTACAAATCATAATATACATAATTATTATTTTTCACAAAAAAAAACCCCGACTTCTTCAATTTCAACCGTATTTCATAATCAAAATTTTTCATCAAATCACCCTTCATCAAACTACCCTTGAAGTGTATCCTTTCTAATAAAAAAAAGTATCATCGAAGTCGGTCGGCGAGATATTTTGTTATTCGTTTAATTTTCGCGCATATACTTAATGCAAATTTAAGATTTATGTTGTTTTCTTATGGATACCATTGTCAGAAATGGACAAAATTAAAATGAGACTACACGGGAAGCACTAGCTTTCAAACAAGAATCATCAAAATCGGTTCACCCAAAAGTTTTGAGGTAACAAACTTTAAAAAAAATATAGTCGAAATGATAACCTCCTCCTTTTACAGAAGTCGGTTAAAAAATTTATCAAATTTGCCCTAAAATTAAATAACATAGAAAAAATTCCGAATCACCAAGTTACTTCATTAAATGATTTTAAAACTAGAAGCTCAGAAAAAGATAAAACATAAACAGATAAAGAAATTATATTTTTTCTAGGTTCTATATTTTTAGATGCCTTATTATGCCTATAAAAAAATTACAGAGACCAATGGTCCTTGCATATCAAATTGCTAAGTGAAGATTTAACTATGGCTGTTATGTTTACATAATGCAGCAGCAGTTGCATTATAACCTAATGCAATACTGATGTTCACAAAGCGACACGTTAGTTTACAACTTTTTCACGACACGTCACGTCGTTAGCACGAAGCCGTTTGTTTTAACTACGTTTTTTATTGTAACATTGTGGTTTTATTTCAAAATATGTTCTCAAAATTTATTATAAAATGATCTTAGTTCATTAAGTCTTCATTTTAAGTGTTATTATATGTTTCAATATCATAACTTGATTACTAACCTTGCTGCTTAATATGTTATTTGATTGCTTCTATAAATAAGAAATCGTGACAAAAATAGTTACTGCGAAAAAAAAATCATATAGTAGTATAATTAAAATATATTTTATGCCATGAAAACAAAGGCCAAATTTTAAAAATGTTAATTCTAACCAGTCACGATTTCATCTTTAATAAATATAAATAGGGAAATGCTATTAGACTCTAGATACATTTTTTATGTAGATAACATGATTTCTACACAAACATAACATAAAAGAAACATATTTTCTCACTTTGCCAGTTTAAAAAAAATGGCCAAGTGTGAGTCGTACTCGCCCTCTGAGGGCTTTTTATATTATTATCTTTTCTGTGCTCCAAGAGATAGTAGACCTGAATATTTTATATAAATTTTAACTTGAATATTCTTGGTAAGGGTTCCGTTTTTTTTTTGAGATACAGATCTCTAAAAATATCGACATTTGGTTATTTCATATATAACTTATTCAACAGAAAGTCCGATGATGAAAGTTCTCGTACACAAAAACCGACCGAAACACGTCTAGATCCCTCATTTTACCAGTTTTACAATTATTATATAAACCAAAAGCCACTTCTTTTCTTCATTTAAATTTTAAATTTTCAATATTAAATTTGATTTGACTTTTATATATTTAAATATTAAGTCATCAAGCAAAAACATATACATAAAAACATGTACTTATATTGGAAACTGGCTGTAGGTTACAAACCACAATAATTCACAATTTTTTTTTGTATTAGCTTCACGATATACCTCGCATGTAGCAGGATAGGCAGAGAGAACCTTTTCTTAAGACACCCCGCTCCCTACTTACCATCAAATTCTGGAGGCATTGTTGATGCGTGTTGAGAGCGAAGAAATGAATATATTAAATATATATAATTTCCCCGAATGGTAATCGAACTAACAACCTCTGGCGTTTACACGTTTACGCGCTACCGCATGTCCTCAATTACGTATTTAATAATTTAAAAAATCTCGACATAATAATAAGTAAACGATGGTTGCCGTCGACTGCTTTTGTAATATGGAAATTTATAAGCAAATAGCTATTTTGTAATTGCTAATAGCAAAATCTTTTATTATTTAATTCAAATATACATTCATATAAACTTCTAAACGTAAGCTATTTTTACTAATGTAATAAAAGATTCTGATGTATATGTATTAAAATATATGGTGCGAATTATGAAATGTAATTTGTAGACATTGTATTTAGTTGTGAGGTCCTCAGGTTTTGTATAGGCAGATCAGTAATATGCGTAAATTTAAAATGCGTAAAGTAATATGCGTAATTACACTTTTTAATAATTGTAACATTTTTGTTTTATCTAAAATCAAACTTTAAACGAAACAAACGCTCGCACATAGCGGGATAGGCAGAGAATATTTGGTATTAAGACATTCCGTTGCTCCTCCGAATTTTCGAGACATTGCGTATTGAGTGGCGAAAGTCCACGCTACATTTTATCTTATTACCAGAGCGAAGAAAAAAAATGAACAATTTATTTCTCCGTGTGGGAATTAAACTCACACGCTTGTACACCACTGCGCCTCAAAGGCCTTCAAATTATTCTTATAAATATTTTTTATCGTCGCTAAGTATATTCAAAAGTAATTAATAATCGTTATTATTGATCCTTATAACAAAATATAAATGTAAAGCTGTTTTTTGTTACGATCACTCGGCTAATCCTACGTATCAAGACTGACTCATCGCATCCTAGGTCGTTACCTCTGGCTATTGTTTTAGGTCTTTTTTACACAAGAAAACCTTCTTTTTCTTTTATTCGAACTTAGAAATGACTTCATCGGATTCTTCGTAAGCGCTTTTCGTATAAACATATAGTAAGTATATAAAATGTATTTATAGATAAGTGTTATCGGCAATATTATGAATATTAATGAACAATGCACATAAGTTCAGAAAACTTAACTTCAGGGCAGCCACGATTTGTTGACCGTACTGTACTTGTGTCGTTTTCTATGTTGAAGATATTTTTTTTCCAAATGGAACTCGCAAAATTACAAATTTTCATAAAACCTAAATAAAATAAAAGGAAAAAATTGTTCTTATTAAACGTCATTATTACATTTTTTGCCTTAGTTGCCGAAATCGTATCGTTTTAATTACCGTAGTAAAATATTATTCGATGTTTCTAAATCAAATAATTTTACGCTTTTAAATTAACCTTATTTCATATTATTATTGAACCAACGGATTTCAAATGAGCAAATTTTAACCTATTTATAATTTAGAAATGGAGGTATTTATTTAGTCACATTACAAAGCTTACCATTAGCGTCCTTATTTTACACAAAATAAATGAAATATAATTTTGTAGAACGGTATTGTAAAATTATTATAGCTTTCTATAATTTCAAATATCCAATAGAAGCCTCTCAAACCACCTACACAAATACGAGAATGTGTTTCATCAACTTACTTGATAATATACCGGCCAACGGGACTCCAGCGCACTACACTGCACACCATACACAAAAGCACATAAAAGTTTCAAATAATCTCTCACAAAAACACTTTTTTAATTATTTTAATAATATTTTAACTTATAATATTCGAATACCGTCGTTCGTTTGATATCGATCGTTTTGTAGGACGAAAATTATATTTATTAATTTTTATATGGCCAAACCGCGGCGACTGCGCTGCTGCTTGCTACTGAACTGTCAGTGACACTGCGCATTAGCTTTCTCGTTTCATCATCCGTTGGAGGTATGGGTGTGAAAGAGAAAGCTACACTTTGGAATGTTTTAACATAACTTTGATATTTCTATTTCATTTTTAAGCAGAGATGGGTTTCGTGTTAGAAAGGGATGCATGTTAAAAGCCTCCTGGTGCATATGTGAAGCAATGATATATGGAAAAATGAGGCTTCTAATGTTAAGAGGGAGTTTGCTATAAGTATATTTGAATATAAGAAGTAGATTTTAGTTTGTTTGTATCTATGAAAATAAAATGATTAATGCTTGTATCTATAATTTATAAGGAATAAATGTAGTGATTGTTTTTGTTATTATTGTGTTCTTAACTTTTATTTTCTTATCATTCATGGAGTAAGTATAATTCCTGCAACAATTTATGTCTTAATAGTTACTCTTGGTATAATTAAATAAAGATTTGTCTTTTAAATAAATTATATGATATCTCGTGTTAAATTATTTAGCATAGGTTACCTGATGGTAAAGTCATTCGAGAGCTACAGATGCGCTACCAGCCTTTAAGATGGAAATAGTTCCGCTCAGTTCTTTATATATGACATTTCAAACCTTCTAATGGAACGTTATATGTAGAACAAACGAACGAAACTTATGTATCTTGAATTTTTTTTTTTTTTTTTTAATGGACTTTAATGCTGTTGACCTGGAATGGTCTTGACAGCGTCACCGGGCTGGGAGGGGCGAGTGTAGCTCGCCCCTGAAGATAAGAATTACGAGCTTTGATGGACGCTCGTGAACGTGACAGGCGCTCTAACCACTAAGCCATGCGTTCATATCTTGAATAAATAAACAATTTATTTATATTAAAAGAACCTTACCCTTAAGAGAACACTTGTTAACAATGTGTTATAACAAAATAAGCCTTCTTGCTTAGTTCTTTGAGTTGTGGTTGCTTTGTCTGATATTGTTAATGTCAAGTACAGTTAACGGACTGAAGGTGGCTACAAGTCGAACTGACAACAGCGCAAGAGTAAGTTAAAACATGAAGTTACCCACATTTAGTCAGTTTGCGATTTCTTCAAAACGAGAAGGTTGTTTGTGCTGATATGTAATTTATTGAGTTTTTCAGTATTATTGTTTACAACTCAAGATATTTGTTATTTAATATTTTTCCACAATGATTGGTAGTGATTATACTTTGGAATTGTGCAATGTTTTTCACTCAGGGCAAGTAAGTATCACTTTTATTAAATAACTTATAGTAATTTTATTGTTTCATCCAAATATTAGATATTATATACAAATTATGCATAAATAAATCATAATTTACCTTAAATGCTAACATATTATGTTCACTTACCTAAATAAAGGTACTTGATCCCGTTGAAGTCATTTGTACGGGAGAGCGAACAATTTTGTGATTTTTAGGTATAATAAAATGGCAGGCGCTTTTAATACGACAACAAAATTAAACAATAGAAACGCTTAATAATAAATATTTATATCATATAAATGCTTTATAAGTTTAACATTGTAGCTTTTACATTTTCTCATAATTCTAGAGTTAGTGAGTTCTAAATAATCATACTATTTTTTAAGTTGCACATTTTTTTAAATTACCATTATTATTTTATGTTATAATATTGTTTTATTAATATTGATATTCATAGTTGTTTTTTAAATAATTTTATTGTATTAATAATTATTTTATTGGTTTATTTTTTTAAGGTCGAGCCAGGCAATTTTTTCCAACGATTAACAGGTGGGGTAAAGACAGGAATAATCTTAAAAGATGTCTCTTTTCTTACTCACAGTGGAGAGGTCACCGCTATCTTGGGCTCCAAAGGTAGTATAATATTTTTTATAAAAAAATCTTCTAAAGGCTCATGTTTACTTTTGTCAATATAAAGAAATCTTGCATATGAAACGTCGAGAAATAAGGAATGCATACAGTCTGGGAAAAAAATCTCGTATCCGATAAAAAGGTCAAGATTATAGGTCACAACCATTGCAAATCTAATAAAACATTTATTTAAGTAAGACCAGTCGTGGCGCATGTTTATAGGCATTCGACTTTAAACGCGACAGGTTAAGGGTTCAATTCCCACTCGAGGTAATGAAATATTTAATATTTTTGTATCTTCGCTCTGGTGTCGAGACAAAAGCGCGGCGTTGAGTTCCGCTACTCAACACGCATTGCCTCCAGAAATCGGCGGAAAGAGTCTTAACACTAGGCTCCCTCTGCCTACCCTGCTACATACGGGATACATCATAAAGCTGATAAAAAAATAACTAAGTTCCTAGTCGAGTTAAAACAGCTATAATATTCATGTTTAATTTGCGTGGTTTTTTTTTTGTACTTAATTTTTTTTTATATTGAAATCGCTTTTGCTTCCCTTATATTGAAATTAATATTTATCCTTAACTTGAGTATGAATTCTAAATTATGCAATTTATAGTATAGTGAACAATAAAACTTCCTGACGCTAGGTTCTCCCTCAGTACTCAGCGTATATGGGATAAATCTTGAGGCTAAATCAATATATTATTTTTAATTTTTAAAGGTAGTGGTAAAAGAGCGCTTCTGGATGTCATTAGCCGACGAGTGCCCTGCAAAGGACATATTCTTCTGGAAGGAGTGCCTTTAGAAGAGGATCAGTTTAGAAATACTTGTGCATTAGTACGTCATTCTACTAAACTTCTGCCTGGACTTAGCGTTCAACAAACATTAGCTCTATCTTTGACAAAGGTAAATAAAAATAAAAATACAGGTTCGTTGAAAAAATAATGATACAGATTCCCTCTTCCTACCGTACTGTGGGTGGGATACAGCGTAAAGATGATGATTTTTTTTACATCTTAGGTATGACGTATTTTAATATTTTTTTATATGTATTATATAATTATGTGTTGATAAAACACAGTGACAATCGACGCGTGGAATTATATTCCATTTGTTATTTCTCTCCAGTTTTACGCTTTATTTTGCAATAATATGATAGGCAGAGAAAACTCAGTGTCAATACACTCCACTCTACTTCTCTCACTCACTTCCGCTGGCATATAAACATTGCGCAGGTATGTAGTGCCGGATAAACGGTGCGCTTCGTCTTACCAATGAAAGTAAAAAAATATGGAATATATGGTTGTTATGGATTACGTTAGGAATTATTAACGCTCAACAAAACAGAGGGGTGTTATAAGTTTGACCTGTACATGTATGTGTGTATCTGTCTGTGGTAACTTAGCTCCTAAACGGATGAAACAAGTTTGTTTTAGTTTTGTTTTTGTTTGAGAGGTGACTTGATCGAGAACGTTCTTATACCTGCATAATTTAAGAAACTTTTCAGCTATTTCCTAGTTGTTTCTTTACTTCTTAGAGCTTTTAATGTCGAAGTTTAAAATCAATAATGTATATTATTCCCAGATATCCGGATACCTAAAATCGTCGAAAGTCAAACAAGTTATGGCTGACTTAGCTCTATCTCAGGTAAAGTCATCTAAGTATATGTATAAGATTATTTTAGTTTTATTATTATTAATATATTATCTTAATGGATTCTAGGTCGCACATAAATGTGTTACCAGTTTGACGAAAAGCGAATACCGACGATTAGTAATCGGAGTTCAACTCATACGAGATCCAAGTATAATATTTATTTGTTAATTAATTACATCTATTTAACATTTCTTTTATTTCTATATTAATTACTACGGTTGTTGAATTACATGCAAACATTAAATAATAATTTTAATATAGATTAAATTCAAATGTATTATTTATTTTTAGTTATTCTTCTTCTTGATGAGCCTACTTGGGATTTGGATCCTCTAAACACATATTTAGTAATTTCTATTCTTTCGAATGCTGCCAAAAAGTATGGAACAACTATTATACTCACCATGGAGAAACCGAGATCAGGTAATGAAAATTTGTTTTTGATATTTACGACTGACCTCAACATCAGGAACAGTATCTATATAATAAGGTTGTTTCAGACGTGTTCCCGTTCCTCGACCGTGTGGTATATCTATGCCTGGGTGACGTCGTTTACGCTGGTCCCACGAGAAATCTTTTAGATTACTTTGGCAGCATTGGCTTCCCTTGTCCTCAGTTGGAGAACCCTCTGATGTATTACTGTGAGCTTAGATTTTTTTATTCGTTATTCTGTAAAACAAGATTTTTCTATAGAAAGTTGTAAACTATGTATGTATATGTATAGTATGTAAGTATGTATGTGTATGTATGTATTGTATTTTTATAAATTTTAAAGTGTTATTCCACATTTAGGACAGAGAAAAACTTTTTAGAAAACATACAAAAATTTAAACCTGCGCCTCTTGGAAACCGTCCAGTGTAATTATATTGTTTATATAAAAAAAGTATAATATATTGTTAGCTTCTCATTACTCACAATTAACAAAGTAGATAATTAAATAAAAACAAACAATAAAAATGTATTATTTCTTTACAGTATGTCTATCAACAGTAGACAGACGATCTCGTGAACGTTTCATAGAATCAAATCATCAAATAGCAGCGTTAGTAGAAAAGTTTAAGGTGGAAGGTCAAGCTATTATGCAGGGGAACATGAACGAGCACAGCCGCATCATAAACCCTAATAAAATGCAGATGAATTATGGGAAACCAGGCGGCGTAAGAGTTATATGGATGTTGTATTTGTAAGTATTGTAATTACTATTTTAGGAAATGTTTATTTTTTTTAAAATAATTATTTTAAAAAATGTCCGCTTTTCACTTTTCCCAAAATTTTTTTTTACACACTTTACAAATGTAAAAAGTATTATTTGGCAGAGAGGGAACCTAGTGTTAAGACACTCCGTTCCCCACTTTCTGCCGAATTCTGGAGGCATTGCCTGTTGAATGCCAGGACACAACGCCACGCTTAACTTCGACACCAGAGTGAAGAAATGGAAATATAAATTTAAGTAAATATTTCATCTCCTCGAGTGGGAATTCGAAATATAATGTCCCAATATTTGTACTAAGCGTAGATATAAATAATTTACTGTCTAAATTTAAACCCAATAATGATAATGACATAAAAACTTTTAATTAGATATAATTTTTTGTTTTCAGGCGGATGCTGGCGTCTATCTTTAATTTAAAGAGACATGGACTGAAACAAATGTCAATGAGATTACTAACTCTGCCCATATATTGTTTAATTTTGTGGATTTTTTATAATGAGGCTAAGGTAAAATAGAATTTATTGTAAAGAAGTAATAAATAATAAATAAAATCAACTTCACGCTGTGTCCCTCACATAGCAGGATAGGCAGAGTAAATCTAGTGTAGAGGCATTCCGTTCTCCATTTTCCGGCGAATTTTGAAGGCATTGCTTGTTGAGCCAGAATGGAACTATCCATGGACTGAAATCTTATTAATCTCATGTACAGTCAGAATTTTCTATAAATATTTAAGTATTTTTATAATTTCAGGACTTTCAACGCGCTTTCATAACTAAAAGTGGTCTCATATTTAATGCTATGGTCGGAACTTATTTTATTAGCATTATGAATACTATATGCATATGTAAGTAATTATTGATATTACCTTCAATATTAATGTATATAGATTAACATTTTGAACATTTTCAGTTTTGATTTAATTTGATACATTGCTAATAAATACTACAGACATGTTAGGTGTCATTTACTCGTCTTCCACCACCGCGTATAGCACATTTCATACTTAATTCACTATGGAGGGCTAATCAGCTTCACGCTGTATCCCGCACACAGCAGAGTAGGCAGAGGGAGCTAGTGTTAAGACACTCCGTTCCCCACTTTCCGCCGAGTTCTGGAGGCTTGCGTGTTGAGTGGTATAACTATAACATATATAACTATGGCGGGCTAAATTTTATAATAATAATTTTGATATAAATGGTGTAACTTATTTAAAGATGAGGTGGTGCAATGGCACCGTGTCTAAGAGTTAACGCCACGGTTCTGAGTTCGAGTCACATTCGAAATGAATACCTTAACACAGGTTCCTCTCTGCCTAATGTGCTATATATGCGGTAGAGTAAACCAAGATGAATCTTCTATATACATATATACTGTATATACATAATTATGTTAACTATAGATGGTCCGTACAGAACGCGTTACTATCAAGAGTCTCAAGAAGGATTATACAGTGGAGCTAGCATGTTACTTGCGTGGAATCTGGTTTCGCTGCCATTTTCTTTTATTACTACATTTGCTTCAGCTGCTATTATTTATCCGTAAATATATTTTTATATTTCTTTATTAATTTTAAGTGTCTAATTGTAAGCGGAGGGGTTGTGGGTTCAATCCCACCTCAGGGGAATGATTACATTTAAATTATTTACACTTTCTCGCTCTGGTAGACAAAGGCGCTGTATTGATTTTCGCCATTCAATATGCAATGTATCGAAAAATTGGGAGGAAAATGAGGAATCCACCTAAACACTAACTTGTCTACCCTACTCTACGGGAAAAAACGTGAATTCGGCAAACAAATTAATTTATTAATAAGTAGTAATTGAGTTATCAAACGTTATTGAGTCATTTTATTAGCTGTACTAAAAATATTTAATAAAGATATTAAAACAATATAGTAATATTCCGTACCTATTTCAGAATACTCGGCGACATAACAGAGAGTTTGGACTACATATATTTTTCTTTGATTCTCTGGTCATGCTACATTTACGCAGAACAGCAAGCTATTGCGGTCATGATGTTTGTAAAGAACGGTCTCATTGCCGCC
This sequence comes from Heliconius himera, assembly GCA_021202915.1. NCBI lineage: Eukaryota > Metazoa > Arthropoda > Insecta > Lepidoptera > Nymphalidae > Heliconius > Heliconius himera. Next base: position 191,927 of record JAJHJA010000559.1, read on the forward strand.
ATTGTCAATATTTACTTATCTTGTATTTATATTATGTTAGCTGGTGGAGTATTAAGGTAATGAAGTAATTAAATAATCGTTTTTTCAACTTTTCTCTCTGTATATAAAATACAATGGGATAGCACATGCTGTGGTTGTGGGTTCGATCTTAATACGGGGAAATGTTTAGGTATATTTCTATTTACTTTTTTCTGCCCTGGTAAGACGCAAAGCCGCTAAAATTAAGGATGCAAGTCTTAACACTGATGCTTTACTTCCTACTCTATTATACATACGAGATGTAGGATAAAGAAGAATGAAATATTTAGTACACAATATCTTTTCTTATCTGAAAAAATATATATTATTACAATATGTTCACTAATCTTTAAGTATGATAATTTATTTCAGATCTTACAAAGGCTATGAAGACTGGCTACTCTATCTCACGTATCTTACTCACACAAGATATGCCTCCATTTTCTTGCACCGAAGCATTTTCAAGCAACCAACTTTCAATATTCTTCCATACAGCAATGAAGAAAATTGCACATCAATTACAAATCTCATACAAACTGCTTCAAACATTAACACTAATTCTAATTCAAACTGCAGGTATCCAAGTGGCAAAGCATTTCTTACCGAGAGGTTTACCTCCAAAAATTTTGGTGGGGACATTTATCAAACAGGTGATTTCAATATGGATTTCAATTTAGGCATTTCCTTTGCATTCTCTTTGGGCATTATCGTTTTTAATAAATTCTTATATCTTATACCTTTGCCCGGATATATTTCCGACAAGTTTATAGAGTAATATTAATTTATTTAATATTTATTCCAAGATGGCGTTCGATTAGATAATATTTTTATTTTCTAATTAAAAAAAACTTAAAAAAAAAGAAGTTATTTTGTATGAACATTTTATATAATATTGAATAAGTAAGACGTGTAACTTATTAACGCGAAAAAAATTTTCATATATCTTTTTAATCTACACATATTTTTATTATATGCCTATTGATTTCTTATGAATTTCTTGTTGTGGTACCGTGTTTTTTTATTAAAATATATATGTACAGGATGAAATAGTAATTGAAAGAAATAAAACTTTCTATAATAGATTTATTAAAAGATTATAATAATTATCGTTATTTTTCAACTTCTCTGCAACAGACAAAGAAGTCAAATTAATACATAATTTAAAATGTTCACTATTTACTTTTCTCATTGCTGTAATAAAGTAATGATTTTATTTTGTATTTTTTTTTATTTTAATCCATAATTTAAATTTTCCTAATAAAATAGGACTTATGCAGGTAAAAATTTAAGGCAACTGTTGTGGCTGTAATGTAAGCTGTTATTGATAATATGGTTTCAATAAGATTGCACACTATATAAAATTATACCTACATTGTGATTGTATTAAAAACATGTAAAATATTTTATTAAAATGCACTATGTATGCAATAGTGTTATTAATAACTATTGTGCACAAAAATACATAGTATAGTTCTTTTTGATATGTGGCACAGCTACGCATATTTAAAATTAGTTTAATTTTTATATAACTGAAATGGTTTCCAAAACTGTCTTCTTTTATGTTATTGATATATTGGTATTGAAAACAATTTATTAAATATACAATATTTTTTATCACTTTTAAAAACAATACTATCTGTCTAGATAACTGTTTTTATGGAGTCACTAATCATTATTGTAGATGTTAAAAGCTGTATTATGCTAAAATAGGATATTGTATTATTTGTATTGCTGATTTTTAAGAAATTGTAAAATCCCCCATTATTTTAGGATAGCTATATATAACAGTTTCTGTCTGAGTCTCATTGTCATTTTCACTTACACAGGGTGTTCCATCACCTAAAAAAAATTAAAACATTAAATAACAAAAGCTATTTAAATATTATGATAAATATATTAATCATATTCACTGTAAAAGATATCTATGCAAACATAATTTTAATATTCTTCACATTGTACCTCCACTCCATTCTAAATAAGTAGTAAATAAAGAAGTATGTAATTTAATATTTCACAAATATAAGAGATAAAATATAATTATTCTCCTTACAATTTCAAAAACACATCAGAATAGTAAGCATTACAGACATTATATTTATCTCACATTTAGTCAATTTACAACATAGATTAAATGAGACTTTTACATTACAAAGGGAAAGCATTTAACTGCAAAGGATGTGGTCATGGGTTTAAGCACCACTCAGAGGAACTAATTGTTTTAATTTCTCAGCTCTGACAAGACAATCAAGACTTTAGTGTTGGATTGAGTTACAACACTTGAGTTTTTTCATTCATGGGAAAAAGCTTGAAACTGCTTAAAACATGAGTAAATGAAAATACTTACTGCCATACAAGACAATTGTTTTGCTTAATTTGTTTATTGTGACCTGTAGACAAAAGGATATACATGAGTTTCTTATATATTTACAAATAAAAACATTTGCCTATATTTCATACTATTATTAAAGTGTTTGTTTATAGAAAAAAAATAATATCTAAGTAAATCTGTGTCTGCGCTCTGGTGTCGAGGTTAAGCGCGGCGTTGAGTTCTGCCACTCAACACGCAATGCCTCCAGAATTCGGCAAAAAGTGGGGAACGGAGTGTCTTAACACAAGGTTCCCTCTGCCTACCCTGCTGTGTGCAGGATACAGTGTGAAGCTAATTTAAGTAAATCTGTAGTGCTTTTTTGTATACTACACTAAATATCAAAAACAATTAAAGGTAAGTAAAAATACAAAGTGTTGGTAGAATTTAAATTAAGATGCATTTTTAGTTGTTATTTAGTAAATATTTTAAAATTTACTATTTTTTGTAGTTTCAATATTATATGACGTTATTGGTTCTTGCTAAATATATACCATAAAAATATTTACACAAGGTATAATATGGATAATGAAAAAGAATGTACAAAAATTCCAAAATTTTGACATCATTTTATATTCATAACTTTGTACATAAATTTTATTTTTGTAATATAAAATCTATTTTATCAAACTTTAGTTTTTTATAACAGTTTAACGATTGTTCATTTAATAATTTAAAATGAGTCAATACATGTTAGATTGTTTCCAATATAAATACATCTGCATATTGCCTTAATTACATGTTGAGTTATAGATTTTTGAAATAATAAAAACCCAATATTAATCACCATCTTTAATAAAATTCTGAAAATAACATACATTAAAATTATTAATGTAATCTTATATAATAAAAGCATTTTTATTTAATAAAAATATTGCTATACTTACAGGTGATAAAACAATTTCTCTATACTTTTTCAGATATATCTTCAATGGCTCTACATAGTTGTCAAAACCTAGTGCATTCATTGCAAATAATACATCTTCACCATTAATTGTTTTTCTTTTCTCCATTTGGCAGCGGTCACTTGCTTCACTTGTTATGAATGATATAAACTCAGATATACATTCTTGTACACATTCTCGAGCATCTTTAGCAATCTAATTGGAAATAAACAAAATTACTAATGTGAAATGTAATGAAAATTTTAGATATTGGGCAATTATTAGAACAAATTACTTACCTTTCCATTTTCTGGAATAGCTCTCTTCATAATTTTAGCTATGTTTGCTATGGGTAAAAAGCGGTCTTGTTCCCTTAATGGTACATTTTTACCTCCACTATTAGAATCGGAGTTATTTTCTTCTTGTTCTGAAAAAGATATTACATGTTAATACCCACGGTATAAAATATACAATTGTATTAACAAATATTATTTTTCACTACCTAAAACATCATCGGTATTAACGACATAAGTCTCTTCATCAACCAGAAATCCACCGTCTAATCTAACCAAGTCACCACCAAGTTCGTCGCCTTCCATTATTATAGAATTTTCTACGTTTACTTTTAAAAAGCTTCTTGAGAATTATATTTTGTCACATCCAAAAAATATCACAGAAAGTTCTTGATTAATTCTATTTACTGACATGAAATTGCAATAGAGTTACAAAACATCACCTGCGCTGCTACCACAATAAATAACACTCGTTCTGACATCTGTCAAATATTGAATGATAGATGTCACAAAATAAAATATTACTAATCTAAACGATAATTTATTATAAAATATTTTCTTTTGTCATCAAGGAAGATTTAAGCATAAAGAAAAAAATCTAATTATTTTATCGATGATAAAATTAAAATAAAGACCCTATAGAATCTAACCCAAGGTGCACGAGTAATGTTTTGCAATACATAGCCTGCCGTACATATTCTATAGATCTTGCTTACAATCTGTCATTCTTATTTCTTATTCTTAATTCTTATCTGTGATGATTAAAACTAGCGATCTTTGCCAATCCTCGCTAATTAAGAAGAAAGAAATGCCCTAATAATTATGTCGGACTAAAAAGTTTAACCTCAGATAAATTAAATATAAGTAGAAATTCTATACATTAATATTATATCTAATATAATTTTATTGATACATAACCAAAACTAGGTTACTCCTACTAGAGATCGCGCTAATCAACAGTTTTCAATACGTTTGTTGACAAGTTTCTGTAATACTCATCAATATGGGAGTGCCGAAGTTTTTCAGGTACACCAGTGAAAGGTATCCATGCCTCAATGAATTGGTAAAACAATATCAGGTATGTTCACAGAAATGTACTTTACTTCCTACCGCCAATATAAATACTGAATACAAATACTTGTCAGTATTTTTAAATGTATATAATGTATTATACCCAATATCGCCTTTACTGTAATAATTTTAATTTATTATTTCAGATACCAGAGTTTGACAATATGTATTTAGATATGAATGGTATTATACATAACTGTTCTCATCCAGATGACTCAAATCCACATTTTCGTATAACGGAAGAGAAGATATTTAAAGATATTTTCCATTACATTAGTATTTTATTTCAAATTATTAAACCTAAGAAATTGTTCTTTATGGCCATTGATGGTGTTGCTCCTAGAGCAAAAATGAATCAACAACGAGGGAGAAGGTAATGATTTCAATATGGTTTACCATTTACTTTAAAATCAATAAACACTTATTTAGTTAATATAATACATTAATGTTTTGATAGATTTAGATCAGCAAGAGAAGCTGAAAAACTAGAAGAAACAGCAAAATCTAAAGGTAATCATTTAAATATGACAAATTAGTTTCATATATAAATCTCATTTTTTTCATTGCATAAATATTGTGATTACATAAAATTAAAAGAAAAAATATTTAAAGGTGTTTGCTTTTTATCTTTCTCAGGTGAAGTTCTACCAACAGAGAAAAGATTTGACAGTAACTGTATAACTCCTGGAACAGTTTTTATGGTGCGTTTACATGAACAACTTAAATATTTTGTTAAGGAGAAAATATCTACTGACCCATTATGGGGTAAAGTAAAAGTTATACTCTCTGGACATGAAGTAAGTATTTTTTTATAGACATATAATTTCTATTTATATTGTATCTATATGCTGTTTTCATAATTTCATTTTTTTTCTTTGTAAATTTTATATGATTACACTCTTTATTTTTGATTTAAATATTTTTATTGCTATATAGTAAGATAGGCAAGGAAAAGCTTAGGTGAAGACACATCTTTCTATGCTTTGCATCCCAATTCAAGACATTGTGGGTTGAGTGACAAACTCAACACTACACTTTGTCTTGCCAGAGTAGAGAAAATAAAGTAATTGATTCCTCTGAGTGGAGATAAAACTTGTAAGCCACTGTCCCACTCTGATTCACAAATTGTCTTTTTCTTGCATAAATATTACATTTATTATAGTTTACAATAAATTCGTTTAAATAAATTATATTCAAATATATATTCATTAAATAAAATGTTTATATTAGACATGTGCTAAAGTATATTCTTTCCTCTTAGACACCAGGAGAAGGTGAACACAAGATAATGGATTACATACGTTGGGCAAGGTCTCAGCCAGATTACGATCCCAATATTCGTCATTGTTTGTATGGACTAGACGCAGATCTGATTATGTTGGGCATGTGTACGCATGAGCTCCACTTTGCTTTGCTGAGAGAAGAGGTTTGTTAATCTACATTAAATAAATAAATTGAATTATCTGTCTGTGACTTAAAAATAAATGTGATTATTATGTGCATATGGTAATAACTATATAACAATACACAATACTAAAACACAAATGAACAATATTAAATAATATTGACTTTGCTAATTTCCAAAACACCTGAACCAATTTTTATGGGACTTTTTCTGAAAGATAAGTATATATTTATTAAATGCATTTAATAAACATGTATGTTTGTACTAGCTTTTCAGTGGCTTGAACTCTGAACTAACTATGACTGCAGGAAGAGTTAGTTACATTGAAAGTTAGTTACATTGAAAGGAATAATGTAATGTAATATAGTTTCCTTCTTCTAATCTATTTAACACAAAAATAATTTTTCCACTTAGATTGTAGTTTCTGACAATAGCACATTTAACCAGACAATTTATTTTTTAGTTTAATTTTGGATCCCATACATAGCAGAGTAGGCAGAAAGAACCTAGTCTTAAGTTACTCCTTTCCATTGCGTGTTGAGTGGCGGAACTCAACGTCGCGCTTTGTCTTGTTACCAGAGCAAAGAGGTGGAAACATTAAATACTTCATTCCCCCGAGTGGGAATCAAACCCACAACTTCGCTTTTATAGTCGCTCGGTTGTGCCCCTGTGCTACGACGGATGGACGAATTTTGAATTATGTCTTATTCTGTTTTAGGTTAAATTTGGAAGATCAACACAAAGAGCAACCAGTCCAGAGGAAACTAACTTCTATCTTTTGCATTTATCTCTACTCAGAGAATATTTAGAACAAGAATTTATATCCATAAAGGATAAATTACCTTTCCCATTTGATATTGAAAAGATTGTAGATGATTGGGTTCTAATGGGTTTTCTTGTTGGCAATGATTTTATACCCAATCTCCCAAACATGCATATTAATAATGATGCATTACCACTTTTATATAAAACTTATATGACTGTTCTGCCTACTTTAAGTGGTAAGTTTTCTTGTAATAATAGTAAGGTATAATAATTGTAGAAAATTAACCAGCTAACTTTTAACTGTTAGTGGGGTGTGCCATAAGTGTAGCTTGACTTACTGTGGATCCAATTATCACTGAAAAAAAAAAAAAATAGTAATTCCTTTTCTTTCAAAAGATTCTTGAAAGGCCAGAAAGTCAAAACATAGAGTATTTGTATACTAGGTATGGGCGATGCTACAAACTAACATTGTTATTGTTTAATTTTTTGATTAATATTTGGATCACATTCTATATTTCGATTTAAATAATTTATGGACGTTTTTGTTTCCTTTATAAACAAATAAATAAATATAATTTTAGGCTACATTAATGAAGCAGGAGATTTAAATTTAGAGAGATTTGAAATATTTATGCAAGAATTAGCTAAAATAGATAAGGAAAAATTCCAAGATACTTATGCAGATCTGAAATATTTTGAAGCTAAGACTGGTAGACGTCCTAATGCGTTGGAGAGGAAAGAGGTAGAATATTCTATACTAAATTTTATGGTATATATAATTCCTGGACTGCAGGCTGACTGATTTGATATTTTAATAATTTCTTGGATGGTTTGGAAATATAGGAAACTGGTCAATGTGTGCTGTAATTGATTCACTCAACTATAATAAATATGTATATCATATTTATGATTGTTTCTTTTTAACACTTTATAGTGTTAAAAAGATGGAGAGAGGAAAAAAAGAATAGGTGATACACAATGGGATAGCATCTGGCTGTAAATATGATATTTATGGGTTCTATCTCTACGTGGGGGACCACATTATTTTAATTTCTCTGCTCTGGCGAGATATAGCACAACGTTTGGGTTCGCTACATAACACTCCATGTCTTTAATTCAGGAGGAACATGGAGAAGTAACATTACACTAGACTCTTTGTCTTTTCTGCCTTTTTCATAATATAAAAGTGACGCTAAAACAAATATAATTAGTACTTTTTTATTATATAGACTTCTTAATTTATGTTGATTATTTACCTTTTTTTTATTTTTCAGTACAAACCTAATAACGATGATACATTCAATATAAATATAGATGATATTAAAGCCAATAAACCTGATGATGAATTGCAAGCATTAATAAATGCTACACAGGAGATGGTAAGTCATATTTAATGTTACATTTATTTTAAACTTGAAATGCAATTGCATTGTTCTGTCATACAAAAAGTATAGTAAAAACATATTATTTATAATTTATAATATCTTTATTATTCTTTATTACAGTATATGGATGATATGGAGAATGATGATGAATATGACGAAACAAGTGATGGTATTTTTTCTATTTCAATTATATACTATAGAATATAAGATCGTAGGACATTGTGGCACAGTAGAACAGCGTGTGTGTGTAAACGCAATAGTTGTGGGTTCGAAAGCCTACTTGGGGAAATGTTTGTTTCAATTATTTCTATTTCTCAGTTCTTGTAGAAAAAGCGTGATGTTCCGCCAGTTGCAAGGCGATGTCTCAAAAATTTGGCGGATAGTAGGAAAAGGAGGGTCTTAACACCTATCATACTATTAACAGCAAAAAAAAAGATTACGATTATGTAATGTATTTATGGGTGAATTTCTCCTTCACGCATGTTTATAAATAATTTTAAATTTTTAGCTTCACACTGTATCCCTTATTTGATAGTCAGAGAGAATGGAGTGCCAAACGCTACGATTTCTGGATACTTCTTTCGCCTCGTCCACATCAACCTCTTGAAACATGTCCTCCAAGGGGTCTCATGTTTTTTCCCAATCGAATTCCTCTGTTATTGTTCACTTTTCCTTCATATTAACGTAGCTAAATAACCTAAATTTAATTTCAGAAGAAGCAAATATTGAAATGGAGTTTGTTCTACATAAAAAAGATTACTACATGAATAAATTGGATTACTCTAAAGTGACAGAGTAAGTAAAGATTTTTAATAGCTTCCATTATTTTATACTTCCCAAGCACATATAGTGAGAACAGAACGCCTAACGTCATGTTCGCGCCGCTTTAGCCCCCTCCACTGTCATCGACCTTTTCTTACCTGCCCTTTGGGTAACCTTCCTTCCGAACATCATACAGTACATATCAGTACAGATTGTACTGTGTTCTCGAAGGTTAACCGAGCTTTCCACTGCGCCTTTTATCACTCACTATTGCCACATAAATGTTAATAATACTTTGTCATTATTTTTTTCGACGTGTCCAAACGCCAAGTTCTCCATTCTTACTGTGTTAAATCCTTGCTAGTACCTGCCATTCTGTGTATCTCATCTTTACGGAGTTGTGCAGCTCACCTTGGTACTAGAACTGTTTTGTGTACAGCCAAAGGTGCAGATATTCTGCCGTTATCAATGCAGTCAAGTCACCTTAGTCTTATTTATAAGGACATATAATTTTCGGGATGTTATTTTTTCTAATTCATTTAATATTATTTATCAATGGCACAGTATACGAGTACTTACGTACTTAGTACTTGTATATAATCAAGGGATGAAATGTGACATTGTATGACAGAAGATGGCTAGGGGTTAAATTCTCACAAATAAGATTCGACTAAGACATATACTTAATAATTTTTAAGAAATCAATTTCATAAACAATGTTGACATTAACAAAACATTTTTTAAAATTAAATTAAATACAATATTATCTTTTTTCAGTGAAGTACTATTAGATCAAGCAGAAGGTTATGTGAGAGCTATTCAATGGAATCTATATTACTATTACAAAGGATGTCCATCTTGGTGTTGGTACTATCCCCACCACTATGCACCATACATATCAGATATTAAAGGATTTAAAGATTTGAAATTTGAATTTGAACTTGGAGAACCTTTTAAACCTTTTGAACAGGTATTTTTCTATTTTTTTGATAATTTTATTGCTTGATTGTAGTGAGTTCAAGATCTTACACTCAAGGAAATAAATTATTTCTCTTCACTATTTTATTAAACTGAGTATTAAGTATAATTTGCTATTGTACTTGTACTGGTTTTCTTATATTCTATTAAATTTTAAATATAATACATTTTCTTTATTTAATATTTTTAACAATTTCGAAATATGCTTGGACCAGTAGGCCACTTCTGGTTCAACAGTTAGTAACAGACTAGAAGTAGAAGTCGAAGGCTATGGATTCGATTGTCTCCTAGGTCGAATTCTAATATTAATGAATACTAAGTGTCAGGTCAAAAATATTATTTTATAGATTACATAAATAATTTTAGCTCCTAGCTGTGTTACCAGCTGCAAGCAAACATTTACTGCCGTCACCGTTCCACGATTTAATGACTGATGAAGATTCACCAATAGTACATTACTATCCAATTAACTTTGAAACTGACCTCAATGGGAAAAAGAATGATTGGGAGGCCGTCGTCTTAATACCGTTTATTAATGAGGTAAGTTTATAATTTTCAGGTTTTAGTTTTATTGTAATAATTGTAATGATATTATTTTGGATAAATATTTAAAGATATTTAAAATAAAATTATATGTCTAAGCAACCTATTTAAGCGCGGTGACGATCAAGCTACGTCAAAATTGTCATATGTATTTTCCAATTTTTTTAATATATTTTTCTCTTCTTTATGTGTGTCCTGGAAAATTATGAATGTTGTTCTGTTATTTATTACACGTTTAAAAAACTTGAGACTACTTTGGTTTTATAAAATTTGTTTCTATTTCATATAAAATAAGTGAATCAATAACTTGTCTTATAATATTTTTAATTATTTACTTAGTTTATTTTATTAGTTGACGTTATTATTTCAGATTAATCTTCTAACAGCAATGGCGCCTTGCTACCTGAGGTTGACTGAAGAGGAACTAAAAAGAAATATGCATGGACCAATGCTTTCCTATGAATGGACAGCTGAAAATTTAGGTATGTGATTGTATAACAATTCAAATTGTGTATGCCGAAATATCATAATAATATTAAATTAGCTATGTTAAATATATACTAAATATATGTACTAAGAGCTCGTTTAGACACGCGGTAACCGACCGGTTATACAAACGCGCTGTTGGGAACCCCCAAATTGTATTATGTATTCACATAGCCGTGGTTTATATGTAATTGTGGTTGATAGTACCATAGTTGTGACGAACACCGTGCGGTGCCTGCGACTCAACTGATCGATGTCTTCACGCTTCATAGACCGACGAGGGGCCTACGCGATTTTATTTTCTAGCGATTACTACAATGGTCATATAAAACCAGTCCAGTGAGGCCAGTCGTAACGGAGGGACACAAGTGGGCTGTGGGTTCAAACCCACTCCAGGAAATAAAATATTTATTTAAATTTAAATTTTCATTTTTTCGCTCTGGTGTGGAGGCAAAAGCGCGGCGTTGGGTTCCGCCACTCATCACGCAATGCCCCCAAAATACAGCAAAGAACGGGAAACGGAGTGTCTTAACACTATGCACCCTTTCCCTACCGTGCTGTGTGCGGGATACAGCGTGAAGCTGAAAGTTATATAAAACCCGCGTGGTTCCCGTTGTCTGAACAAAAGCCAAAAGTATTTTTTCTTCTCCTTCTAGGTCCAAGTAAAGCCCCGCAATACTTCCCTACAATAGAACAATGTCACGCGTCAGAATTGCAAATATGGCGTTCTGAACTTGAGTTGAGTGAAGAAAAGCTGAAACGTGGTGTTCTCCCCAATGCTGATAGAGATTTACTATATCCAGGCTTCCCGACATTTCGCCATTTGAGATATAGGGTTAGTTGGTATATGGTCCTGTGACCACCTAAAACTGTAAAATGCTTGAAACATCGGCTATTAATATATTTTTAAATACCAAAGTATATACGATTTAGCCACTTCAAATAATTTCCTTTAATTTGTATATATTTTTAGGTACTCAAAATTTTTTAAAAAGCAGCTTAAAAATCATTGAAACGAAAATGCGACATAAAAAAAGATAAATATGATCTCTGTAAAATATAAACTGGAAATTAATGAAATGGAATATAGTAGAAAATGTAGTCAAATATATATTAATCTTATATTTTTTTATGTTTTGAAATTTCTTAATCAAAAAGTTAAAAACGTATAAAAATTTGAACGTAGCGGGACTCGAACCCGAAAGAAGTATAAGATGTATATAACTAAAACATAATTTTTTCTTCCAGACAAGTATAAAGAAATGTAAAGTGAAAGTTTTTGACCAACCTTCTCGCAATGAGAGTATGATAGTTGAAATAGTTCCTACTGAAAGTATCGACCCGCCGTTACAGCAGCTTGCGCGCAACTTATTAGGCAAGATTATATGGGTTGGATGGCCGCATCTGACTAGGGCTAAGTAAGAATTTTTATTTATATATTTAATTAAAACATATATTTTATAGTATTACGCTATATCTGGCATAGCTTCACGCTTTATCCCACAGATAGCAGGATAGGCAGAGGGAACCTAGTGTTAAGACACGTCGATCCCCACTTTCCGCTAAGTTCTGGAGGTATTGTGTGTTGAGTGGCGGAACTCAACGCCGTGCTTTTGCCTCGATACCAGAGCGAAGAAATGTAAAAAATATTTCATATCCTCGAGTGGGGATCGAACCTACAACCAGTCGATTTTACAGTCACACTTTGTACCCCTGCGCTACGAATAGCCTCAGAATATGTAATGTAAAGATTCCTAGTTTTCAAGATATTATGTGGTGACTATCAAAACTTAACGCTGCATTTTGTCATAGCTGGAAATAAATATGCCCTCGAGTGAAAAAAAAATCAGAACCCCATTTACAATTAAACTCCGTTTCATTTTCGTTTCGTTTCATTTAAACATACCGGTTAAGAAATAATATTTTTTATGGCTCTATATTTCATAATATTATAATTTTAATATAAAACACTAATACCTAATTTTATATAATACAACATTGCAAAGTAGATAATTTAATTGATTAAATATATTCTATAATTTTTAGAGTTATCTCAGTATCAAATGAGAAAATGCGTCTCCATCACATCGACAGTCAAAATAATAATGTAGACGGACCAAGTTTCTCTACAGAACAAAATACAGGCAATTTGCATAAACAGTGGATATCTGAACGATCAACTATTATTGAACAGTATGTATATTTTTTTTCTTTATTATATTTATAGTTAAATTATTCAGAAATTAAGGTTTTAATTACGAGTAAGAAATTACTTTAAAATTATTTATATTAATTATTTAGTAAATTATTAACTTAAATATTTTCATTACATATAAAAAATATCAATTACATATAAAAAAGTCAATTGAATGTCATGTCATCTGTTTTCAGCAACATGAATCGCCTTGGTATTGAGTTGAATGATGTCAGAGTTATTATACATGCTGTTAATTTACAAGGTAATCTATTTTTGTATAAAATTTGTACATTGTTTCTAATATAAAAATTATTTATATAATAATCTGAATTAAAGTTACGTATTGTATGACGATTGTTTAAAGTAAAATATAAGTTTTTTGCTTCCACAAAGGATTTGTATTTTATGGAATATAGGGATTTTGCTTTGGAAGTTTTATAAACTTTGAATTTGTTCGTTTTTATTGTAAGGTACATTTTGTGTTTTTATGCTTATTCCTACATGATAAGAGGAAATCGAGTGCTACAATAGTCCGTAACTTTGAAACTCAAAGCTGTTGCAATTTTTTCGCGATACGGTACACTATATTTTGTCTACATACCTGTCTTAAAGTGGTGTAGGTGTGCTACAAGTGGTACGTTGGCAGGTTACAAGTACGTGCTGGAGGAGGGGTCGGCGCGGCTCACGCAGCGCGAGCAGTGGTGCCGTGTGGCGTGCGGGTACGCGCTGCAGGCGGCCGTGCGCAGTGCGCGCGCGCACGCGCCCGCGCCGCGCCCGCTGTCGCCGCGCGCCGCCTTCCCCGCCGGCGACGCGCTCTTCCTCGTCACCAAGGGGCAGTACTACGGATGCGAAGCGACTGTTAGTGTGTGTTTTAGTTGTTAACGTTGGCATAGTTATAAACAGCAGCGTTGAGGTCGTTGAACTTAAGTCAGACGTTTGTGCAGGTGGCGAGCGCGGAGGCGATCCGCAGCGGGCGCGTGAAGGTGGTGGTGCTGGAGCGCGCCGAGCCGGTGCCGGCCGCGCACGCCGCCGCCTGCCCCTACCGCGCCGCGCACCACGCCGCCGCCGCCGTCGGTGCGCACTCAACACTCTGTTACCATTAAACGCTTCCGTCCCCCACTTCCGTCGAATTCTGATGGCATTGCCTATTATGTGATGAAACTTAACGCCACGTTTTGCCTTGTTACCACAGCCAGGAAATGAAAATATTAAATATTTCTTTTCCTTGAGTGAGAGTGAGAATCGAACTCACAACTTGTGCACCACCACTAGTCTATAAATAATACCATATATAATATAAATAAGTGTAAGCAGTTTAAGACCAGTCGTGGCGCAGGGGCACAAAGTGTGACTGTAAAATAGATTTGTTGTGGGTTCGATCTCTACTCGAGGAGATAAATATTTATTTACATTTATATTTCCATTTCTTCGCTCTGATTTCGAGTTAAAAGCGCGGCGTTAAGTTCCGCCACTCAACGCGAAGAACTCGGCGGAAAGTGGAGAACGGAGTGTCTTAACACCAGGTTCCCTCTGTATCCCTAACCCTGCTTTGTGCGGGATACAGCGTGAAGCTGATTTATTTATTTATTTTTATTATTATTTTTTTCTACAATAAATACAAAGTACGTTTTCCTCTATGGAAACTTGGCGGGGTTATTGTAACATTTGTTGTATTTTATAGTTATAAGTATACTATACTGTTTGTATAATTATTAAATAAATTTACAGGTATATCAACTCAAATGCTGTCACGTATCACGGGCACCGTGTTAGTAGTGACCGGTGAACGTAACGACCTCCCCACTGAGAACCAGAATAAGTTAAATGTGGGGCTGAACCTTAAATTTAATAAAAAGGTAAAATAAATAAGCAAATGAATAAATTATTGTAAAAAGTTTTAAGAAATATTCATATTATTTCAACTTTTAGACTATTGGTGATTAATTTTAAAATATATTATTTAACACCATAAAAATTAAACAACACTTATAAAAGTCAATCTTTATGATTTTTCTGATCAATAAAAATTTAATTTTTGTTCCCCTATTGTAAAACCATTTTACAACAAATAAATAACTTTTAAATTTAATACCAATACCATTCAACAAACTAATATTTACTAATATTTTAGAACCAAGAAGTATCAGGCTACACTCGTCGCTGTAAAGTGACCAACGCATGGTTGTACTCTGAACGCTGTATACAACTAGTGAAAGCCTATGCAAAGGAATTTCCTGATTTATTTGATAAACTAACTTATTCATTGAACAATGATATTTTCTTTGAAAGTGATTTATGGCCGCAGGAGGTTGGGTAAGTTTTCTTATATGTTTTAGCATCGCACGCCGTATCTAGTGGAAGGGAATCTAGTGTTAAGACTCTTCTTTCTCTACGCATCACCTAATTTTCGACATATTGCGTTTCGATTGCTTGAACTTAACGCCATGTTTTGTCTTCTTACAAGAGAGTGAGAAAATGCCGCCGCGTTTACATTGAAACGTCCGTAATTTTGTTTTTTTTTTTTTTAAATTATCCCATTATTCCATAATTTTTCATATTTTTAACATTAAATAGTACTTTGTACTCACCCTTATTGTTTCAACATAGTTTTATGTCATTTTTACGTTTTATGCCACAAATAGCAGAATATGCAGATTAAACTTAGTTTCAAGATACTGTGTTTATTCTTTCAAATAAAAAAAATAATAATTAAGTGACGGAATTCACTATCACACTTTGTCTCATCAGAGCGGGGAAATGAGATTATTCCTTCCACAATAACCTAAAAATATTATATTTATCAATTTATAGCAAAAACAAGCCACAAGACGTAGCCCAATGGATTAAAAGTCAACCCCATGCTAACGCACAAAGACGTGAATGCGGCTCGGACGCGCTCGAGCCTGAGGAAATGTTAGCTCTGTCCAAGTCATTGGAGAAACAGTTGGAGGAGTTGAAAGCTAAGGAGAGGAAGGTTACTTTACACGTTAAATGGAATTTGTTGTATAAGGTTTGTGGGTGTTGACTTTTTTTTATTAATTAAAGTTTTACTTATATTCTTAAAAGAGGCCAGTCGTGGCGCAGAGGCAAAACGTGTGAATGTAAAATCGACTGGTTGTGGGTTCGATCCCCACTCGATGAAGTGAAATATTTATTTACATTTATATTTTCAATTCTTCGCTCTGGTGTCAAAGCAAAGCGCGGCGTTGAGTTCCGCCACTCAACACGCATAACCTCGGCGGCCATGCCTAAACGCCATGCCTAAACTCGGCGGAAAGTGGGGTACGATGTGTCTTAACAACTTCACGCTGTATCTCGCACACAGCAGGGTGTAAACAGGGGGAACCTAGTGTTAAGACACTCCGTTCCCAATCCCCATATGTATATATAATAGGGAAATATATATTGTTAAATAATATACTTGAACTTAAATTTTCTATCATTGTTATGATCCATGCTAATGGAAGAGCGGAGTCTCCTGGTACAGGCAATAACATGCTTAAAAGGAGGCTCCAATCGCGGGTGGATTTTGTAAGAAACTCGCTTAATAAACTATTATTATTATTATATAAACCGATTAGGGCTTGGTCTTGTGACGTTCCACCTACATAATTAGTATTAATGACAGGCCGAGCTGCAGGACGGCAACGTGCAGCCGGACGCGGCGGCGGACTTCCAGCTGTACGACCGCGTGGTGTGCGTGGCGCGGGGCGGAGCGCCGCGGGGCGCGCGCGGCACCGTGACCGCCGCGCTGGCGCCCGCGCCCGCCAACGCCGCGCGCCTGTCCGACCGCCTCAACGCGCAGCCCTGCTACCAGGTCATGTTCGACGAGCCCTTCCAAGGCGCCACGCGCGAGCCCCTCTTTGAGGACGCCAGGTTCTACAGGTAGGTAACAAACAAACAGAGTCTGCACCGACTACTTACGCGAGGTTCTATGTGCGCCGCGGGGCGCGCGCGGCACCGTGACCGCCGCGCTGGTACTGTACATGCAATGACTCTCGCTCATACAGTGCGCTGCTGTAGTGGTACACTTACTAAAATGGCATACGGACTGTTTTAAGAAAATTAATTACACAGGGTGGAAGTGTCAGCGCTCCTTTTACGGGAACAGTATATAGGGTAAAATATTTTAAACCCATAATCAAGTTTCGACATAGTTTTTTTTTCATTTTACGATGTTTATCCATATTATATTTCGTGTGACGGAGTTACGCATAAATACCAATGACGTAAACATATACTACTAAAGGTTAAGCAACTTTGAACTTTGCCGCCAATACCTACGACTCGATTCCAGAATGAGTCGTATGCAGCGGTTTCCCTTTGATAAGTTTATGTGTGCATGCGTCGTTCTTGACAAATGGCGTTTTATATTATAACAATAATTTTATTATTTATTTTGTTTCAAAAAATAACCTTTTTATTTTTGGGAAAAAAAATGTATTAGGCTTTTATAGAGTAGTTAAAACTGTGGTTTCATTTAAAGTGGTGCTAACACTTCCACCCTGTATAAAAAAAATGTTATGTAATATAATAATCAGCAATAAAAAATAACACCAATCCCTTTTATTTAATAAAATAGTAATCAATTTTATATTATATAAACCAGGATGTCACCAAGCCACATGTTGAACATATCCTTCGGACGCAAACTGCGTGGCGCTGTAAGTAACGCGGAGACGCAGCCCTTCAATTACACACCATCCGTGCTGAGGCGGGATCAACATCATTCTGCTTTTGCCAGTTACAGGTAACATTATACGTATAAATAATAAAAAAATAACTTCACACTATGTTCCACTTATAGTTCTGTAGGCAGAGGGAGTCTAGTATTAAAACACTCCATTCTCCACGTATCTTCAAATTTTCGAGACATTGCATATTGAGCGGCGTTACTTAACGCTAAGCTTTGTCATTTAACCAAAACGAAGAATTGAAAATCGGTCCTTTCGCTCAAGTGGAATCGAAGCTACAACCGTCTTGCTTAAAGTCACCTCATAACCTAACTTTATGGTACTTTCTATTTAAAAAAATACCTATAAACCAAGTCGTGATCGCATTGCGAGTCATTTTCCAAATTACAAATTTCAATATAACATTTATTTACGCATTTTGTTTTCTTATTAATCAAAAATGCGTCTGTTTAATGTTAAGCAATGTTTGGACATAAAATAATTTTATGACATATTTCAAAATTTAATAACATTATTTTCAGCCCTCCAAGGGAAATCATATCTCAAGCACTAGAAAATCGAAATACAACACCACCTAATAACAATATTAAAAATGGTCAACCACAGGTACAATAAAGCCTAAAAATATTTATTGCCATTAAATATGTTATATTTGTCATAACTTAACGTACCTATTTTATTTTTATATCATCCACAGGATAAAGCCACAAATTTACTAAAAAGTTTGCTGAAAATTAGTAAAGATGAAGTGGAGAGCAATATAATAAACAATAAGGTACAACTATATATTCGATTAAATATTACATTAAATATTGAGACGCAATGTGATAGCGTAGATCAGAAAAAAAATAAGCTAATAAAACTCACTTCTTCATTACTATCTCATCCAACATTTACAAATTTGTATTTATTACAAGTTCCTGCCCCAAGTATCTGTGGTTTAAGATTGAACCCATAATTTCAAAAAAATATGAAAACAAGTTTTTTCACAATTTCGTCTTATACGTGATCGTCCATAATTTTACATAAATTTTTGGAATAAAATTTTTAAATACATACAATGTTTAGGTGCAGACTCCACCCGAGGCCAGCTCTAGTTGGCGCGTTAAAAACCAACAACAACCTATGCCTTCACCGCCAAGTAATAGGTAATTTATTGTCATATAATATATTATACTAAATTTTACCTTCTGTTGGAAATTGAAATTTAATAGAAATTCTAAGTGCCCAAGATACCCCTGGCCGCAGGGCAAGGGGGGCTGAATGAGTAGTTCCTGATATATTGTGTTTATATTAATATTGATAGTATAATTTAAAGTTTTGGAAGTCAGTGGTGGCGCAGATGCAGCGTGTGACTGTTAACGCGACAGTTTGTGGGTTCAATTACCACCTGAGGAAATGAAATATTTAATATTATCATTTCTTTGCTCTGGTCACGAGGCAAAGCTCGGCTCGAGTTCCGAAAAATAATGTAATATAACGGAATTCAAACTAATATTTTCTGTAGGAACAAAATTTGCAAGGCATAAATAAATAATAATCAACAAATTCCTTTGCCATATTGATCTCTCGTTTAAGTTTTTTATTTATCTATGTACATTTCGAAATTTATTTATAACATAAAATTGACATCTTGATGACATTGTACACACCTGCATGATTAAATTATAAATGTGTTGTAAATATTTCATGCAGCTTTATCCAACCCTTTTGGAATATGTTTGCCGGGTAAGAATTTAAATTATCTAAACTTAGAATTTATATATACGTAAAAATAAATAAGCCTTAAGCCGTCGTACTGCGTTTCACTATAAAAGCAACGGTTGTGAGTTCGACTTCTAGAAGAAGTCGAACTAGAAGGAATTAATCATTTTCATTATTTCGGTAAGAATACAGTATCTTAACACTAGGTTCTGCATACATTGCTAAATGCAGGATAAATAGTGAATTATTTATTGCTAATATTATATACTAACTATATATTTTTATAAATATTTCTATAGATCTGCACAACAGAACTGGCGCAAAGACAACGTTTTCAACCGCCCTCATCCACCACAAAGCAATGAGTGGACTAATTCTTCTTATAAAGTAAGTTAGTGATGTGTTATTTTTGGATTTCTATAAACAGGGTGGAAGTGTCAGCACCACTTTAAATGACACCACAGTTTTAACAACTCTATAAAAGCCTAATATAATTAAGAAATATATATTCCCAAAAATGAAAAAATGATTCTTTCAAACAAAATAAATTATAAAATTATTGTTATAATATAAAACGCCATTTGTTAAGAACGATGCACGCACACATAAACCTATCAAAGGGAAACCGAATACGACTCATTCCTAAATTGAGTCGTATATATTGGGGGCAAAGTTCAAAGTTGATTAACCTTTAGCAGTATTTTTGTAGTAGTATGCGTTAACGTTATTCGCATCTTTGCGTAACTGCATCACACGGAATGCAAATATGGATAAATATCGTGTTTCCGTAAAAGGAGCGCTGACACTTCCATCCTGTATATTGTATTTTTTTTTTACTTATTCTCCTCTTTTTTAATTTACTTATCTCCTAGGTTGGCAAAAAGAATCTGGTTAATATGCTTGTGATAACTTATTTAACTAACAACATAAAAAAGATTTAGGAAGCATCTAAGAAATTTGACGTGGTTTGATAAAAACGTATGGTTGTTATAACAGTTTCCTAGAAGCGCGGCTTCGAGGCCCGTTGTCAATATCACACTTTGTCCTTAAATTGGACAAAAAATGAAGATTGATATGTCTTAACACAAAAAAATTATACTGTTATACTATACGGTAAGAACGTTTAAATGAAAAAAAACACTCCAATAAACTTACAGAACCAGCAACCACCAATGCCGCCATTACCCACCTTCGGTCGGCCGTTGCCTTTCCCCGAGGAACCTGCCGCGCCCTTCTTTACTTACCAACAGCATGAAAGTGATGATTACTATGACAACCGTATTCATGGTAACCAGCGTAGCCAAAACCAGAACCACTTCCCCAAACACCTGCCCAATGTAGGCCAAGTTATGTTGGGCCCAACTTGGAACAACCCGGTAAGTGGAATAGTTTTTTATGTATTGACCCTCTAGTCGTCTCATTTAAAGAATTACGTCATACAACATTCATGATTTTTGGAATCCTTCCATGTCCTTGTCAAAGCTGGCCGGCCACATTTGCGAGAAACTATCACTTTACAATTTTTAATTTTAAACCTTGAAATTATTAAATTAAAACAACAGTTTTAAAAAATAACGTGTCTATATTATATTTTGAATTGAAATGAATCATATGAATCAATGAAATTTATGACCTCCTCACCCGTTGTCGAACATTGTCACACATTGTCGACCCCCATCAAGGAACCCCTTATCAAATAAAATTTAACTTTGAACTTTATTAAAACTTTGAATATTCATTTGAATAATTATAACAAATTATCTATTTAGAATATGCCACCAACAATGAATCCTCATCAACCCCCTAACAATAACCCCAGTGGAAGTGCCAATGCGGATAAATTAAGCAATCCGTTTGTTCCATTGCAAGTTCAAACAAGTCAGAGGTATGTAATAACTATTTAAATGGATTATGTATATTAAATTTGTAATACATGTATGCAAACAGTAATAATAAAGTAAAAACCCGATTAACCGGACTATATATTTTTTATGTTTATGCTGTATTCCGTACATAGCAGGGTAGGTAGAAGGAACTTTGTCTTAAGGCTCAGCATTACCCTCAACTCAACGCCGCGCTTCGTTTTCTTACCAAAGCGAGGAAATGAATATAAATAACGAATTAGGAATTTATACAGTAAATGCCCCCGAGAGGAATCGAACCCACAACCCTCGTGTTTGCAATCAAACGCTGTGCCGATGCGCCTCTCGTTTAGACTCATTTGGATTTGATTGGAAAAGAGAGCTTAAAATAAAGTGGAACAGTAATAAAATATCACTATATACATTGATTCTTTGTAAAGCGTATTATTAATAAATACCTTTTCCTCGTTATTTTAATTATCCAGATATTCTTTTACCTGTGTGCCTACGTGATAACAAAAAAGTTAAACAATATTCTTAGTAATTAACGAAAAATAAAAGAATATAAATTAATTGATTTAATCGTTATTTACTAAATTAACAAAAATTTTATTTTATATACTATTATTATAACACCTTTTATAAAACAAAAAACCAGTTTGGAAATTATAATTTTATTATAATTATTTCGTCGCAAAATAGGTAGAGATAAGGTTGAAGTTTGGTAATTAACTAAGTGTTATAAGATTTATAATGATTGCTTTATACAGGCGAGTACAAAACACGGGTGGTCCGTCATCAAGAAGAGATCTGGAAGGGTTGCCTTCGCCGAAGACGATGCAACCACAGCCACAGCCTCTTAACCAGCCGGTATGTACTTTACATATTACAGCTTCATGCTTTTTTTCGCGTTCACCACTTGGAGGAATGATCATAAGTACATTAATATCATATTATCGACGCCAGTCGTTGCGCAAGCGTGTGCTACTAACAACGCGTGTTGTCGGTTCAACGCGTGTTGTCGGGTCGGTAACAAGTTGTGTTATCGGTCAAGTAATGAATGAACGATGCAAATACACTCAACGCCTCCATGCCTCCAGAATTCGGCGGAATGCGGCGTTCATTTTTTTAAGTATAATCGAACTCTATATTTAACTTCATATATTTATTAAGGAGGCGTGGCCTCCAGAATTCGGCGGAAAGTGAGGAATGAAAGTGTCTTAATGGAAAAGGAGTGTCTTAACACTAGGTTCCCAGGTTCCCTCTGGACCTATGTGCGGGTAGACCAAGCTCCGCTACTCATTAATGTCTTAAAAATAATCCGGAAAGTGCAATGTCTTAACACTGGGTTCCCTCTGTCTATCCTATTATTACCAAGATAAAAAAAGAAACAAATATTTTTCTTTATCAGGTTACACAACATCAAGGAACATCAAGACCGCAAAAAAAGAAGAAACCAAGAATAGCTGCAAATCTACCTTTCCAAATGGATTAAAAAACGCTATATAATTATTATCTTATGTAATAATGTCTTTATACATAATGTACTGGTTCTGGTCCGGTCTATTATATTCTTAGCTGTTTTAAATTTCTATACGAATATGTCTAGGAGATTATGAGTGACAAATGTTATTGAAAGAACAAATGTTTTTAAATAAAAACTGTAATAATATTATAATTATCTACTTTATAAGCATAATTATTATTAGCGTACGGTTTTTGTTTATAATCATTTAAATTTCACGGTTTACCTATTACTTATTATTTAACTAACATTTGATCACAAGACAGCACGGCGTTGAGTTCCACCATGTCCAACACTTGGTTCCAAACGTGTTGTGATGTTTGAGATGACAGCCACAAGTCGAACTAGCGCTTGTACAATCGGTTGCATAATATTTAACACGCGGGTGTTTAAGAAACTTTCTATCATACAATATAGCGTCATATAAGAGGATTTACGTTATAGTGCCGGTCGCGGCTCGTTCTCGGTCTGATCTCCGGAACTTGTCCGGGACTGTAGCATGATGATGCTCTCATTATTTCTCATATAATAATATTTACAGCACCCTTAGATCGAGTATATATGGATCCAGGATCTCTCTCTCTCTTATCGCGTCCTGCGGTCGTGACCGTACACACATTTGACTAGTTCTGACACGTTTGATGGACTATCTTAATCTATCCCTTTGTCGGGATACAGCGTAGAAAAACATATATATTTGAAATAAATGTTCATTTTTTTTAGTATAATCGAACTCTACATTTAACTTCATATATTTATTAATACAACTGAGCGGTAAGCGGTATTTACATATATAATGTTTATAAAATTTTGTTGTTTTTTCTTAGATCGGACCATGACTGGCATTAATAAAATTGAAAGAGTTTAAATATGAATCTTATCAAATATATTTATATACAATTTAAACTTAGATAGTGAATTTGGATCATAATATTTACATAGTGATGTCTTATAATTTCAAATCGATATGTGAAATTGAATAGAAAAACATCGATATTTACTAATTTTTACATATCGATTGTATTTTTCTCGTACATATTTCCTAATATTAAAACAAAGTGTGTTTGTATATTTTGTAAATATTAAGTATTGTGTGACAATCTGTGTGAATGTACTTTAATCCAAGTTCCTTGCGACTATTTATTTTTATATTTGACGAGTTGTTTTATAACAATAATTATATAGTAATTAACTTTATATTGTAGCGGCAAGTGCAAAAACTCTAAATGATGATAGCACTTGAACTGAGAGAATAAAGATAAAAAGAAATTACTATTAGTATAGTATATCATAATGTAGAGACGGCATAAGCAGAATAAAACTTACCAAATACGAGTTTCAAGTCATATAAAAAAATACGATAAATTTTTTTTGTACATTGAGTCATTTCATATTACTTACATTTTAAATGACTGACGCTTTTCTTCCAATCAATATCAGCTTGGAAGCCACAATAAATAACTAAGCAATTAAAATAAACTGACGAATGCTAAATTATAACCTTTTTGTTTTGCTATTTATGTTTCATAAACTAAAAATACCAGTTACTCTATAAATTTTTAAATTACATTTAGTTATCCTATCAAACGACAAATTGAAGTGAATTCACCCACAAAAATCTAAGTTTTCTAACTAAATACGACGGTTGCAGGTTCAATTCCCAATCGTGCGGCGTAACATTCCGTCTCTTAATGTCCCAAAACCTGGGCGGTACTTGGGGATCGAAATGTCTTCATCGTAAATTCCCTCTGCATACCATGAAGCTGAAAAAATAATAGATTTCCCAGTGAGTAATCTAACAGAACACGGAAGCTTTGTGTTTTTAATGTTTCCAAATATAACTAATTATTCGTTTTTGGAGCGCACAATTCACTTCATGATTTCAAATATTGTAAAATAAGAAATACAATAAAAATATTTACATTTAATAAAAATATATATTAAATCGAAAAGTTTTAATGAAAGTCTATTTCTACTTTTGGGTGTACCTACTTATATCATTATTTTATTGTAATGTACCTCGACATGTGGAGGACGTATGTCACTATTTTTGTCAATATTAGGATAGATATTAAAAGTACAATTGCAGCCTTCATTTTATTAAAATATTTTTTAACTAATTGATATTTTCGAATAATCTCTTTTTAGTTGAAATGGCTACATTCAAAATAAAAAGTTCAACATATTTACTATTTTTGTTACAATGCTTGTAATAATATTTTTGCTTTTGTGGCGAGAAAAAAATTAAGGTTAAAATAAAAAATCTAAAAAAATCAGCGTCAAAATACAATAAGCATAAACTTTTGTATTTTTTTGAATATTTTCCTGTGAATTTATGTGTATATTTTTTTATTTATGACTTCCCTCAGAGTTTCAGTAATTTGTGTATGTATATTCTCAACTTTATATATGCTATAGTTGACGTACAACTATTTTTACAATAGTGTACAGTAAGGTTTACTAAAAGAAATATATTTCATATTCTAAGTGCGATTCTAGATGCTGTTGTTTTAAAGATCAATATTAAGTTTTCCTCGTACGATATGTATGTAAGTTAATGTAACTACTTTTTTTGTTTTCATATAGATAAGTATAAGATGGTTTATTTCGTCATAAAAAAATATCTAAGTAAGTAAGTGCTGAGTGTCCTTTCCTTAATAAATATTAGAATCCCATAAAATATTATGTATATTTTACAAAATCATAAAGTAAAATAAAATTTTAAATTGGCTATAACATTGTCTGTTTCTTTAGTATTAATCTATAATAAGTAGTTTTGATTAGAGAAATAGATTGTATTAGAAGGAAAATCAGTGTTTATAATGTTTCACCACTATTGAAAATTAATTTGCCGCCAAATTTTTTAATCTTCTTTAAACTTAGAATAATAAAAATCATCATAAATGTATATTATTTTGTTATACTTATTTTACAATCAATATGGTGTTTAATAAAATGAATTTCTTTAACTTTCTTTGGTTTTATTTTGAACATTTTTTTTATTATTATTATTCTTTTTTAAGAGTGGAATAATACTTTAAAAATGATAAAAATAATTACTTCCATTTTTATTTATAAATAATGTGCCCGTGACTTCGTCGGCGTGAGATAGTAAATTTGCAGAATTCGGCTTAAAGCCGTTTATACAATATTGAATTACTAAGCCTGTTTGTTATACTTGGCACCGACTTCAAAATTATAAAATATTTTTTAATTATTTTTGTTTAACAAAATCAAAGTACGTTTTACGTCATGTAAAATTATTTTTTACTTTTTAGTTCGTTGTTTGAAGTCGGTTTTTGTTTTTGTTAAAAAATAATTTATTTAACGATTTTAAGTGATGGGTAGACCTTAAAAGAACGTTTCTCAAGTTAGTGCTTATCCTATGTAAAAAGTTCAAACTTAATTAGCATTGTGCATGCTAACATTTTTGCATATTGACAAGAACTTACCAAAAAAATATTCGGGTGAATTGGGAATCTCCTCCTTTTTTGACGTCGGTTGAAAATGAGAACATTCTTTTTTTTGAAGTTCGTTGAAATGAAATGCAATTTTAACAATGTTTTTCCTTGTAATTATTATAGAAAATTATATTTTTTATAAATAAAAAACTTGTTCAATTTCAACCAGATCCCATAGTCAGAACCTAACCAAATTTTCACCACATTATCCTTGAAGTGTATCCTTTCCAATAACAAAACAATCATCAAAATTGACAGTGGAATATTGAGTTATTCGTCCATTTGTAGCGCACATACTTAATAAAAATTTCACATTTACGTGATTTTCTAAGCACTAGCTTTGAAATAAAAAAAGAATCATGAAATTCGGTTCACCCAGTAAAAAGTTCTGAGGTAACAAACAAAAAAATAATAATAATAATACAGTTGAATTGATAACCTCCTTTTCTTACAGAAGTCGGTTAAAAAATAATTGTATTAGGCTTTTTTGAGTAGTTGAAACTGTGGTTTCATTTAAAGTGGTGCTGATAAAAACAGCCTGTATAAAGATATTTTAAACAAATGAAAAACAGTATCATAGTGTAAACGCGATGGTTGCGGGTTCGATTCCCACTAGGGGGCATTAATTATTTAACATTATCATATCACTCTGGGAACAAGTCAAAGCGCAGCAGTCACTCGACACGCAATGTTCACTTTACCTAGCTGCGAGATAAAAAAAATAAGTAGGTGAGTGTTATTTATAATAAATGAAATAGTCACAAGGTTGCTCCCTATCTAACTATGCAAAATAAGACATTGAGACACTTAATATATTTCGTTAAGTTTTTCTAGTAAAATGTTTTGAGGAATTTCATAACATTTTATGAATTATTTCTTTTATTAATAAAGTTACGGTGACGGTGGCCTTTGATATGCCATCATCATTGTGAACTCTTTTTACAACAGTTATGTAAACAGTGAAATATAAAATCGGCCATACTTACTTAAGATACGGCAGAAAATCAACAATTGTATAATGATACATTGAATGTATTAAAATGTATATAATATCAGTTGTATACAGTGAAGTAGGTTGTTCAGGCAACTCGTATTTTTAGTATTATTTAAATAAATTAGCACTAACTAATTTATTCATATATTTTTATTAATGTATTATGTATCTATAGTAAAAGTTGGCTATATACCTATATATAATTAGCACTAGCCCCACAATTTCTACTTGGTTATTTGACAAATGTTTCAAAGTATAATTATTATTGAAATTTAATGAATAAATATATGAACCAGAGCTATGTATGTGTTTTACCGTGAACGTATGAACATATATAAGTATGCATTATTACATGTATGGCAACTAAGTTAAAAGGAACCATTAAGGCTGATACTGTCAGTCGATACACATTGAGACACTTAGACACAGTCGAGATGCGCTTAGTGTTTGTTTACTCCGTCATAGTGGCAGTGCACTCTGCTGATATAGACTGGTGGAAAACTGCTGTATTGTATCAAATTTATCCGCGCTCCTTTAAAGACAGCAATGGTGATGGGATAGGTGATCTTAATGGTACGTACAAACGCTATTACCGTTTTGGATTATACATCTTTGATTTTGCTAATCATATTTTTTTAATAAAGTCCTTATAATTTTATAATGTGCTTTTATTTTTATTTTTATTTTATAATAAAGCTGCTTTTTTTACTCTCTTTATTATTTCACCTCGAATTATCTTATATAAATAATAATGAAAAAAACGAATTCACTAAATTAAATATTCATAAGTTCATAATATTTTTCGTTTTAAGTCAATTTATTTTATCGTTAAATGTATAATATAAATAAAATGAAAGCCAAATTTAAAAATTACACTGTATGAACTTTATTAACTATTAATTAAATACCGATATCAAGTCCTAAATTGTATTTAAGATTACAGGCCAAAGGATTTGAGAAGAATATTTATATACAGAAGTAATAACATAGAAGTAACACAGTAAAGTAGAGCAGTAGAGAGAGACAATAAATAACATCGTAATTTTCTTAATAAATACATATTAGACGATAAATATTAGACAAATACTTTTAACAATACATTCGATCTTTATGAAATCGCTTTACCAAGTATCTATTATTTAATCAATACTCGAAGATAAAAAATATTATTACACTTTATTCAAGGTATTACTGAAAAACTGGAGTTTTTCATAGGAACGGGAATAGATGCGATATGGCTGTCACCTTTCTACCTTTCATCGATGTATGACTTCGGCTACGATATAACGGATTATCGAAAAATTGCATCGGAATACGGTACAATGGAAGACTTTAAAAATTTATTGAAAAGAGCTAAGATTTTGGGTATTTACTATCATAAAATATTTTTTTTAATCATTAAAATTCAGGTTTTTGTATTTAACAATGATATGATTAAGTATACACTTTTTTTTAAAGATACTGCCATCATAGTAATTAATTCTGTAAGATTCTGTAGTACAGAACCCTAAATCTTATTATCTTAGGTACAGAATTTGTGCCCAGAATTAGCGCGTGCCTTAACATGTGTGTATGTTTAATACAGAATAAGAGAATTGGAATATATGTCTCTACTTTGCCAACTCCCACATTCGAAAGAGTAATGGGCCAGAATCTCTGCTTCGTCATTATTAATTTAATTTAGAATAATAGTGACTTGTAAATAGTGTTAAAAAAACAATTAGAAGTACGAAAAATATTTAAGGTCTTCGTGTTTTATTGGACTTCGTGCCAAATCATACAAGCAACGAAAGTGATTGGTTCCAAAAGTCCGAAAAAAGGGAGCCTGGTTACGAAGATTACTATGTATGGGCTGATGGCGTCATCGATAATCGCACCGGTCAATTAAAACCACCTAACAACTGGGTAATTTGTATGTTACAAGCTAAAAGGTATAGTTTTAAAATATTGGATGAGACTTCTCATGGCCCAGGGGCAAAAGTGTTGCATTGTAAACGCGACTTTTTGTGGGTTGGTGGGCTGTGGTGTGGGATTGGATAGGGATCCAATCGAGAAAATTAAATATTGATTTATATTTTAATTTCTTCGTTCTGGAGTCGAGGCAAAGCACGACGTTGAGTTCCGCCACTCAACACGCAATGCCTCCAGAATTCGGCGGAAAGTGCAGGATATAACGTCATCTGATTTATTTATATGATACTAAAAACCTACTATTGAGCTATATTGTGAAAAAAAACTGCGCAGACCCAATAGTCGGGCTGTATTTGCCAATTTTCAAGAATCTGACTTTTTCTAAAAAAAAAAACAAATTCTCAAAAATCTGCTGAACCACTGAAAATTGCTGAACATACATAGGGGAGAAATGGATAAGTACTCTACCCATAGACAATCGTAGATCTGCGATGGCGTTACACCCTGAATGATTTATTGAATGATGATTGATATTAATTTTGCTTTAAGATAAGTTCTTTTCGTGGGAGTGCCTGGGAGTACAGTCATGTACGCAAGCAATACTACTTACATCAATTCTTAATAGCACAACCCGACCTTAACTACCGTTGTTACAAAATTCACGAAGAAATGAAGGTAAATAATAATATTTATACAAGTATTAGTACGATTAGAAAATGTTTTGTATAAGATTGAAACGAGAATTATCTACTAGCATTGAGTAATTTAGACCATTTGGGTTACGTACGCCAATATTGGCGTATCATTTAATTCTAAGTAGCAGTAGTAATATAGTAAATATATGACCTTAACGGATCAGAGATTAGCAAATCGCTTATGTTCCAAATATGTACGTATTTTATATTCGTAAAATACGTACAAATTTTATTGAAAAAAGTTTCTTATCCTTTATTATGACAGCAAATAATTTAATATTTTTAAAGTGTTATTCCACACTTAGGAAAAAAAATACTTATTTAGAAAACGTATAAAAATTTGAACGGAGCGGGACTCGAACCCGCGCCTCCTGGAAACCGACCAAGTGACGCGGATAGAGGTTCAAATTTTATACGTTTTCTAAGTAAGTACATATATTTTTTTTATTTATTTTAGGATGTTATGCGTTTTTGGCTAAACATGGGTGTTTCTGGGTTTCGCGTGGACGCCATTAACAGACTATACGAAGCGAATCCTGCTAATTATGGTGGTGTTTATCCTGACGAGCCACGATCAGGTTTATATATCTATTTATTAAAATATATGACGCCAATGTACCACATTACTTTACTAAAACAAAAAATACATCTAAATTTAATTCTCGTTTTAAATAGGGAAACCTGGCGCTACTCCGGACGACTATGACTATTACGACCATATTTCCACCTGGGATTTGGATGAGACGTATCAAGTTCTATTCAACTGGAGAGACTTTTTAGATGAATTTACAGAAACTCAAGGTGAATATAAACTTATGGTAACTGAAGGATACACTGGCTTACCCAATATCATTAGGTATTATGGAACAAAAACGAGAAATGGATCTATTCCTTTCAATATCAGATTTATAGAAAATAAAAACGGTAGCTCTACTGCAATTCAGTTAAAGAAAATTATAGATAGATGGATGAACTTTATGCCAGAAGGTGAAACAGCTAATTGGATAGTAAGTATGCTAATACAATTGTAATTCAAAAATGTGAACATAGTAAATTCTAGCTATATTTTTATAAGATTTATAACTTAATGAAGTAAAAAGAGAAAACATAATATTATGTCATTATATATTTTTAGAATGGCAATCACGATGAACCCAGATTGGCTTCTCGAGTTGGAGTAGAACTTGTAGATGCTATGAATATGTTGGTTCTCATCTTACCTGGAATTGCTTTTATTTATCAAGTAACATACAATCTTTTTTTCAATATTTTCAATATTTAAGATGTGTTATCTTAGGATAGGAAGGTTTCTACATAGTTATGGTCAGACAACTAGCGAGCATTCATTTTATAATTATATTTAAATGGGTAACGGAAGTGTTTTAAAGGGAATGGAGTGCCTTAGAATAGGTTCCCAGGTTCCCTCTGTCTAGCCTACATAAAGGGATACAACGTGAAGCTGATATGATGGAAATTCCTCACGAGGCAGCGACAGACGTAAACACGACCGTTGTGAGTTTGAATTGATCCCACTGGGAGAAATTAATTATTTTCATTTCCTTGCTCTGGTAACAGGATTAAGGGCAGCGTTGAGTTCCGCTATTCGACTTGAAAACGTAGTTTCCTAAAATTAAGTTGTCTATGTCTAGCTACTAACCCTGCGACATGCGGGATGCAGCGCAAAGCTGAAAAAAAATATACTTAAACCCGCGGGTCATTTCTATCATATTATGATAGTAATGTTGTTTGTCATTCTTAACTTCTTTGCTTTGGTGACTGCTCGGCATCTAAATATGAGTGTTAATGTAAAACTCAAACTCTCAAAATTTAAGTACATAAATATACAAAGTGTTTTTGTCAGCACCACTTTAAATAAAACCACAGTTTTAACTACTCTATAAAAGCCTTTCCCAAAAATAAAAAAATATATATTTTCAAACAAAATAAATAATAATATTATCGTTGTAAAATGAAACGCCATTTGTTAAGAACAACGCACGCACACATAAACCTATTAAAGAGAAACCGCCGCCACATGCTTTATTCCGTAATTAAGTCGTAGGTATTGGCGGCAAAGTTCAAAGTTGTTTAACCTTTAGTAGTATTTTTGTAGTAGTATGTGTTTACGTTATTTGGCAGTTCTCCAAAACGCACAAATTTCAATTTCCTTGTGATTACTCATTAATAGTAAATAAATTTAATAAGATGAATATCATATTAAATACTTAACTAAATAATAAACAAGGCGTCTAGACAAGTTTGATGATTTAGTATATACAAAAATATATTTTAAGAAAAAACCTTCAAAAAATTGAATATTTTAAGTGGAGATTTGGTGCGTTCTTAGCTTATTTCTTTTCAAAAATATTCGTGATTAAACTATATTAATTTTATTTGCTATTTTTAATGAAATAAGTACATACTTAAAGTTTTTAATAATAAAACGTGCTTATAATTTAGGTGTAGCTACACAAAAATCGATCGCAAAAAAAGTTCATAAAAATAGCGTCATTGATCGAGCGAACTTTTGTTTTAAATATTGCCACGAAAATACGTTATCTAACGTAGTGTTTATTTTGGCTTATAATAATGTTAGCATGCAGAACTTTAATTTCCGACAGTGCAACTGCCGCCACGGATGCTTTAACAATTTATAAATAAGTCGTAAATTGGATTCTCCTAATTTTAGCACATGAATCGTCATTGATATCTTTATTTACTACTTTTAGATTAAAAATGTTTCGGCAATCGTTAATATATACTTATATTGTCATTTTGAACAAATCTGTAACCAGCAAATTTCACGTACTATGAATGAGTTTTTCATAAAATTCCAACGTGTTTTATGTAAAAACATCATTGGTTGCGACGTCATTGCTAGTACAATTGTAAAAGATGGCAATGACGCTGGAAGAAAAGTAGGCGAAGACAATGATTATTAGCTTATAGAGTAAACGAATGGGTCTGATTTCAGGCTGTAGTCCTGAATCTTAGACATATTTCTAATAGTACTAGTACTCACTGATGGGTCGTGTGAAGAATTTTTAATGTTTAAACCAGCTATGACTAAAAATTTACGTAATACCTAAATTTTGTTCGTCAATTTTTCTAAGATTTTATTCTTCTGAATCTTCTTGCTATATCACTTACATGGCATTTAGTTTCAGTGTAATGGAAACGTTATAAATAATATTACTGTTTTTAGCATATAGAACAGTACAAAAATAAGCTACTTCAACTTAAATTTTATATTTAGAGTTAATAAAATATATCTAAAATTTAACGATTTCTATTAATATTCTTTAGTTGTTTTTATTTATTATTTTCATTATTCTTTATTGTTTACATCTCACTTTATGCCTAGCGGAGTAGTCAGAGAGAACGGAGCGCCAACAGCCCTACTCTCTGTATGTTTTACTTCTTCTTCACTTCTTCTATCTATTTACAAATGCCATGTTTTTTCGTGACCTCTGTATATATCTTTTCTCCCGAGCGAGGGTTTGGGAGTTATAAGACCCGATATTATGGTTAGGTTTATTCGCGCTTTACCCAGACGCAGCTGACTTCGATGCATGTCCATTCTTGACATCGAGCATTCCCCAATACCGATGCTTCCCCTTTTTTGAACAATTTATTTTAAATCTCAGTTACTATCTAGTTTTTATAGGTCTACTCACTGCAGAGGTAAATTACGTTTCACTGGTCTTAAGAATTGGATTTACTTTCTTGTTAGACTTAAATATAGTTTTAATGGAAGCTTTTCTCTTAAAATGCCCTTAAAATGTTGCAATTCTGTCTGTTTCAAAAGTTGTTTTTCGTATGATAGAAGTCCCGGTTGTCTTTCTACTGAGGGTCTTCTGATAACGCTGGAGGGGAGTGGGGGAGGAGAATGCCTTTCACCAGAGCAAGATGCCTATCTTGCTCTGGTGAAAGGCATTCTTCACCCATCAAAGCTCGTCCCCTAGGTGTACAGCGTCGCAGAATTGGTAGGCTCTTTGAAATAACAATTTGCCAATGGTAGATAAACGTGGGTAAGATTCACTATTGAAGTATGTGAGTATGGTTCCTTTGTTAGCTAACTTAAGATCTTTCAGCCCACAAACAAAATGGTAAGAGTCCATGGCATGTTGAGTTTGTACCTCGGCGTACCGATTTGGCTAACTATTGAAGATACAGTCAGTTTAGTCTTATTGTGTATTTTCGGCAACCATACAATTTAGGATATTTTACATAACTAGTTACGAGGGATTTAATGTTACATATCTTACGTTTCTTTCATGCTTCTTTTGCAACACCTACGTTTCGCTGCCGTATATCAGCGTCGTTCGTCAGCATTGCACAGTGTTACTAAACGTGCAACTATTCTGTTATTTCACGGTCTCACCAATGCTAGATGCATTGGTGAGACAGTGAAAGCGCGCGTGAAGGCACCGCTAATTCTGTTATCGGCAGCAATAAGCTTGTGCGTCTTTTCTTCATTTCTTTCAAATGCAAGAATAGGCTCTGGTCTTTCTTTCCTTGGGAAGGAAATTTTCCCTCGCATGTCACTTTGTGTCACAGACTTTACAACAACAGAAGCGATTAAAGTATTGTACCGAGGTAGTCTCCCAAAACATCTTATACTTTTGTCAAATATCTAAAAAAAAAATCTTGGTTTAGGACCTCCTGCGACCTGCTCACTGCTGTAAAATGTGTGGCAAATTAATAAACAACCTTAGGAATTACTAAAATTGCTCGTTAACATTTTATTTCTTTCTTTCTCAGAACTTTCACGCTTCATCTTTATCAGTACTTTCGTTTGGTGCCTTTGTAGCATATCCTTTTTCTTTTTTAAAGAGATTTATCTGAGGCCTTATGATCCAAACGGCCTTTTTTTCTCTACAGTGTCTTTTACTTTATCAACACATTTATCGTGCTTTTTACTAAAACCTCCTTATCATTTACCACATATTTCTGTCACTGCTTTTCTTATAGAATTTCCGTTTTCTGTTTCAAAGATGTCTCATATTTTGGAAGTACTTATTCCTCTTTGATCGATGGATCTTAAAACTTCCAGCTTCTTATGCGATAATTCGACTCCAAGTTTGGACGTCTCGTACCTCAAAATGAAACAGACTCCTTATTATAGCAACGATTACATATTGGTCTGTTCCCAAGATAGCATCCTAAGCACTCGTGTGTCCACCTTAAATATACTGATCCGCTAGGAATAAGTCAATCATACTTTTCACGGTGAGAATATAATTGAACGTGAAAATGGATTGATGATGAAAGAAAAGCAAAAAAGATTAATGAAGAAAAAGTGAGCGGTAATAAAGATAGACCTTCGAAAATACAGCATCAAAGATAATGAAGGAGAAAAATCACGTAAAAAGCATGAGGACGCCCCAGATGGCATGTATGAAAAGTTGATGATAGAGGACGAGGTGAAAGAGGTATATAGAGACCGTAGCGTTTGGGGTTCCGTTCTCTCTGACTTTCCCACTAGTATTACAGCGTGAAGCTAAATAAGTAAGTATTTAATTTCAATTCTGTTGTAAAGAATCATTATTGGTACCAGCGCTGGAGAAAAATGATTTTTCTCCAGTTGCGTATCATTATTCTACACTAATCATCATTGTCCGATTAACACATTTTTTAAAAATTCCATTTATAAAATAAATAGGGGTTGTTCATAGATGCCACTTCAATAAACGTGTATTATAATGTCCAAGCTTACATCTCACAGCAAAATGACGGCTTTACACGCTGGTTTTAAAAAAGACATAATTTTTGGTTAAAAATAACAATTTTAGGAGAACTGCCATATTGGTATCTATGCGTAACTGCATCACACAAAATACACGTCCTACGTCCTACCTTTAAACTGTTGAGATATCTTGATTAATTTCTTTAGGTATGGGTTTAAAATATTTTACCCTATATGATGTTCCCGTAAAAGGAACGCTGACCTTCCACTCTGTATATAAATATTTTTTTATCACTTGTAAGGGGGAAGAAATCGGCATGACAAACGGTTATGTGAGCTGGCAAGACACAAAAGATCCAAAAGCTTGTAACACACACGACCCTATTGATTATTACAAAGTTTCACGCGACGGGTATCGAACACCGTACCATTGGGATAATTCGACTAGCGCGGGCTTTTCGACAAATGAAACAACATGGCTGCCAGTTGCAGATAATTATAAAATATTAAATCTTGCGGAACAGATTAGTAATTGCACTAGTCATTATCATGTGAGTTATTATTATAGTATTTTTATATGATTGAGTATGATTGTTTAAAAAATATAATATTTTAAGAAACTTAATTTTAATGATCAATTTACAGTTTTTTAAAGATGTTATAGCTGCTAGAAAAATGCCAGCATTACAATATGGGGACTTAGAGACAAGAGCACTTTCTAAATCTATTCTAGTTGTCACTAGGTAAGTATGTTGAAATAGACAGACATACATATTATTATACAATAGTAGTATTATCCTAAATACGTGACATTAGCGAAGTGATCAGTGCTCAACTGGCACGCTCGAAACGCCATAAATTAAAATAAAAAAAAATCTGCTTCACACTGTATCCCTCACTGCAGGGTAGGCAGAGAGAACCTAGTGTTAGGACACTCCGTTCCCCACTTTTCGCAGAGTTCTGGAGGCATTGCGTGTTGAGTGCTGGTACTCAACGCCGCGCTTTGCCTCGACACCAGAGCGAAGAAATAAAAATATAAATAAATATTTCAATATTTCGTAGGGTGAGGATCGAACCCACAAGCAGTTGATATTTACAGTCACAATTTGTGTCCCTGCGCCACAACTGGCCTCAAACTAAACTGAAGTTACTTATATCCTACCTCACTTAATTATTATAATCATTTATTATTTATTAAACATTTAAGTATTACGAAATACATACAATTTCCTGTTATTTTTATGATATTTAATATTTATCGGAGTCCGGAGGCCAGTCATGGCGCAGGGCAGGGGTACAAGCCTGCGACGGTGAGCGTGACAGGTTGTGTGTTCGATTCCCACTCGAGGAAATGAAATATTTAAAATTTTCACCTCCAGAACACGGCGGAACGTGAAGAACGAAAATGTCTTAATGGGAACAAAAAATGTATACTTTTCAGAAGGCTACAGGGTGCGCCCGTTGTTTTGGGCATCATAAACTTAGAAGCTGAAGAACAATTTGTTGATTTATCTTCAATGAAATTGATACCTGCTAGTTTAAAAGTAATTGTGGCTGGTATTAACTGTCCCATTGCAAAAGGGTATGTATTATTTTTATATCTGAAAGTAATAAAAAAATATTTCAGAGGTTTTTTAATTTTTAATTCTTTTTTTCTAATATCTTCAGGTGTTTTTTTTTAGCTTCAAGGGAAGCCGGGAACCTAGTATTCAGATACTCCATTAAGACATTTCCAATCTAATCCTTACTTTCGGCCGAATTCTGAAGGCATTGTGTTGAGTGATGGAACTCAACACTACGCTTTTGCCTTCTTACCTTACATAGCGAACAAATGAAAAAAATAAATATTTCATTCCTCCGAATGGGAATTGAACCCACAGCCGCCGCGTTGGCAGTCGCACGTTTATGTCCTGCGACGCGACGACCTGTTTGGTGCTATTTGTGTCAATGAAACACGCAGTGACTATCATCACAATGGCAATGTCTGACTGTTAATGTGACAATTGTGGTGCGCTCCCACTCAGGAGAATGAATAATTTTAATTTCTTCATTTTGGTAATGTCTCAAAAATTAGGCGGAATTAGGAACGTAGGGAATGTAGTGTCTTAACACTAAATTACTTCTGATATAAGTATGTCTTCAACATGAAATTTTGTTAAAAAAATGTAATTTAATTCCCTTACAGAACTCTCTTGTTAAAGAATAATATACCTTTACCGAGCTTCTGCAGTTTGCTTCTAGAATCAGTTCAAAATTGTAGCTAATAGATTGGATGAAGAATTATTGATTATTAATTAATTACTATATAAGATAAGATATAAGAAAACTAGTATACATACAAAATATGCAATTTAAAAATCTTCCAAAAAAAATGAAGTTCAGAAAAGTCTGAAGTATTTTCTTAATTATCACTGACAATGATCAGTACAACACTACAACACATTTTACAATTATGGTGTAATTCTTTAAAAAATAAATAACTTAAAATGATGTGGTTATAATTTTTTTTATTTTTAATATAACATGAGAGATAAAACATTCCAGATTAGCTACTGACACAAGTGTCTTTGTGTATTTTGATGTTATTTTAATGAACTATGCAATATTACATATTTATATGCAATATTATAAATTGGAGGATGAATTATCAATTATTTAAAAAAAGTTGATGATGAGCACTTGTCAGGAATACAACTGACTGACGAAAAAGTAAAGTATAGTAAAAAAAAGTGTGTATACACCAAGAATGCTATGAGGCTTTGTGATTGTAACCGAAACAATTACATGTCCAAAATTAAATATATCCAATGGTTACAACCAAATATAATATAAAGTTTTGGATAATTATGGGTATGGCCAGAGTAAATTTTGCTATGATATGTAAAATTAACTTTTGTTAGAGAAATAAACAACATGTTACATAATTAAAATAATCCAAAAGTAGTGGATAATCCAAAATATTTTATATTCATATCTGAAACCCCATTTGACACATGGTTCTGCTTATAATTTTTATTTAAAATATTACATTTTAGATGAAGATGATTCTGGTGACATCAATATGAAAAACCTTTAATTTTCCTGTAAAAATATTTAACAGAGGGCCCACATTGGTTCTATCAATAGTAGCCCTACATTATTGTGATTGGAGCTTAAGAATTAAGGTTTTTTTTTTTGGAGCAATATTGTTCTTCTTTACTCTAAACATATTTCATTGCAGTAAATCAATGATAAATAGATAATAAAGATTTATTTATTTATAAAAGGTTGTTTAATTTAAAATAAATTATAATTACTAATAGAAATAGTTTTCGTAGGCTTAGTAGTATCTTTTAAATGTTAGTTTTGATAAAAGGCACACATTGTGTTTATACAAGATTAAATAACATTTATTCAACTTAAAATTTAAGTCTAAAAGTCCATAGCACCTTCTAGGAAACATAGACAATCAACTTTATTAATCACTACATCTAAATCCTTTTTAGCAATTGTTTTTCTTTTATGCTGTGCTGTATATGCATATGCTTCCTTTGCAATTGTTTCTAAAAACATTTCCTGCAAAAAAATACCAAGTATATTAAAATATATTATATTCTTTATCACACAGATAAAAAAATAGTAAAATACAGCTGAAAAGATATGTTCCAGCCAACCTACGGAAGTGGATAAGTGCAAACAGTGCAATAAGATCACAGTGCAATCAATCATAAACATAAAAGAATAAAAATACCCAAAAAAAAAGGATTATCTAATACAATGTACACAATACATACATACTATATATACAATAACTACGATAATACAGATGCTAAATAAACATACATACAAATAAATACATATATCCATATAGATATATAATTATATTAGACAGTTATATATATATTTATATTTATAGACCTTTACAATAGTTTATAATGTAAGAATAAAGTTTTATAACTTTTCCAAAGTATTATGAAATGTTGTGATTGACACTACTACTAACTGTTGCTTTTGTAACTAAAAAGACTGCTTCTGCATTAACTATATTAACATCTGGATCCATTTTCATTATATTTTTTATTCGTGCTATGGGAAGCTTAGTAGAACGAATTACTTCTACTTTATTAACATTTTGTGTTTTCTTTTCCAAATTATTCTGTTCTTCAGAATCTTTTATCACGCTTAATTCAGAGTCGGTGATTTCTGTTGATCTACAGTCATTTTCGAGGTACGGGTCGGTATCATCTATAATATCAGATATATCTATCTCTGGCTGGTGTTCTCCTTCTGACATTTTATTTTATAATACAATTAGTAAATTAATAAATATTATAATACTATAAAAAATGTATATAAAACCGGCGCGTTTTGTATCTAAATGTCAGACAGATTGTCATGTCGAGTGTCGACTTTAAAGACACGAAAAATATCGATACTTTATGGTATCGAGTACATTGCCTTCCGATAACGATAGTTTTGTACTCGATACTTGTCAAGTACTTTTTAATTGATATCGTATCGAATAAATTACCAAACTAACTTGGTCTTTCGGCTTATAATAATGTTCATCTCACTCACAGGCATTCTTCCTTTGGAAACCTTTATATGCGAGGATTTTAAATTACCTAATACAATTAAATTACTTAATTACGATTAGGGAATATTTTTAAAATTCTAAATTATCCTCTAGGTACTATTTGATAATAATTATAATAGTAATAAATACTTAAACTAGTTAAGCTATAACCCGAAACCGCCTATCGAAACGGCTCAAAAATCTTTTATTATTAAGCGATTGTAAGGAGATGTAATTTTTGTGACTTACTGACTTACATTGACATATGCGCATTATTCCCTAACAAAAGTACTCGATACTTCAAAGCATCGAGTACTTTTGTGTCCATACTTTTATTTGTAAGTGCTTTAAAATTTTATAGAAAAAAAAGAAATTGATATTTTTTTAAAAAAACCGTGTTAAAAACACTTATTTTTTATATATGTTATGTTCTATTAATACTACTCATGTAATGTCAAAGTCAGTGAATTTCCGTCGATATTTTTATGAGTACGATATTTTTTTTTTCGATACTACTCATGAGTACAGTATCGATACTTTCTATTCGATACCGTGTCTCTAGTCTACTCTCATCTGTTAACTAGGGTTGGCGAACCGAGATCGTTTAATCGAGGAATCGATATTACAAACCAAAATATTTTTTAAATCGCTATGTAGTATTTAATCGATTTAGTGAATCGTTATTGCACCCTTGAATATCGATATGTTTGATTTTTTTTGTTGTGTTTAATGTACCTGTAATATTACGGTGTTACCGTTGAAAGTTAAACTTTTTAAAAAAGTAACGATATTACTATATTTTGAGTTTCCTTCGTGAAATTGATACTTTAGTAACAACTTACGTTACCTTTGACTTTTTAGTTTGATTGAAGTCGATTTGTTTTTTGTTAAAAACGAATTTATGTTATCGAGTAAATAAGAATATGCACTTAGAAAACACGGTTATAATAAAATTACAGACAGATCCTTCAGTTTTATTTATATATAGGTATAGTTATCTTACAAACAAAATATTAATAAGAATTATCTTATTAATATTTTGTTTTTATTATTTCTTTGTAATTATACAAAGATATAATTTTTCAAAATTTCCTTAATATGATTGGTTCTATAGACATGAAGTCAACTTACATTGGAGTATTGAGTTGAGTCTTGAAATTTCATTTCAATTTCATTAGTGTTTTTAATCATCATACAATCCCCTTTTTATGAAACGATTGTAATAGAACCAACACTAAATGGTAAGCGATGCTTGCCAGATTCCAATAATGAAAATTGCATTTAAATCAATTAAGCCGTTTCTGACATTATCGTCAACAAACACACAGAAATACAAAAATAAAAAAATCATTGTTTTATCAATTTATGACGTTAATAAATGCTACCCACTAATAGTTTTTCCTACTAATAGTTTTTCTGATATATTTCCCGTGAACAGACAACGATCATAGGTAGGACGAAGCATAGGTTTCTACGTTGTTTCTAATTTTTTTCGTTCATTAAATATAAATAATATAGCTAGTACAGTAGCTTCAGGTTAGGGATATTGGGAAAATTTAAATTAAAAAAAACCATGTGAATTGTAATAAAATATAATAATCAGTTCGTATTGAGTATCAAAACAACATTTACATATGCCAAGCTTACTATATACATACTACGTAACAATGAACATATAATTCATTAATCTAATAATTATCTACTTATACTGTACAAATAATTTTGTTCTCTTTTTGTAACAATAATGACAAATTCAAAAATTTTATTTTAGTAAAAACAGAAATTTAATTATAATGTATACGACAATTACATGTTTACAACTTGTCTACAAAATTTTGTTGTATACTTTGTAAGCTGGTAAGTTTTTTACACTTTAGGAATATTCTTTTTCTATTTTCCTTATCAATTTATTTCATATTAAAATAAAATTTTACACCTTATTAAAATCATTCATATTCATATATTAACAATTAAGATTTAAGATCAAAGCTAATATAATTATAACATTCTATCTTGCATCAGTCATAAGGCACAGACATTACACACTCTTCCTAACATCTTATTTACTACAAAACTTTTATTCTAAGCTTTGGAAGTATCATCTGCAGAGAAAATGATTCAGTTCATTCATAATAAATCATTCACACGATGAATTCTGATAACATCTATGTAAGGATTTAATAATATATATATTTTTTAAATATTATTGTTTTTTCATGATTCAATAACGAAAATCAATTTTAATTTATGCATAATATTTTTTTCCAAAGAGGTCGTTTACTCTTTATGACTGGCAGCCCAGCTAAAATGGCGGCGTCAAATGCGTCTTTTAATTGTTTCCTTGTTTTGGCCGAAGTTTCTACATATACAGCATTAATTTTTGTAGCTAAAGTCCTCGCCTCCATTTCTGTAACAGCATGTTCACCGCGACTCTGTAATTTTATTTATTATAAAATATCAAATTATTACTATTTTATATCTTATTTTCTATATATTATGTAAACAAACTATTGTAGGAGTGTTTTTTATAATTTCATAGCACTGTCGGTAAGTGCAAAGTCGGTAAAACAAAAAAAGACAATTTTCCTTAAGATTTTTTTTAGTGAAGCGAAATGAAGACGAAGCCTCAAGTTTGCAATAAGATTATTTTACTCTTAAATAAATTCAAAAAAGTAATACTAAGCTTTACTCTTGAATAAGGTCAAAAAAGTTATTTATAAATCGCTCTCAGATTTGAGAGGAATTTATAAATACGGGCTTTAATAACTAATAATTTAATAACTAATAAATATTAAAAAAAAAGTTTAACAAGATGAGATTGATTCTGTGAATTCCATTCGCTTAATTCATGTCATTGATGAACGTACGCAATTGAAAATTATTTATGCAATATACATATTGTATAGTGAACCTTATTGTATCATATTGGTACCTATAAGATCTTGTCAAAGGTCTAACAAAAAACAAAAATTCAGCAAAAAATATTATTTTAAATTTTAAAATTATATCTACATGCAAGATAAGTCGGTGAAAAAATTTAATTTTGTTCAATTAATGAAAAAAACCCATGACACAAAACTGTCTGAAGTACCTAGTGAAGTATGAATGAACCCAACGATCTTACTATAAAAAAAAGGACTTGTGCTGACTGACTGAGGTAAGACGCACGCAGAGCCGTAACCGCTGATGGTAGAAACGTGAAATTTGGGCAGATATTTATTTTCATATTCTGGACATCCACTAAGAAGGGAATTTGAAAAATTTTAACCCTAAAGGGATGAAATAAGGATTGAAAGTTTGTATCGAAAAAAAAAAATCTGTACCGATTTTTATAAAATTTGAAATTCAGACTCTTAAAAATATTTCATTGAACACGTGTTTCATGGTTTTTAAGAATTCACCCCCTAAGGGTTCAAATAAGGCGTTGAAAGTTTATATGGAAAAATCTTTAAATTGCCACCGATTTTTATAAAAAATTAAATTCAGACTGTTAAAAATATTTTATTGAACACGTGTTTCGTGGTTTTTTTAGAATTCACTCCTAATAAGCGGACGAAGCCGCGCGCGCCCTCTAGTCTTACTATAAAATTATATTTACATGGTCCATTCGCATTATTTGGCTGTTATTATCGTAACCCCAATTGTATCGTAAACCTATATGATAAGAAGTACTTTTTATTGCAGTTCCATTTAAGAAACTATTTTTAATATACGATTTAGTACTTGAATTATATATGCAAATAATTTATTGTTCTATATAACATGTTATTTTAAGCTGTTATACATCGTTATTATTTTTTTGAGTATTCTGTTAGCTAAAGTAAAGTTTATGTGAATATAAATCTCTTTAGAATTGACCATTTAGTGTAATACAAAAGTCTGTAAAAAGCCATTAATCTGGCTTAATAATGTTAGTAAGAAATCTAATGTCGCACATTCTTGCAATCCAAAGAAACTAAATAAATACATTGAGATTTACCCTTACAACCATAGAGATCAATCTGATCATGTGTCATCAACAAAAATGCATAGCATTTGAGAACAAGTACCGATCTAATACCGACCTAATTAGGTATTTGTAAATGATATTTAATTTCGTCGATTTAAATCGAATCCGGGAGAACTACACAAGTGTTGAGTTATATGTGACTGGCAAAAATCTGACACGCATTGAAGAGAAGTTATTTGATGTAACTTTCACATCTCTATGTCATCTATGGCAAGTTAATAGCACAGTGCGTGTATTAAATTGAGTAAATAGCGACTGCAGGGTAGTGTGTATAATATTATGATACAAATTAGATATATTATAATGTATATTTTGAGGCCAGTCGTGATGACTGGCCTCATCGTCAGGGACACAAGCACGTGACTGTAAGCGCGACTTTTTGTGAGTTTGACTCCCAATCGAAGAAATGAAATATTTAATATTTTCATTTCCTCGCTCTGTCTCTAGAAATATTATGCAAAATTGTGATATGTTTATAGTTACCTAGTCCCGTTATAGTATTATATCATTGGTACATAAATAACTCTTTAAAAAATGTAAATTAGATTATAATATACAATGTAGTTATAAAGAGAAGTAACGTAGTCTTATGTAAGAAAATAAATTTAAGATTGATACAATTTTTATCACTAGTTAAATTGCTAAAGAATAAATGTATAATATATAAGTATTAACACCCACCCTTAACGTTTGTATCACTCGTCCGTCCAGTGCCAAGTCACTTTGAG
This sequence comes from Heliconius himera, assembly GCA_021202915.1. Classification (NCBI taxonomy): domain Eukaryota; kingdom Metazoa; phylum Arthropoda; class Insecta; order Lepidoptera; family Nymphalidae; genus Heliconius; species Heliconius himera. The sequence goes on from JAJHJA010000559.1 coordinate 236,906, forward strand.
TACCCACGAGTATTAAGGGCGCGTTCACACTAGCGACAGCACGCGTCCACCGCTCGGCGACCGATCGGAACGTCTCTGGTCGCACTATAGAGAAACACAGCATCAGCACATCAGTGCCGGGGTAGCAGAGCTCGCGGAGTTCAGACATGGAGTCCTGGAATAATATAATATAAGTTTTAATGTTTATAATTATATTAGTTTCCCGCGTGCAGGGTAGGCAGGTTGAACACTCTTTTCGCCACTTTATACCCAAGTATAGAGGCATTCTGTATTGAGTAGATTTCAGGATAAATTCATCTATTTATCAGACACTTGACAGAGCGAAGAAACATAAATATAAATTTAAGTTAATATTTCATTTCCTCGAGTGGGGGGGATTGAACCCACAACCAGTCGCGTTTACACATTTTGTGCCCCAGCGCCACGACTGGCCTCTTTCATCTATCCCAAATGTTATTTACTTTAGTCATTTATAAAATATCAACTTTCATCATTACTTTACAATTTAATATATTGTATTATTAATGATGCCTAAAACAACTTCATTATGTATTCTGAGAACTTGTGGTCACTTTTCGTAGCATATTATATCGTACTACATTTTAATAATATTGACTTAGGGTAAAGTAATAGTTACTGTTAATTGTTATGTAGAGTTGTAGTTTAATTAACGTTATTTGGTGAAGGAGAATTGAGAAAGTTTGAGAAACTTATTTTTAACTTATTTTTCTCTCTGCTTTGCCGCTCTCTGCCCGCTCTGCTATATGCGAATAAAGCGTAGAATCAAAAACAAATAATGAAATATCGCTAGCAACTACACACAAACGTCGGGCCTCTACGATTTTTATCTTACTCAATCAAATATGCAAATGAGTCACGAATATTTATTCCAGTACAATACAATTTAGAGTGTAAACGGTAACTAAACTGTCCACGGTCCAGTGAAAGTTGCTTCAAACGTACCAACAACTGAATATCCACTTTTGGGTGTCACGTTGGAGTCCATGACAGATGGTATTTTGCTTTGTAACACTAAACTAAACGTACACAATCGTTCATTAACGCTTACAATCTGAAGATAACAGCAAACAATTAAATATAGGTGTTAACCGAAGTTCTGTTACATTTATTCTTAACATGATTTTTTTTAATTTTGTCTTTATTTGTGTATAGGTAATACAATTGTATGTAAAATATTAATAGGTTGAATATTTAGTTTAGATAAGGAGATTAGCTTCACGCTCTACCTTCACATATATTATACTAGAGAAGCAGAAAAAATCTAATTTCAAGACAATCCGTTCGCTACTTTTTACCCGAATATCAGACATTGTGTTGAGTTGAGAGTTGTTGAGTAATTGAATAATAATAAAATATAATATGTTAATGATTTTACATTAAATGAAAAACCTGTGGGTACGTTTTTTAAGCAAAGATTTCCATCGTGATCGAAATCGGCATACACGGACGCAACGACAGGAAGAGCAAGGTTAGCGCTGTAGATATAGGAGACTGCGAGGCAGGATATATTAATCCAAAGTGCATTCTAGTGGGATACAAGTCCTTGAAACGTCATAGCGCGATATATGTGAGTACTCAACTCAATTACTTCATGTATGAGTAAATTTAAAAATTGGACAGAACTACTATGTTTGAGAAAAAAATATTTTATTCCTTAAAAATAGTAATATTTTCAAAAAACCATAGAATTTTTGGAATATAATTTTCATTAATATATAACAATTTATTCGTTGTCAATAAGCTTAACTTATAATCATTTGAAATATTTTAGAAAATTCATTGCATTGTAACTAAGGGTATACCTAAAGTTATTTTGTATCCACATTTGTGGAGGATTCGCACTATAGTGGCGGTCACGGTCCGATCTATCTCTTACAATATTCTTATAGAAGAAACAATGAGAGCATTTATACTATTGTTCAGGTCAAGTTTCAGTCCAGTCACGCATAAAACAATATTTCTCATACAATAATGACAAATCGAGAACGAAACCGTAACCAGTACCATAGTTTGAATCCTCCCTTAACTTTTGCAATGGTCATCGTACGTCCTCAGTGAACACGTTACACTACTTAGTAAAAATTAAAAATTAAATTAAATTAGCTTCACGCTGTATCCCGCACACAGCAGGGTAGGCAGAGGGAACCTAGTGTTAAGACACTCCGTTCCCCACTTTCTGCCGAATTCTGGAGGCATTGCGTGTTGAGGGGCAGAACTCAACGCCGCGCTTAACCTCGACACCAGAGCGAAGAAATGGAAATATAAATTTTTGATAAATATCTATACATTCTATAAATAATTACCTATAAGACATAGTAACTAAATTATATCTCGGGCATAGCGCAGCAAGCATCAATTGCATTATAATTGCAATTTGAAAGTTTATGTTAACACGGATTTTATCTTTCCTTGAAGTCTAAATAAATGGTCTTAAACATAATTTCACTAATTTTGCGCTGCGTAATTTCAACTTGCATGTTGTTTATAGTGTAATAACAGTGCTTTACAAATCACTGTCACGCGTATAACGCGTAACTGATAAACAGTTAGAGACTAGTAAGTGAACAGCCAGACAGGATTTATATGTAGGAATATGTATTTACTTAGTGTTATAAATTGATATTTTATTATAATTTAATGTTGAAGGTATATTTTGTTAAAGTTAAAATAATATACTCATCGATGTTTTATAAACAGTGTTAAAGTGTACCTATTTTTAAATTGGTATATTTGTCTCATGTATCCACAATTAATCTTGTTTTTTGTAATATTTAAAAACATGTATTATTTTAGCGTTTTGCAGTATCTACATAAGTTTGAGTAGGAAGCTTAGGGACATAATAATAATTGGTCCAAAAATATAACAACGAAATCACTCTCTAGCTTGGTAATACATCTTTATCTGTCTGGAACTATCATCAATTCGTTTCTACAACGTATTTTAAAAGCTTTTGTATTTTAAATTTGATAACATAGAGGAGCCCGGATAGTGAAATTGAGCCCCTTTAGACCTATTTGGGTCGAAAGTCGCTGACACTGTTCTGAGCTTCTCATCTTACAACGCGATGGGCCCGACACTCGCAAGGTGAATCTATGTAAAGCTAAAAAAAATCTTTACTTAAAAAAACTGTAGCACTATATTTCGAGGCAAACGCTTAAAACTGTAAATCTTGATAATATTCACGAATGAATTAATTAATTCTATAATTTATGGCATATCTCCAATTAATGCTGTCGAGGGAAGGTTTTCAAGGAATGTATCTTTATACATATACACGTTTTATAAGGCCATAAAGCCTGCCCGCGTCTATTAAGGGACTAAGCTGTTACACCTCGCTATTTTAATGTATCCTTTTCCTAACATTAACCTCATTTAGACGTCAAATGTCACCGAGACCTAATTTTGTTTGTTGCTATTGAAAAGCATTTTCAATGTATTGTAGAGGCTTTTACGACAGTTCAATAGAGCATAACTAAAAATATATATTTTTTTCATTCATTAGACATTATCATAGGCAAACATTAATATACTTTTGTGAATTGTGTCATTATTGGTGTGACAAGTTTTAAACGTAATATACAATACAAATACAAAAATAATAGTATATACTTCGAAAATGTATTAAAAGAGCAAAGACCTCTCACAGAAATATCAATGAAATGAAATCAAAAAATATTCTCTAATCTCTTCATAAGCCTATATTTTTATATTTAAAAAAAACATGTAATTATATGTATATGTTTTGTTTTTGAAAGAACACTATCTTTGAAAGAACTGTATACCAACCTTAAGTATTAAAAGACAAGAACATAAAATTGTTGTTACGAAATCAATTGTCTTGCTTTAGGTAGTATTATTACTTTGTTAAGCGTTTGTCAAATTGGCAATAAAGTTATATACGAGTATATGTTAGAGTTTACAGCCGCTTTATGGTGAAGTTCCTCTAACAGATTTAGTCACCATTGTGTACGTATTATCATATAGACGTTATTAATAATTAACAAAAATTAATAAATATTAAATTAGTAAAAAAAATGCTAGTAACTAAAATAGCGCCTCCTACATTTGATTTTAAACTATAATTAATGAAAAGAATATTATAAATATTAAATTATGAAATCGGGATAACGTTTTCATTATCTTATTCTTTCCTCTGAGTTTAGATTCCCAAAATTAGAGATCAGATAAATGATTTTATTTGTTAGCTTCCAGCTGCACGTCATATAAAGCAAGCAGAAAGAACCTAGTCTCAAGACACTCCGTCCTCCACTTTCTGTCCGATTTCATTTTGTGTTTCAACTGATTCCTCGTTTTCGTCGTTTACTATAAGGGGACAAATGTTCATACAATCGTCTACGTAAACAGTTAATCAGAACCCTTTTAATGTCTATTAGTATATTGTAAACATACCGTTTGTTAATTTTATCCCTAGTGTGTCAACCTTGAAGAAGAAACACAACAATTATAAAATACCAGTCTTATCAAGCAAGATCGTTGGAGGTTACTTTCTAAGAAATGACGTCGACTATTTATTTTTAAATCTTATGTTTCACACTCAATTCACTTTTTATTATTTGCCTCGAGTGTTTGACGTTTCATGAAAAAAATGTCTCATACGATTTAGATAAGTCATTATCTCTCATCAATTTCAAAGTTAAGCCTTAATAAACCCGAAAGATAAAATGTAGGTATAACGATGTAAGATAATAAGAGAAAAAAATATTTAATTTTTATTTGTTTCACTTGGTTGTATTTATAATATTATTGTTTCTCCAATTTTTGTGAATAATAATTAAAAAAAACATAAATAAACAGAAAAACTGTACGGTTTTTAAGTGTAAAATCATCATAAGGATATATTAAATATATCATATATTTACGTTTTATATATTTAGTTACCTTGAAATAAATAAGCGATATAAAGACTATGCCACTCACTACAAAATAATCCGAAGCCCTACACATAATAGCCCTATTTCAGGTAGAGAAACTGTGAGAAATACAAATCTTTGTAATAGAAATTAAAAAAATATAATCGGTCCATTCAATGACAACGATGCACGTGCTTTTTCGGTGCGAACGTGGGATTTCTGGCAGTTGCGAAGCAGGTGATACAATAGCAATGTGTGATCACTTTTTACTGTGGGACTCGTGGTAAGGAAATAAATTTCATTTAGTGTATAAAAAAAAAATTATTTGCAAATTTTCAATATTTGAGGAAGTATTTTAAGTTCCAACCGGAATGGATTTATTAGTTTTATTTTTTTACACATATTTAACTCACAGTTGAGCTGGCAGACAAGAAATAGTCCTATATGTAATAAATAAGGAAAGAGATAATATTTTCAAAGGTGTCCATAATTTTATAATTCTATCTTTAAAAATAATATTCAGTTGCTTTACGATAACATCTTTTACTTATCTTTTACTTTTGAGTCTTTAAATAAAAATAAAAAAATACCACAGATGATTAAAAGTATGCGTTCTAGTATAGATTAAATATTTCTTCATATTTATATAACGTAAAAAAATTTGCGTACCAACATTTGAATCAGCGTAGCACCTCTTTAAATCCATAGAACCGGTGTAGCCAATTAAGATCGTATCCTACCTACCTACATTTACATTTTTTTTATAATAATGATTTATATTTTTCTATAATATTTACTTAAATTTATATTTCCATTTCTTCGCCCTGGTGTCGAGGTTAAGCGCGGCGTTGAATTCTGCCTCTCATCACGCAATGCCTCCAGAATTCGGCAGAAAGTGGGGAACGGAGTGTCTTACGCTAGGTTCCCTCTGCCTACCCTGCTGTGTGCGGGATACAACGTGAAGCTGATTTAATGTTATATTTTTCTATCTCGGGTATAGAAATAATACTTTAAATTATAATTACAATTACATAATATAAGTATATTTAAAATAAATGTTTAGTTCTTACCTGACCCGCAGTATCACAGATTTCAACGCAAACCGGCCGATCATCAACATCCACCACAACTGGAACACAAAATGAAATACAATAAGAACATGTTTTAAATACAATGAAATATTAGAAAGTAAAAGTAGTTTTGATTTTTCTGAGTTTTTAAGTGTATTTATTGATAGCCATCATTTTACAATTTAATACATGTTTATAATATATTGTATAGAAATGTCGGTAATATTAAAAAAAAAATAGTTTGTACCTTAAGTAAATTAAAAGTCAAACGAGGGAAATCTAAATTTATTATTAACTTCATAATTATTGTGTTTTCTTTCAAGCTTCTAAGCCATACGTGCATAAATTTATACTTTCTTCACTTCAAAAAGTAAATGCAGGTACGTTACCTAATAGGAAATAGAAATAATATTTACAAATACATACTTAGTTAAAATTTAAAACACAATAAGTTATAGCTTGACGATAAATATGTTACTGCGTATGTCAATTAAACTATGAATATGTACACTAATATTATATGTAGCTTACACAATAGCAAGAAAATATATAAAATGTCAAAGGTACTAACGCAAACAGCCAAGTGTAAAACATAATTGAATGTTGTCTAACAACCGACGGTATAACGAGATGTGTCATTTCGAAATATTTATTCTGGATATATTACTTTAAGGTGACATAGTGGATTCTTATTCTTATAGTAATAAAACAAAAAATTACACTTAAATATGAAACTCGTATGATAAGTGATAAATTTTAATTTATTATAAATGTAATTTAAAATAATGATGCTAGTGTATTTTTTTTTTCGTTACATGACGTTGTAGTGACGAGATTGATAAGTAGGTATTATGTGTGAGTCTTATTTTTACACGAGCAACACATTATGATAAAGGAAAGTGAAATAATAATTAAAACTAGATTTGATAAGTGCCAACATATTTATTAAAAACACAATTGTTCTCAAAACCAATGACCGATAATAAATAATTACAATTTGAAATATTTACGTACATATATCATAAGAGATGTTAATTCAAATTAAGTTTATAGATTCAGACGATTTCTCAGCTAATCTGATCTTAGAAACCATAATATTAATATAAAAATCCTTTAACTTTTAAATTCCCTGTATCACAACCAGTAAGTCAGGCAACGTCGTAGCGCAGGAGCACAAGCGTGCTACTGTAAACACATCAGGTTGTGAGTTCAATTCCCACAAGACACACAAGACATGAAATATTTAATATTTTCATTTCTCTTGCTCTGATAACGATGCAACGTACGGTGTTGAGTTCTGCTACTCAACAGGCCATGCCTCCAAAATTCGACAGAATATGAGTAACGGAAGTGTATTAATGGAAACGGATTGTCTTAATGCCTGTTTACCAGGTTGCCTCTGCCTACTCTGAACATATATGCGGGATACAGCGTGAATCTTAAAAGAAATATATATTAAAAGAAGTCCCAAATGCGCTACATTGGTGTCAATTTAAAGATAAAATTTTAAATCACTGTTAGAAAGTAAGCAATAGCAAATGTCTATTCAGAATACATATAAGTCCACTTAACTTTTAAAAATATTCTTATATGAGAAACAATGGGAGCATTCATACTACCTTTCCGGTCAAACTCCGGTCCAATCACGCACATAAAAATATTTCTCATACAAGAATATGAGATTGGACCGAGAGAGAACCGTGACCGGCATTAGTGAGTAACCTCACCAATTATGGTAAAAGGTATAACAAAATGTGCGGCGTTGAGTTTCGCCCGAAAGTGGGGAACGGAGTGTCTTAACACTAGGTTCCCTCAATCAAGGATTGGTGGTGTTCAATTTCCGTATCAAAGTATCATTTCATCCGTAAATATAACTGTATAAGTGTAATGTTCGTTCCATTATTAATTATTATCCCGTGACTAACGTAATTAACAATTAATTAACGGTAAACAATTATGATCGGCGCCGCAACGGAACAATTGTTTTTCTTACTAATGTTTTCTAATATTGGAATACATATTAAGTCCTGAGGCAAGAATTTAACACTAACAAAAAAAAAACATAATTAGTATTAATATTTCCTGTTTTTTTTTAAAAAGCAGTCTGTTGAAAACAAGGTGAAAGAGATATTTAAGTAAAACATTTTTGGTAAGATATACATTTGATTATCAAAATATTTTTACTATTACAGGTACTATATATTATACATGTGCCTATAATTACCAACTTACAATCCACTCAATTTTTATATGTTAACAAAACTATTACACGTGAAATAGTTCTTTAATTATTTTTACCTTTACCAATTGAATTTTTAGTCTAGTTTTAATCTTCAAAGTGCTGTCTGTGTCCACGATAAATTATTACATATATAAGATTTATTATTTTATAAATCTTTCAAAGCGAGCGCAGCATGTAGGGTGCGATACGTGATATTGCATTTTTTGAGCAGACGTGTCGGTTGGGCGAACGACCGGCTCGATTCATTACCAACCTTATATTACTTATAAAAAATCCACATCAAATTTGCTATAGAGGCCCTAAAACTTCAATAAGAATGAACCTGACCACAACGTGAGAAACCTTTCATTGCAACGTAACTAAATAATGATACAATAATTTTACGAGGTTTTTTGCGAAAGTAAGGGAGGAGGTGAGGGAGTTGGATTTATAAAATTTCTTTGAGACAAGAATAATTATGAAGTTTAAATTGATCATTAAACGATATATGTGGTGTTACTTCTTATAACTTTAGGCCAGCCGTGGCGCAAGGGCACAAACGTGTGATTGTAAACGCGACAAGTTGTAGGTTCGATATCCACTCGATATTTTAATTTCTTCGTTCTTGTATTGACGCAGAGCGCTGCAATGAATACCAACACGCAAGCCTCCAGAATTCGGCAGAAAATGGGGAATGGAGGTGTCTTAACAATAGCCGAATGAAAGCTACTAATTAATAATTACCATACCACAAGTCAGCCTATATTAAGGAAAACACATTTATATATATATATATATATATATATATATATATATATATATATATATATATATATATATATATATATATATATATATATATATATATATATATATATTACCTATATTACATTTTACAATTTATCTGTTTCGCCTTTTCTAAATTCATACAATCTTCTATTTTCCTCGAGTCACGATAACCCTACTCACATGTTTCGCTCTGTTTCCCTCAATATGTATTTTTACATTAAAAAAAGAAATGTTCTTAATTATGTGTGGCTTGTACATTGGCTGCTATACAGGAGTTTAGTATAAACATGCAAAATCAACAAGAAATGTATATAATTTGAGTAATATATTACGTGTTTAATGTAATAGTTAGTCCGGATGCAGGTAGCGGGTGAAGCGAGCATCCTGCTTTTTGTACATAAACTTGTTTGTACTTCAACGAGGCATGTTGAGGCATATTTTCTGCCATTTACATATCAAATGATTGCAAAGACAGACAGTCTAGCAATAAAATACGGTTCAGTTGCCTCATATGCATATTATGGGTAAAAAAAGTTTTCGTAAAAATAACCTCGTTTTAGTTATACATTTATATTTACCAACTATAAAAAATATAAGTGAGGCCAGTTGTGATTGAAAATGCGACAGGTTGTTGGTTCGATTCCCACCTGAGGGATTGAAATATTTAATATTTTCGCGCGGTGTTAAGTTCTGCCACTAAACACAATGCCTCCAGAATTCGGCGAAAAATATGGAGCGGAGTGTCGTAACTTTTGGCTCCCTCTGTCTACCGAGCAAATAAAAAAAAAACAAATATAAAATGTTTTAAGGTAAACATTATGACCACCAGCATTCAATGTCAGTAGACACAGCGTTATCTCTTGCGTAAAGCAGATTACTTATGCTTCCATAGAATGTTTGTTTGCATAGGCAACGTCGAGATAGCGCTATTTGTTCGTTTAAACTATTTAATTATCACATTTTTCTGTAACAATAAGCGCGGCGTAGAGTTCCGCCACCCAACACGCAATACCTCCAAAATTAGGCGATAAGAGGGAAACGGAGTGTCTTAACACTAGGTTTCTCTGCCTATCCTGCTGTGTGCGAGATACAGCGTGAAGCTGATTTAATTTAATGATTAAATAATAATAAAAATAATGTGTAAATATATTGTGAGGTGGCGGAACTCAACGCCACGCATTATATAAATCGGTTAAAGTGTGGTATTAATAAATAAGACGAAGTCCACCAAGATATATCCCACATGTCACATATCGTTGTGGACGCGTCTCAATTGCGCTGCGATTCAGCAACGACGACTTCGATTTTACAATATATAACCTACCTAAAGTTTGATATTTAATCTTAACAAAAATGTCCTGTAAAAGTTTGGGGTTAATTAGACTTTTCACAATTTTTATCACAAGTACTTGTGATTACAAACATATTAACATTGCGTTGAGATAAATAATTATATATTTTTTACTTTCTTACATTGATTTCATATTAATTATGCATATAAATCTGTAGAAACTGGTTAATCACGATATAAATCACGTTACTTAATGTGACCTTTTCAAATATTCGCATGGAATATTTTAATCGATTTTATAAGTTACGTTGTTAAAATTTATCACACAATTTTTACTTTCTTTTGTAGGGTTCGTTGTATTAAAAGTTTTTAGCAATAATCGTTAAAATTGTTGTTTGTGGTATTAATATTGTAAATAATGTCACAATTTATTTATCTTTTATGCTTCATTAAATTTATTCTTAAAAAAAATATTATCTGTTCATCTGTTCATCACACGTAGTATAAAACAAAGTCGCTTTCCGCTGCTTAGATCTTTAAAATTACGCGACGGATTTTGATTCGTTTTTTTAATAGATAAAGGATTCAAGAGGAAAGTTTAGAAATATCTATATAAATACATTCATAATATAGTAGAGAAATACTGTTATTTTTGACGTTTCTAATATGTCGTAAATATTTTTTTTTCTACTCACATTGCAAACGCAAGCTGAACTCTACGAGATTTATCAGAATAATGAAGAAGCGGGTAAGCGGGCGAAGCCGCGAGCTTATCGAGCGAGTTATCTATAAAATATTTAAATACATGTACATTCGATTCGAAAAAAAGTCATTAAAAATTCCTCCACCATATTCAGAACTTTGTAGTTTGTACACATTTACATATTCATTTTAATTATATTCCCGGCGCATTTAAAATTTTGCAACCAATGAATAATTTTGTACCTGGCGCGCTAGTCCTGTGGAGGCGACGGGAGAATGACCTTACAGTGTCTCAGACAAAGTTATAAGTTATCGTGTTGAGCCAAAATCAACTTTATTTTAAATAGCATAAAATACAAACAAATGTGTTTGCCAGCTTTGTTAAGGTTCTATTGACTCCAGACGGTCGTGATAAGGCATTTAAGCCAGTTGCTTACTATGCGAGTTGTAATAAAGTTTTCTCATTATACCCTTATACAGAACAGTTTTATTGAATACTTAAAGTTAAACGAAAAGTTTTCGTTAGTCTTAAATTATTTTTTTTAAAAATATGTCATAATTTATTATCTAAGTATTGTTATATTTATATTGATTAAAAAATCGGCTTCACGCCGTATCCAATTTTAATTAAATAAATAAATATTTTGTGTCCTCGAGTGGGGATTGAACTCTTAACCAGCGTTTACAGTCACTTGTGCCCCTGTGCCACGATTGGCCTCAATTTATTTATATTGATAAATTCATAAATATACATCCACTGTTAACGCAATGGTTGTGGGTTCGATCCTCACATCGATTGCATTTTTAGCCTCCCGCAATTTAAGTCACAATACTAGGTACGATACAGTAGGTACGGTAAAGTCAAAACAAGTTATATTTCAATAAAGATTAAGAATTGAAATTTATTGGTCAACGCCCAGAACGACACAACAATAAAGACGGAAAGGAAAACAATATAAAAAGATAAAGTGCGATAACAGAGAAGTAAATGTAGGAATTATGTAGTTCCGGAACTCGGAAGTGAAATTTGAGATTTAAAAAAGGTCTAGAAAATAAATTACTTTTAAGAATACAGACGTGGACGATGCGGTGTATATAATAAAGATAATCATTATAATTCGTGATTGTGGATTCGTATTTTCAAATTCCATATGCGAATTTTGCTCACATTTAATTATATTTTTACCTTTAAACTATAATAGTCAAAATTTAATTCGTTACACGTTACACAGCATAGTAGGCAGAGAGAAATTAGTCTTAAAACACTCCGAACCCCATATCTGATTGGTCTAAATCCTTTTAAAGATTGTACTAAAGTATAATTTACGTAAAACTAATTAAATTCAATTAAAAGCTTAACTATTTCAAGCATAAATAAGCTACTTATCCAGTACTAGATGAGAAAAAGGTCGAAAAAAAATTAAAAGTAAGTTTTTTCTATTGATATCTTCAATTGAAAATCTTTAATTAATTCGTATACAAACTGAAGTGCGGTCCATCCAACGCGATTAATTATTAATGATTAAAACACGGCAATATTTCATGTTTATCAGAACATCCTTTCCGTGCATCGACGGCGTGAATTAAAACCCAACCTTATAATTTACTAACTGAAATATTACCTTGTCACTATCGAGCTTATTTATGAAACTTTCTCCGTTTTAACTGATACCGTTTCTTCGGTATTTATTTTATTTATTTTTTTTAATAATGTATTTTTTTTTATGTTAATGCATATTTTTACATTTTTGCGGAGTGAGTGGTTAAAATAAGGATATTATGCATCAGGCATTTTTATACTTAGTTCTAGGTTAACACACTAACAAAAACAAGGAACCAAAAATTGGTTACCTATTTTACTTTCTGATTATCACCTATCATTAATATATTGCTGTGTATTCGGTAAGTTAAGTAAATACTTCGATATTTTTTGTACTTAACCAAAAGTAGTCACTTGATCACCACCGCACTGGCATAAAATGATTCCCCAAAAATTTATTTTATCTAAATATCAGTTATAAATTATGCATTATTTTTAATTTAATATCTATTTTATTAAGAAAGAAGATAATATATATTGTATATATATATATTAAAGTCGTTACTTTTACCCGACGTTATTGTTTTATCGTCCCATAGGTGAATAGGTTAAGTGGAATTAGGTCTTCGTTCTGCAAATGTGAGGAGCCTCGACCTAACAAGACATAGTTAAATGTCAATCAACTTCGCTTCTTTGATTATTTCCTTATATAAATGTACCTAAGTATTATAAGTATATAAAATATTATAACACGGTTACGTAAATTGGTAATTTCCTCTTTTTTTATAAAAGCTTCTGTAATTTCATTAATAAAAGTAATAACAGTACATATTTTTACAATTTACCTTTACGCGATGGGTAAGCTGTTAATATTGCTGTTTTCAAGTTCAACTTGTCATATCACATTTACTAGTACATTTACTAGTAAAAATTATGCTAAACATGTACATTACTAGAACAAATAAGTGTCATATTTCTTTTCTTTTGTATTAATGTTGTCTGTAAAAAATTTGACCACTTCTATCTATATCTTAACAGAGTTGGACACTATATTTGTCCCTCTTTACTATGGTGGAATTATAATGAAAATCTATTTTTATTTTCATTTCATGTAAAAATAAATGAAAATAATAATAAATAGAAAAATGTAAAATTTTTCATAATATATCTTTGTGTTTCAATCCCAGCTTCGTTTTAGAATGGTCATGGAATGAATGACATTAAAGTTTTTTATTAAAAACCTGAGTGTAGGCAATATTTAATTTAAACATGACACTATTTAATTTATAAATTCATCTTATTTCATTATAATTTAATTAGTAGGTACTTATTCTGAACAATACTTACCGTCGTGTGTTATTTCTATCCTTCATATATATAATTTTAGCAACCATCCATCTCTTCGTTTTGTTTCCATTACCATCGATATGAGTAATGTTTATAAACATGTCATATAACGTACAGAGCTCTCGCTATTGGCAAAGCCTTGTTTACACATCATTGTCCCAGAGTGCTATTTGTTTATGTACACACCGGGAATATTTCCTATTAATGTAAATTGTACTAATTTCATACGAAGAAAATCTTATTATAAAAATTTGATGGTTCCGTAAAAAATAAATTTAAAGTCGTGTGTTTCTGTTAGTAATAGCCTTATTATTTCTAAAAAAAATCTATAGTTGTGTAAAAAATTTATAAGACAAGTATTTAGGCGGATTTTAAAGAGATTTGTAAAATTTTTAATAATAGGACTATATAATTAGGTAAACTTAATAGTAAATAATAATTCGTACACAATAATTGGCATATGGATGAGATAAAAATAAAATTATTAACATTTCTTGACGCAGTTTTTGACAGAAAAATGGTTAGTGTTGATGTTAATCAAATAATTGCAAAATCAAAAAACAACAAATACTAAAATAATAATGCAATTTATAAGTAGGTAATATAAAAATATAGCACGCTTATTTTATAATGAGTTTTAAAATGGGCACGTAGGCTCTATTGTATGTATGCTAGCCTTGTAATATTAAATATATTATATATCATTCTATATAGGTAAGCATAGGTTAAAGTATAGCTTTATCAATCAGACTGAGGTCAATAAACGCTGCCTTATTCATTACTTTTAATAAAGTACGCCTGGCTTATTTTTAGACCTAATGACCGAATAACACTAACCACAGATAAAGAAATGAAATTAATTATTACCAGTGTTATTGTTTTGTAATATTTTATTAAGGAAAATTATTTAAAACAAAAACAAACAAAAAAAAATGGTATTTTGATAGAAATAAAAGTAATAGAATTGTTATAGACAATAAGCAACTTATATGAATAATGTAGGAAAAACGATAATCATAGGTTCGTCGATAAAATTATAACCTATAAAGTTGGATTAATTGCATGGAAGTTTCTCGATACCAAATTAGGAAATGTAAGCCAATCATGTAATACAAGCTATTTTTTCTCGTAACTCACTCATTATCAATACTCAAGTAATAACTCATACAGAAATACCACCTACGATGATGCCTTTTTAAGTAAAGCTTTTACAGTCATAGATGCCAAATAGGTATGTTAATTATAATTTTTGCTTACACTTTGTATAACAGTCTGTTTGATACTATCGAAGTGTTAGTCAACAGTTTGAAACCTTTCAACTCATTTTTTTTGTTCGGTTTCTCATCATCCTTCCTAGGTTTTGGAGTTAATTATAGATTGACTTAACTCCGACATATTTTTTTTTCATCATAAATATATTAAATTAGCAACATAACATTTTTACCTTTAGCGATGCTTATTAGAAAAAAGCTAGTTGTTTTAATTAAAAAAATGCAAGCTACATTCATCTGTATTTTGTTCATTAGAAACATAGCTGCAGGTGTAGAACTAATTGGTATTTTAAAATTATTGTAGAAATGTGGTTAAATATTCAAGACTAGTTTTATCGCAGGCAGCAGGCAGTTCGATACACCTGACGATTTATTTCATTTAGTTTTCTTAATTGTGTACAGTCTATTTTAGTTACACGTTTATTTACTCATTTCTAGAAATACTATTCGTATTCTAATTATATTTCGAGAAATGAGTATATAGATGAGGCCTTCGTGGCGCAATGACACTAGAGTGTGACTGCAACGCGACGGTTCGATCCCTACTTCAGGGAATTAATTATTATTTATTAATATTTTCATTTCTTTACTCTGGCACCAAGGGAAAAGTAGGGCGTTGATTTTCACCATTCAACACGCTATGAATTTGGCGAAAAGTGGGGAACGGAGTGTCTAAACACAAGGTTCCCACTGCCCACCCTTCTGTGTGCGGGATACAGCGTAAAGTTGAGTAAATAAACGTGTAACTACTACCTTACTGCACCTGCTGATAGAATATTATTTGTGAATAGCCGTCCGATTAATAATTTTGTGGTGTAAATCTAAATCTACAGAATTCCCATACATAGAAAAATAAATTTGTTTTTGAAAAGTATTCATATTTCAAATAGTATGGAAATGTGATAGTCGCCTGAGCGGAATATTTAAATTGACATATGCAATGCGAAGTAAATAGCTTGTATTACAAACAATATTACTGTAATGGTAGCGAATTAAATTTATTTTAGTTTGCACCTCATTTACTAAAACACTTATTTCACTAAAGCAATTGTAGTTTACAAGGAATAAGGTAATAAAAAAATAAAAAATTAAATTAGCTTCACGCTATATCCCGCACACAGCAGGGTAGGCAGAGGGAACCTAGTGTTAAGACACTCCGTTCCCCACTTTCTGCCGAATTCTGAGGCATTGCGTGTTGAGTGGCAGAACTCAACGCCGCGCTTAACCTCGACACCAGAGCGAAGAAATGGAAATATAAATTTAAGTAAATATTTCATCTCCTCGAGTGGGGATCGAACCCACAACCAGTCGGTTTTGCAGTCACACCTCGTGCCGCTGCGCCACGACCGGCCTCAATAAGGTAATACTTATAAATATTTTATTCTAAGAAAGTTCTTTGTAAATTCAATATACGTATTTAAAATTTAAATACATATTTCATTCGACAGTTTTTTTAGAAAATTATTTATTGAGGTATTTAATATAAATTCCAGTCTAGACATCTTTATGTAATGTTACTAGTGCTATGACCCGAAAATGGTTATTCGGGCATACTTAACGATAGCAACGTCTGAGTAATTTCGACGATAAGATAATTGTTACCTACATCATACAAATCCTAATATTACAGTACTTGTTTTGTTTTTTCATACAAAAATAGCATATTGTACTTAACATATTAATTATGATAAATTTTTTGTATTACTCTCTTATTGACAAAATTTTATTAGTTTCTTAAATTATCGTGTAGTGAATTTAATAACAAAAACCGGACAAGCACGAATCGGGCTCGCCGACCGAGGGTTCTGTATAAAATTTGGAGGTTTCAAGCTGTTTCTGAAGTTCAGGATTAGAGCCCTTTCATCTGATACTTCACTTGAACTAGCGGCTTTAAAACTATTTTTTAAAATTACTTATTTTTATATGGCAAAAAACGCGCCATATCTTTTTTTTAAAGTAAATGTAGAAAAACTTTTTTTAGGAAATCATGGGGCCGTAGATCTAGGTATATCGTTTGAATTTTATTTCGATATCTTCAAGTGTTCCTGAAACAAAGGCTCTTAAAGGCTTACAGACAGACAGACAGACGGACTATAAAATGATCTTATAAAGGTTCCTTTTTTCCTTAAAAGGTACGAAGCTCTAATTAGTATAATGGTAAATAACTCTTTTGTAATTTTATCTATATATATTTTATTAAATAAATATAATACCATATATTTAAGTACAATTAATAAAAGGGAACCTTCTGAGTCAACCTTTTCAAGTTCATTGTGTTGTTGCGTGTTGTTTGTAGAAAAACTGGTTGGCGCCATATATAGATAACCAAACCAGCTCACAGATAAATAATATTATTTTCAGACCTTTTTCTAATGTACCATACTTAAATACTGATAGGTATTATCAATTGTGGCTGTTTTTAATTGCATCAAAAATTAAAAAGTATTTTAAAAGGGTATAGTAATAGAAACTACTTTTAAAGTAGTTTCTTCTAAACTATTTAGGAGGAAGGAGGAATTACTATGTAAGAGAAAGACTTAATAACTTATTATTAGCAGTATGAACATAAAAAAAAATATTAATAATTAATTAGAGTTACTGTTTAAATGGAGTGGATATATTATAAAAACACAAAGATGTTTGAGCAAATAGAAAAAAAAACACGTACACTGTGCAGTGAGGTAGTGATTATATCTCTGTAGGCCTATCCATTACATAAATATTTTAAAATCAAGATTACCAAGAAATAAAGTGATTCAAACATCTTAATAAATTTTAATGATGACATAAAAAAGGAAGTTTATTCCGAAGTCATCTTTACGTATCTGCTTTAGTATAAACAGGATACTTGAAAATAAGTATTTCTGTTAGTTAGTTATAAGATAAAATCCTATACAGATTATGAATACTTACAATGTTTTTTATATATAGTTTCAGTTATTTTGAGTCAATTATTCTATGATTTTATATACATAATATATTAAGCATGTTTATTACTAAAATCAGCCTTCTGTATCTTTAAAATAGAAACTAGTATGAGTACCTAGCAATTTCAAAATGTACGGTGTACCTACTCATATCTCTTTGCCCAACTAGGGCACGAGCCTTTGTTTAGAAATGGAGCATTAATAAGCATAAGCTCCTGCTTCACGTGGATAAGAGCAAGCCACATATTGTGTGGCATAATTGTAAAAGAAAAGTGAAATTCAAAATACAGTTGAAGACATGAGTGGATGAAGATGATATGTCGCATTGTAGGATTTTCTTTGTTCGACGCCTGTACCATCAGGTGTTATGTATAAATAATTTTAGACCATAAAACAATCAAGATTATCGCTATTTTAGAACTTTACAGTTTTAGAATTGTCAAAGCTCGATTTTCGATTCGATTTTTCGAAATTTTGAACTCGATTTTCTCGAAATTAGAATTTTGCGACATATCACCTTAATCCACTCATGTCTTCAATTCCAAAAGACATAGTTACTGAATGCGTTTTATCACAACCTTGTAGATAAGATACCTTCTATCACTGTCATAGTTATTCTAAGAAATATCAATAACACACACCTATTTATTATAACAATCTCTATTAACCAGGCATCAAGGAAGAATTCACGCCGTAAAGAATTACCAAAGAAGTGAAATGTGCAATAGATACAGAAAAACAATAATATATTATTAATTTTTAAGTATCTTATAGTTAAATTTTGAAGTGTCTTAAAGTGGGGAACAGTGTGTCTTAATACAAGGTTCCCTCTGCCTACCCTGCTATATGCGGGATAAAGCGTGAAGCTGATTTTTTTTGTGTCTTAATAATCATACATCTATTGCAGACTTCAAAATTAATAATATATTATTTGCTTCACGCTGCATCCCACACTTAGCAGGGCAAGCAGAAGAAACTTGGGAATCTAGTGTTAAGACTCTCCGTTCCTCACTTTCCGCTGATTTTTTGAGGCATTGCGTGTTAAGTGGCGGGGAACTCTACGCTTCGTTTTACCTTGATGACCTCATATTGCTTAAAATAAGTGGCACAATACTGTTAGTGAATGCAACTGGTTGAATCCTTAAAAATGCTTCCACTAAATACATATAGCGGTTCATTTTTACACTAACACTACCACACGTTTAATTGTGACGACTCGTTATATTAGTAGACCACGTTTTAAATATTACTTACTTTTGCTTTAGGGATTTTAATGTATTGTTATAGATGGGTGTTGGGATAATATTTATTATATATAATTAATCTTAAAAAAGTCTTCATTTTACGCCAAATAAAAAAAATGTAATTCAACTCAATTGAGGAAATATATAATAATATAAATAAAGGAGTTTCCCTCAAATCGAAAACTGGTGCCTGACGTTATCAGTAACACTTAATATTTTTCTGTATGTAAATAATAATGTAAAAATGACAAACAGATTAATCTATGATCGATTGAGTCTAATTAAATAATTTAATCTTCTTGCTTATAAAGTAAAATGTGACGATGTGAAGTGTAAAGATAAAAAACGTCAATCATAATAAATAATTCACTTTTTCCTGAATATCTTAAAAATATGGGCACGTTAAGTTTTATTTAACACGAGTAACTCTGACTCACATTCATGACACACTTTATTTCTTTAAGTATCAAGCTTAAAATATTCAATATAAATCATATAATGAGAAAATTTTACAGCAAACTAAATACCATTTTATATAATTTATAACTCATGAACGTTGCAGTGATAAATGAGATTGCTAAATATTACTTTCATTTGTTCTCGTTAAAAATTTCTTAAAATATATACTTAAGTATATTTTTTCGGCACAGTCATTTCATTAAATATACATATTTTTATATGATATCAATTATCTAATGATGTGATCGACCTACATATTATGTATAGCAATAGGTAAGTAAATCTAATATAATGCTCTGTTGCATAGTTATATCTGTTGGCTTGATAGAACTCCAGAAAATTTAAAGAATAGGTTACCTTTACACCTTAACATTTTTGTTATGATGCATAATACTTATTATAAATATTTGCCATAAGAGGAAAATAGAGGAGAATCTTCTTGTTTCTTGGAACGCGCCACATTCTGGGAATTCGCAAGATCAGAGGTGACGACGTCATATTAAAATATGCCATTACCATTATTACGCACTTAGTAAAGAGACGTTCAGTTCCAAAAGTGATCCCCACATTAATCATTCATTCGAAACGCATTTAAGGATCAACTTATTGGCGATTCCCCTCGCGACTGACTCGACAATATCGCAAACACTCCATACAAGGCATCCTTCTTAGCGAAGTATTCCATATGAATTTAATATGCTTGACAGTTGATACTATAAAAAAGTGGTAGGCTGCCAGTGTTAAATTTTATGTTTATTACACTTGTGAGTGATTTTTTTGTTTATTCAATTTACATATTATTAAACATTATTTGAGGATAAAATCCAGTGAATAACTTCTGTCTTTGAAGCTCTTATTTTAAACCACATATTTTATTAAAAATCTAAAGATAAACTAGTCAATATGTGTGCGTATTATTTAAGCTAAGCTAAACTTACTTAATTGATTCAAAGAAAAATAAATCCGGTCAGCCAAATGTTTGCTTTATTTTATTTCCAAGAATATTTAGTGAAAATGTTGACCTAAATTCTGTGGCACATTTTGCAGAGCAAAGAAATAATAAATTGCGGAACTTTTTCCTCAAATTATAAACTTGTAAATGAAGGTGTGAATGCAACCGTACTCAAAGGATACTTAACGACCTTTGTCAACAGAGACCTTTCCTTAAAGCAATGGATCTAAGTAACAATATAATATCTAGAAAACATGATTACTATTCTCTACATTATAACAATAGCGGTGGGTTGGGAAAACGACCCACTAGTTATTCATTAAAGTCAGCATTGTGTCACAATTTTTATACGACAATATTTTTTTATGTGACTGATACAAAAGTTTCTTCACTTACATAAATAATATTTTTAATTTTATTTCTAACTAGCGATCCGGCAAATAATACTATCAAATGACAGTATTATTAAAAAAGTATCTATATCATATTATTTAAGTAAAGCCAATTTAATAAAACAGTCATTTATAGCAATTTTGTCAAATAACATTCTTAAAAATCGTATATTTTTTTATTTATGAACTACTTGAAATAAAACAAACATTAAATGTTAAGGGAAAGCTTGCCAAAATCCAACAGTAGAAACTGTAAAATGCTAAACATTAATATTATTATTTTTGTTCCATTACGTTATTAAATGCCTCCAATATTTTTATCTCTTTTATATCCTCCATGTACAGACAGCTATCTGTTACGATTTTGTTAAAAACATAGATAGGTATAGATTATATGTATAAAAATAAATTAAAAATGCAAAATAAATATCAATCTATCAACATAACGTGTGATACGAAGAAATGTCAACAAATATAAAATCCATTGTGAGTTGTGACTTAAGTCGAGCTTAAAAAGCTTATGCATACTTAACTCACGTCACGTCCGCTAGTGACGTGCGTCAAAATTACTAAGCTATCAACGTACGAAACAATTATTTTTTGTCATACATCTAATTAGTTACGGCGACTCATATTTAATACGTTTTTAATGATTTTTTATAGTACTTTTATTTCGGCCTTGGATGATTTTGCATAGTAACCGGTCAAACCAATTAAAAACATATAACTGGTTTTTTTTTCAAACGTTTAATATATATATTTTTTGGTTACAAGTAACGAACTGTTTTTAGACTTTTATAATTCGTAAGTTGCTATGTTCAGTCTATAGTAATAAAATATCCTATGTTACACTGTTACAGTTTCACGCTGTGTCCCGCACACAGCAGGGTACGCAGAGGGGACCTAAAGTTAAGACACTCCGTTCCCCACTTTCCGATGAGTTCTGGGGGCATTGCGTGTTGAGTGGCGGAACTCAACGTCATATCTTATATGTATATAACCAATTATATAATATTGATATGGTCTAGCTGTGCTTGTGACTAGACTTATAAAGCAACAGTACTGCGTACTGTTGGTTTCTATAGTCTATATTATTAAAAAAAATAACCCTTTCGTTGAGTGTAACGTAGTGAAACATATCAAAATTATGCCAAAATACCACGAAACGAAATTGCTTCAGTAAATAACAAAAGATTAAATAATTAAAGAAAGAATATAATAAGAATTCGGCACACTTATCGTTAAAGGCTTACGTTATTCCTTATTATGTAGCACGTTATTCAATTTCTAACATCAACTATTAAGCAAGTATGAGAATGTATTAAGCATTTTAATTTTATGACTTCACGTGATAAAATGTTTGTGAGTTTTAAGTTATACATACAACTTAAGTTAGTCATATCCGCGGTAAAATCACTAACAAAATAATTTCAAAAGTGTATGAATCAAAATTTATAAAAATTGATTTCGAGAAAAAATAAAAAAAATACTGTCGTTTAGATAAACGACATAATTGGTCTACTTCTTTCATAAACATATTTAGCATTTAAGTATTTCCTCTATAGATATTTCACTATTATTTATACGAAACTTTAACCATGTAGAAAACAATACCTTGAAATAGTATCAATGAAGTATAAATTTGTCCTCTAAACAAGCGGTGGCATTCTCGTTCCTATCAATTGGCAAACAACTCAAGTGAGACTGTATTAGGAGACCAAGAGTAACTAACTGACCAGCCTTGCGTTAATACCCTTGATTTTGATAGTAATTTGATATGTTACGTGTTATTTCAACTTCGTTATTATATCTATTATAATATGTATCACCAGTTTTTTTTTACCAATAGCCAATATATTTAAATTAAAAAAAAAATGATATTAAAGACGGAGTAAAGGTTTAAATTCATAAATCCTAGGCTTTTTCTTACTTATTGCAAACAATTGAAATTAATTTTATTTTATGTGAATTTCGTTCGTATTTAATTTCTTCATTTCTCTGTAATTATTACAGCATAGTGATTGTTTTCTATTTATTTTCTTATGCAACAGGTTGCAACGGCTACTTATAATCGTCGTAGTGATTCATACAGTTCTGCTAATCCACAGTCACAACCGGCAAACTTAGACACGATTGAAAATGACATACACGATGCTTGTGTAACGTTAAGCTCTTGATATAACGTGGAAAATAAGATGAATAATACACGACAATTCAGAAAATGCTTGCATCCATGTTGTTTTTTTTTGTTTTACGTTATTATTATTAGTAAATTCAAATAATTTCATAAAACCCAATTATTTGAAATACAAATATTAAACATAGATGTCGTAAAACAGAAAAAAAATACTCATTTCAGTTAGATTGAATAGCAATAAAAATATGCTTAATAGTTCGTTTGGATATTGCCGTAATCTCACGGAACTACTGCTTTGAATTGAAATCTATAAATTTATAGGTAATTTTAAACAATAGGTACCTACATAACAATAGATATGCCTTAAAATAAACACCTACACTTAAGATATTTCGATGACGCTTGAAATTTATAATTTTATTAAATTTCGATATCAATGGGTAACAGATGATTACTGATATCAGATCACTTGATGCACATATCGGCACAATAACGTGATGATAAGATTCTGATAACAGTATTCAATGTTGTTTCTAGAAAATTGTTCTTGTGTCCAATGGTTTTTACATAATTTTATGGTCATAAGGATAATTTATTAATAATGTTTTTTTTGTTTTTTTAATATATACATATTGTGTTTTTTTTAAAAAGCTTATACATTCTTTGACAGTGTAATATACGGAATTATTTCGAGTTCCCGCACGCGAAGAGGGCACATTTAGAGAAATTAGAGAAATGTTTTTAATTAAGAAAGACGTTAAAACTTAGATACTAATTCGACCAAGTAGAGGGTCACTAAGTTCTCTTTATTAACTAAGCAAACAGAGTGAAGAAAACAAGAAAAAAGGACATCATATTTATTTTAAAACATTATTAGTCGTGTGTCTAATTTTAGTTAACAAAATCAATACAAGTCTTATTGTTTTTGTTTTACTTTTTAACAGTGTACTTGAGAAATAAACCACAATATAAAATAAATGGAAAAGATATAAAAACAAAGGCTGAAATGACAAATCGTCACTGTATTGCTCTACCAAAATAACTATGCCGCAAATAATTAACCAATAGAGTCATAACAGGGTGACGATCCGACTAAATTAAGTGACCTAGTAAATGTCAATCTTTCGCGCCATAACTTGAGATAATTGAAATTATCAGTGTTACCAACTGCTGTAATAGACTGTAATTGAATTATATAAACGACTTAATTATAAATATGATAATTTAAAACTATCAAAGTTTTCTCTATATTATAAACGAATTAAATATGAATATTATTTACATTATACGTTTTAAATAAAAAAAAATTAAATTAGCTTCACGCTGTATCCCGCACACAGCAGGGTAGGCAGAGGGAACCTAGTGTTAAGACACTCCGTTCCCCACTTTCTGCCGAATTCTGGAGGCATTGCGTGTTGAGTGGCAGAACTCAACGCCGCGCTTAATCTATATAATAAATTATACGTTTTAAACTATATATATTGCAATAAGAATAGTAATGAGCAATATAACAGTAAGTTGCAAGTGAAATTATAAATAAATTAACTCGTTGAAACACTCGACGGTCTACGGAATACATAAAACGCCATATTGGCGCCATAGCATTTTGTTCTTATTTTCCACCCAAATCGGCAACGACTTGCTTAGGATAATGAGTAATGAGTTAAAACAAAGAAACCACAAAGAGTTGTCACCGAAATAAACACGCGGTAGAGCATTTTGTTCTCGAGCATGGCAAGAGATTATCCTTAAAAGCATAATATGAATATTACTTGCTTTGTATGATCTCAATATTAAAGTAAATTTAATAAAATAAGTTTGTTCTAAATATATGAAGTACTACATAAATTGAAATGTATAGTAAGAAATGTTTAATATTTTTTTATAATTCTTTTAAACATTAATAATTATGTACTACTATTACAAATAAAAATTGGTAAGTTCATAAATATACATTTCTTCTAAATATCATATTCATGCCAATCACTAAAACTAGGAATTTATTAAATTATTTAGTACTAAAATACGATACATTTTAATAAAATATAAATTGAACAAAATGTTTCTTGCCATCATCGTTTTAGTGAATCAAGAGAAGTCGACATACTTCGAATTTCCAAATAAGGCAAGTAAGGAAATGAAAAAATCTCAAGATTTGCATTTAACACTTATCTGTATGTTAATGAATAAATCAATTGAAATAAATGCCATATGATTGTTATTAAGATCAGGTTTTAATGAAGCTGTGTAAGTATCAAACCTTTCTCTGGTTATTTTTTATAAATGTATTTTATATGTTAATGTTTTATTTACATATTAAATTTCAAATTATGATTAGAAATATGTATATTTATAACAACATATCTTTCACTATTTTTATTAATATTATAAAGCTCAAAAGTTTGTTTGGTTGAACACGTTAATCTAAGAAACTGAACAGGTCTCTTCGAAATAAAAAATCTTAATTAATTAAAGAAT
Organism: Heliconius himera; assembly: GCA_021202915.1. NCBI lineage: Eukaryota > Metazoa > Arthropoda > Insecta > Lepidoptera > Nymphalidae > Heliconius > Heliconius himera. The sequence continues at coordinate 262,619 of JAJHJA010000559.1, forward strand.
TAATTAATTTATAAAAATTTTATTTCATAAAATTTTCTTTAATTTTTAAGGTTTATGTGTTTATATGCATAACACACTTTAAATGATATTTAGTTGAAAAAATATAAATGTAGAGTTGAAACGAAGTTACAACATTAAAAAATTATTATAATGTTGTTTAATTTTTAATATCTCAGGGAAAGAAAGTGTAGTTTTACAGTTGCAATGCAATGTATGTTGCAAGCGACCACACGCGAGTGTAAACAACCTTTACCATTACATCTCAGAAGTGACAGTCACTGTGGGTTTGCGAAAATGTATTCATATTTAAATTAACTAAACAAAATGTGTAATCTAAATACATATATGTATGTATATATGTCCACAAAAAATATTTTTTAGCTTCACTCAATATTTCGGACATCGCAGCCTAGGAAGAGGGGCCCTGGGAATCTAGTGTTACTCCGTTCCCATTATAACACTTCCGTTACTCACTTGCCGCCAGAGGTGAAACGTGTTGAGTACCTCGTTACCAGATCAAGTAAATTAAATTATGTAATATTTAATTTTCTCGGATGGGATTCGAACCCACAACTTGTTGCGTTTACACACGTTTGTGCCACTGTGCCATGGTCTCACAAGAAAAAAAATTTTATTTATTATTTTATTGTAATATATTTACAATTTACTCATTTTGTAAAAAAGTTATTAATATTATGTTATTTGATTACTTATACTTAATAATATTTTTTGTTTAAAAAAAATTGACAGGCGCTTGTGAAGATATTGTTACAATCAATTCTACTTGTGCGAACTCTGGATCAAAGAGATTGTATGAAACTTAATAAGCTCTTCTTATTCATGTCGGTGCCAAGAATGCAGGGAACATGCAGCCATGCAATGGCTATAGGAAATGGTGTCCATCACACCGTCACGCTTTTATATCGACCGTTACTTCACGATCTAACACTACTATATAATTTGTCTTAGTTAACGCAACTAACAACAGTAAATATACCTAATATATATTTTTTATTTGGGGTATATAACATTTTATATTAAAAATTTTAATAATTTTATTTAATTGTTTGACTTATCGTTTTGTAATATTGTTATGTTGTAGAAAGGTCTAATGAAAGCGTAATGGTCAATCTTTTCATGTTTAAAACTGTATTAATAACAAAATATCGAAATATTAAATATATGAACGCTAACAGCACATATTATGAGTTTCGTAACTGTAACTCACCTTTAGTCAAGCTTGTTGAAACTCTAATCAGATTCGCATCGACAACTGTTCAATGGATCTATAAATAAGATGAACAGATAAAAAATCTAACCGTCAGAACAGATTAAGTAGAAAACATGATATGGATTTATGTAATTTTTCAAGACACCTGTTCTTTAGATGGCTTATTCATAAGAAGGGAGCTGAATAACTTTTAAAGAAACTTGTCTTGTTTAAAGCTATGTATATAATTTCAAGCAGGTGCAGTGTGTCTAATTGTCCAGAAATCATCAGTATAAAGTGAGGTCGTTTTATACAAGACATTTGAAACGATTCAAGATTAAGGTCTCAATTTGTGTAAAAGTTAATACCATCAAATTAATGATTACCGCGTATCTTTTTGCGGTAAACGTAATTTGGGGTATTTGTGACATAAATTTGGATTGCGACCAGTTCTGATGGCATTTGAGATGTATAGTATCAATTATTATGCATCATATACTTAATTGCACGTAATGAAAATTCGGAATTATCGAAAATAAGCACTCTATAAGAGATGATAAAATATTTAGCAAGATAAACTTTACTCAAATCAGAAATTGGAATTTATTCTATATATAATAGCTACGTTGGTATTTTTTTTAAACTGGCGTCCTTGTTTACAATATTAAAAGAGCATCTTTGGTATATCGCCATAATAAATGACCTGCGTAATGTTTTGATTTTTGTTGTAATAATAAAAAATCAGGCAGTAAAAATTAAATATTAATGTTATATTCATTTACTTGTACGTGTAATTTCATAACAATTTTCAATTAAGCCATTATGCGAATACTTCGGTTCATTAGATAACGCGTGAACCCGGGACCCCGGCATTAAGCAATTTAACCCATTTAACTAAAACGGTATGCCCCTCTCGCACTCCATAGACATATCGAATACCGTAAGTGTATGTGACCTGATTCAAATGAAAATTATACAGTGCACACATGTATTATTTGAAATGATGTTTTGTTACTTTTACAATTATTTCTTACCACATTATTAAATGTTAGTGATTCTCAATAGGTTATATTATTATGTATTTATAAAATATTTACCTAACACTACAATAATAATATTTGATATTTTCAAGAATAAATAATAAATAAAACTTTAGAATGTCTCGACTTTGTTACAGCTGACAAGTGACAAAAGTCAAAGTTCGCTGACCGCTAGGAACTCTAGCTGCCTGTATAATGTACATGCCTGTATAATGCTAGAATCTGACACCCCGTAATAAATCATCCCTAAACCTAAATAGTAACAAAATATCTTAGCCCATACAAATGAAATAACATGGAAGTCACGATCAGAACGCACGTGTTCGTGAACTGGTTTGTCCGGCTGTATACAACGCATACACGTTGATGGACTACGAAGATTTAGATACCTCCATATTTTAATATTATTAGGCTTCTTGTTCCTTATTCTTGTTAAGTCAGGTGAGACGCTTTATATTAGTTAAGTTGAAAAGCATAGGTATAATTAAGAGATAATATTTAGTAGAGGTAGAGGCCAGTCGTGGCGCAAGGGCACAGAGTGTGACTGTAAAACCGATTGGTTGTGGGTTCAATCCCCAATCGAGGAGATGAAATATTTACTTAAATTTATATTTCCATTTCTTCGCTCTGCCACTCAACACGCAATGCCTCTAGAATTCAGCAGAAAGTGGGGAACGGAGTGTCTTAACTCTAGGTTTCCTCTGTCCACTCTGCTGTGTGCGGGATACAGCGTGAAGCTGATTTATTCAGTAACTTACGATATTTTAATAGTTAGGAAAATAAAAATCATAATACCTAGCAATGGTCTGAGACAAAGTGTCAAAATATTATAGTAAATAAATAAATATTTTGAAAAAAAAATAACTCAAATATGCCAACAGTTGCATTATTAAAATGAACATCATAAATATTACTTATCTGTGAAGAGTTCAGAAAATAAACATTAGACAATATATAAAGTATAAACACAATATTTCATAATATAATATCCGTCTCGTAAGGGAGTACATGATTTGTAATACGTAATATGTATGCACGGTATTAAGATAACGGTGAAATAGACAGACGGACAGCCCGCATGCTTTTTATTATGCAACACGATCATAGATTTATTTTGTTTAGCCAGATAACGGCCGTGAGAGAAATAATGAAATAATGTATATTTAGATTGGAAAACACAGTCGGAGAAATAGCTTTTTATTACACCTTCTATGTTAATGGTCGATAAAAGACTTTTTTTTATTTTTGTGACCATTCAATTTGTTTAAAAGAAGAAATTTAAGAATAATAATTTATAACAAAAATTTGGTATTTCTATATCGAAATTGGTGGACGTGCGATCAAAAAGGGGTTGTACATATGCATACCTGGCAGGAATGCTTTATTTAAATATTTTTCACAGACAACAACGTTAACGACTAATCCTACAAATGGGTTAAGAATCTTAGAGAAAACTCGACTAGGCTATTTAGTATGCATCGATGATTACATTGAATGTAATGCTTCATCAGTTTTAGCACAATAAATTAAATCTATATAAAAAATAATATCTCAAAATTATATTGTGAAAAAATATTAATTTTAAAGGAACTTAACTATATTTAATATTTCAAATTTCTTAATTACAGTTCTGGCATTTTTCGTGACTCCATTACATCGGGTAGATGCCCGTCCTAAACTGCTTGTCGATATGAATCAAGCTTTCTCCAAATCAAAAAAATGGCTATATCTTATAATACTCATGTGAAAGTAGTCAAATATTCAATAAAATTGATTACATCACCGACCCTTTGATTTATGGAGTTTGATTCAAGTTTCCAGTTTCATATAAAGTGATAGGATTGTACCGTTTATCAATAATATCTTTAAATTCTTTATAAAGTTAATATGTAACAAATATTGAGTTAGAAATATGTTATTATAGAAATACAAAATTCTATTTTTTCTTTATAGTACCTAAGTAGTCAAATGGTGAATTTTATAAAAGTTGATAGACTCAAGTTTGCGGACAAATGCAGTCATTTGGAAACGAACTACAAATTTTTGTTTATCATACATACTTTTTTTCAAATTTTGATTGAAATTTTCACTTTTTGGATTTTTTCCTTTATTTATACTGTAAGTTCCTACTTCTTGCTACATATCATAAATGTAGGTGCACAGGAAGTACCTACCCTATAGGTTTTGATTACGCGGGGGAATTATACAAAATGCAGTCAAAACGATGCATGAGCGCTAAAAAGCTTGATTTATTCTGTGCTTCAAGGGACCATAGATTAATAATAATAATAGATCTTAATATTCGATATTAATTTCTCAAGACAAATGGTCTTGACAGACGGACAGTGAAGTGATCCTATATACTTTCCTTTTTTAACTTTTGAGAGACGAAACCCTAAAAATATGATGAAGATTTAAAACATTACAATATGAAAGTGTTCTGTATGTAGACAACATACAAGCTTTTATCGATCTTACATAACGTGTATGTGAGCAAAACGTTACTAATTAAGCAAAAATTATTTTAATATTATAATATAATTTGCTACACGAAGCGATAGAGCGATTTCTTTTCTGGTTTTTAAACTCGCAGTGTACAGCGATTAGACTCATTAGCTACTTGCATAATTTGTTAAAAAGGTCGTCCACATTAGTCATATGGTAGCCACTTGGTTGTATATCTCTTTTAAAATAAAATAAATGTTATTTAATTATTTTTGCGCTGTAATTTTTACTTTTGAGGAATAAAATGTATCTAGGCCTTGTGCACAAAAAAGTTGTACGTTGTCTTCTCTTTATATTATTACTTATTATTACATCTTTTTATATTATTACATTTAATTCTCAAAAGTTTATTATGAGCTTATTCAATTGATTCGTGTTGTTTGAAGTGATATAACTTCCTCCTTTGTCGTTAACAGAAAGTATGTGACCTACATGAGGTAAATTCTAAAGATGGTTCTGCACATTTTACTACACTACAAGACAATTTAATTATTGAATTCGGGTAAAAATATATTTTAAATATTAATAATTACTATAAAATAATTTAGATTTTTCATAATGTTTTTATTAAATAGTACAATAAGCAGTATTGTTTATTAAATTTATCCTTCCCTCCAACATTGTGAATTTCTCATTAGTTTTTTTTAAATTTAATATCGAAAAATGATAAACACAACACCATTGTCAGCCTAAAGCAATTAAAATACCACAGAACAAGTACTCACATTTCTTTATCGGACATCATTTGGAATCAAACGTACCGTCCGTAATGGCCGCTGACGGGGCAACATTAAAAAAAATATTATCCCAAACCAAGGAACCTTTTCTAAAAGGTAATCGCCCGTTTATTTTACTTTTTTTATATTTCGTGGTCGGTACAAAGAGTTGAAGCAGCTGCCAAGATACAGCTGGTTGCTTAGCTGTACCTATCGCGTGCATTTGTTTTTTTATAGTCACCTGGCCACATTCAGGAGGCTCTATGCATATGTTTTAAATTATGATGGAATGCGGTTGATGGTATTGCTGTGACATTATTGTCTTTAAGGCTCCAAAAACAAATTCGTTTAGTTTTTTTATTACGCGTTATGTTCGTTTTGTGTGTTTCTTTACCTCGCTCTGGTAATGAGGCAAGCCACGGCGATGAGGTGCGTCAGTCAACACATTATTCCTAAAGAATTCGGAAAGTGGAGAACGGAAGTGTCTTAATGGGAACGGAGTGTCTTAACAGTAAGTTGGCTTCCTCTGACTACTCTGCTATATGGGGATGCAGCGTGAAGTTAAAAAATACATTATCATTTAAATATTTGTTCTTTTCTTAACTAAAAAAAAAATATCTCTTCAAAACGATTAAATAGTTGCAATCAATTATATGCCGCGTAGGTTGCTCGCTACGCCTTCCTGATATTATCTTGTCGAAAATGTAAGCGTGTTGCAATCGATCTCAATATTGGAAACTACATCCTGTTAAACATTGTTATTATTTATACAAAGGATTATTTTAAGTAAATTATCGTGAAATTGACTACCATGTGTCAGGTACAACCATTAATTTAATAAAAAATATATAATATTTCAATGCTAACCTAATAAATAGTAAAATAATACAGAATTACAGCTCATTTTAAGAAAACTTTTTATCTTTGGTGGCTTTTGAGTTTCGACTATACATAAAAAAAAACTTGCATTGTCATCCTACACCTATTCAAAAGGATTACTTTTTAAATAATAAGCATGCTGACGACGCTTCTGCCTACTCCACATTAAGCGTAAAAATTAAAAAAAAAAAAACAGCCTGTAAAAGTTATTTAAAATGTAATATAGATCAAACTAGCAGTTACTCCTCCTATTCTAAACAAAAGATGCGATACGCGTCCACAATAGAGTTGTATTTCAAGAATACATGTAACATTTTACCTTCAATATGTAGAGCAGACCGGTTTTTATTTTAAAACGAGCTCTAATTACAACTAATTCGTAATTTTGAAACATACCGAAAATTGTTTAATTCACGTAAAGTACACATTTTAAAGTAAGTTGTTACATTACTATCTTATGTAAAAAGTATTGACCATAATTACGAAATACGAATACTTGCATAGTGTTTGGTTTGTGTTGAATTTTTCTTTTTACAGAAACGGTCGAAAACCAGTAAATCATCTCTTTCACGAAATTCTATGTAGCTTTTTAAAAAAATATACTAAATATGAACTGAAGATAAACCCAAATGTATATGTAAGTCGGCCTACATAATTTAAGTAAATTACATTTTTTGTTTCGCTTTATTTTTTTCCCTTCAGTATGGAAATTCTTGAGCTATTTTACTTCAAGCGGAAATATTATGTGTCATAGTAAAGGATGTGACTCATTTCTTTTGATGTTAATATTCTTGATAATACTGACGAATGCCCGTGGTTCTTTTTACCTGAAATTATTTTTGCTTATTGTCTATAAAAATAATGAAACTTACATTTTTCTTTTCTTTCTAATAAAGCAACTTCGACCTAAAAACACCGTAAAGAACATACTTGCATTATATACTTCTAATATGTTGTTTTAAAATTTGTTTTTCAATAGCAAAGCAACAGCATTCTTTTAATTATAACCTGCACTATAAGATAAAGCACCTGCTTATATGAAAATAATAATAAACTCAAATGAAGAAAAACGCAAAAGAGTATATATATGATGTTAAGGTAGGCCCGGAATAGCCTTTTCGTGTGAAGGAAGTATGAACACTGTATCATTTGCATGCAAATACAGCGGCGAAAGTACATTGTTCTAGGCTTTCACATCAGCTTCAGTGTTCAATGGTTTCTAGAAAATAGGTAAACTACACTTTGTGTTGTAAAATATAATAGAATAATGTCGACTTGACTTGAACTTGGTGATATTTGGGACGTTAAAACGAAAGCTGGCTCAATGATGTAGCTATTTTAGTCGTAACATTTAAGAAAATATTGAACGGTACACATTATTACACTCTGAAAGTATTGGATTATTTATTCATATTAAAATTATAATATATTATAACGATCTTTTATTGTATAAACCAAATAGTTCTAAAGTATCTGTAACAAATTTGACATATGTTTTCTGTATATGATCTCTTCTTTTTTTAAATTTAAATAGCTTACCTGTGCAAGGCAACATTTAAGTCCCTTCCAGGCAAACATAAGAGGCGCCACTTTTATTTAAAAGCCTTACCCGTGCTGGCCCAGAACAAAAGTTCTCATGAGATTTGTCTGGTGTCGGTGTGTTTAATATGACGAACAAAGAAGACCTTTACGATGTACTTAAACAATGTTTTCTAAAGTAACTGGATAGCAGTAATCATATGCATATTTTAGTTGTAGTTAGTAGCTTTGTAGAACTGAAAGTTTCTTAAGACTCATATACATTACTTTTACTCACTCTAAAAGTGAAAAGAATATGCTTAATTTTATATTTATAATAAAGTATTTTTTATGTGTACTTTTTTTAGAGGCATTGTGTGTTGAGTGGCTGAACTCAACGCCGCGATTTGCCTGACACCTGAGCATTGAAATGAAAATATTAAATCTATTATTTCCTTGAGTCGAAATCGAACCCACAATCTGTTGCGTTTACAGTCACACTTTGTGCCCCTGCGTCACGTTATGAAACTGAAATACTATGAACTAACTAAAAAACAAATATCCTTATTACGTTACGTAAGTCCAAGTTTTTCAAGAGAAAAAGAGAAAAAGGATAGAAAATTGGACGAAGAATGGAAGACGGATGTCTTAACACTGAGGTTTCTCCACTTCTCCTACTATGCGTGAAAAAGTGTGAAGATGCTATTAATATACTATATACATATTTTACAAATGCACTTCTTGAAACTGATAACAAGGAACTGTCATTAACGTGACAAGTAGGAAAGCACTCACTATGTAATTAACATATTTCGTAATATGTCTAATTTAATTGAAACTATGCACAACTAAATTATAAGGAAATAAAATATTATAGTTATCATTTGACTTACGTAATTTTTTTATAAAAATTATATCCGTATTAGAGATTAATATTGACTACTATATTAATAATCAAAATTTCAATAAAATAAATAAATCAAAAATAAATCAGCTTCACGCTGTATCCCGCACACTGCAGGGTAGGCAGAGGGAACCTAGTGTTAAGACACTCCGTTCCCCACTTTCTGCCGTATTCTGGAGGCATTGCGTGTTGAGTGGCAGAACACAACGCCGCGCTTCTCTCGACACCAGAGCGAAGAAATGGAAATATAAATTTAAGTAAATATTTCATCTCCTCGAGTGGGGATCGAACCCACAACCAGTCTGTTTACAGTCACACTTTGTGCCCCTGCGCCACGACTGGCCTGCAAAATTTCAATAATGTTGAATAATATGTTAAAGGGAAAACGTGGGTTTATAATTTCACTTGTGAACATCTATTTTGTAGTCAATCCAATGGTTGGCCTGCCGTGTATCCGGAGTCCTTTGTATTCATATAATCATATAAGAGAGACGGTAACATTAATTAGTCTCGGGTGAATAGGATCCATACTAAAGAGGTGCTTTGACCCCCGTTACGTGCAGAAATGTATCTCTATTCAGCTGAACTAGGCTCTTCACTTCTCAAAAAGTACTATTTAATTGATGTCCGGAATAATACGCTTGCTTTTAATATATTCCATATCAAAGTAAATAAGATAAGTTAAAATTAAATATTTATTTATTAAGTTGTTGGTAAACAAAATAAAAGTAAAGTTAGCAAAGCAACAACAGTATGTAATAATGAAACATGTAAGTTACATAACGCGAAGAAAACTAAATTGTGGAAAACTACCAACCACTAAATTTAAGTGTAATATTTATTTTGGCAAGCATTTCGTACACCGATACGTTATCGCACATGTGACACACCTTTACAATCATATCTTGACGATTGATTAAAAAGAATCATAAGCGGCATGTAAAGAGCTGATAATGCACCAAAAGCATAGTTTTATTTACTATAAAAGTATAACAAATATAACATAGAATATAATAATAATAATAGATATAACAAAGAATTATTATATTTTATCTGCAATAGCATTAAAATAGTTAAAAGCATTTCTTAGGTTTCTTCACTGTGTGGTGCATTATAGACGTCGTCATCTAAAAACTGGTAGTAAATTATGATTACATGAATATTTACATCATAAATAAGGAGTGCTGTTGACATGTTACATCGCAGTCGCCAAGTATGGCTTGAAAAGTTCCTATCTAAAAGAAATATAGGACGAGACCTAGAAGTATCTAATCGAAAAGTAATCAAGCGATCACGTAGATTGAGTTGACTTGCCTTTTTTTAATTACTCACTTATATGTCAATTTGGTTGTACCACATTGTTTTCAATAAAAAAAAAATAATATGTTTTCATATTAAACCAATATATATATATATATATATATATATATATATCTATATATATATATATATATATATATATATATATATATATATATATATATATATATCAGCTTCACGCTGTATCTCGCACATAGCAGGGTAGGCAGAGGGAACCTAGTGTTAAGACACTCCGTTCCCCGCTTTCTGCCGAATTCTGGAGGCATTGCGTATTGGGTGGCAGAACTCGACGCCGCGCTTTGCCTCGACACCAAAGCAAAGAAATGCAAATATAAAGGGATCGAACCCATAACCAATCGGTCAGTCACACTTTGTGCCGCTGCGCCACGACTGGCCTCAACCTAAACCAATATAGTTTCTTAATATTAGAATATCTTAATATTTTTTTATAGCCATAATTGATTCAAACTGATAACAACGATGTTATCATTCAACACTAATTGTAGCAAACTCTTATCACTCATTAAATTAGGGACATTTATGATTTATATGTACAATAAATTGTGGTTTTGTTTACCTTTCATCTGTTATATTTTTATATAAAATCACATAGAACATTAAGAAAATGAGGCTTACCATTAAAAGTGTCGTAAGCAGTGGGTTGATATTCTTCTCGGAAGGTATCCTGTGCGTATGCAGCTATTAAGGAACTCTTCCCAACAGCCCCATCACCAACTAACACACACTTTATCTTCTCCTTCTTCCCACCTTTAACTTTCCGTCTATCTTTTATTTGGAACATTCGATTTAAAGTTCTTTTGCTTTTCTTGTCCCGTACAGCCCACTCATTCACTTTATCACAACAGTTCAAGTCCGTGGAGTCGTCATCTCGTATCACAGGTCGGCCGTTTTCCTCCGCAACCTCTGAATAATCGTAGTCGTCTTCGTCCCGACGCGGGATGGGGAACTGGCTAGGGCTATGGACTCCGAACACAAAAGGGCCGTCTCTCTCCGGTAGACGGTTAGCAAACCCGTTTGCCGGCGTCGGGGGCTTTGCATACTGCACTGTAGGAGCTTGATAGTGACTCGATAAATATTCAGCGGATGCATGAGGGTCGAATCTAAACACTAATTCCGCCTCCCTACGGTCCAAATTTAACTCTGGTACTGTCACTTTGTCTTGAAAGTAACCGATCTTCTCCCGTGCTCTCGTCTCCTGTAAACGTTTTTCGATTTCGACGTTCGATGGCTTCCAGCGATCTGCCTTATATTCGTATTGACAGTCCGTTGGTAAATTTCGGGGAGCGGGCAGGGGTCGATTGGGACCATAATCGCGAGACGGCGCTCGTGGTGGTATCACCACGGGTTTTTGCGGTTCAGCAAGCAGCGGCCGCCGCGCTGACAGGTTCGCGTTTCTGTTGAACATGATCCCTTCTAGGCTGGGAGACATTGGCACTGTCACGAACGGCTGGTTGAAGGGTTATTGAAGCGTGCGTTCGCGCACATAACTCGAAAACGCGATATGATCGTCCGCGTGAAAGTCTCGCAGTGCACTGAGGCGCGGGGTGCGACACACACCCGAACGCTGTGAGAGGCCGAACGCGACTAGTCGAAGTCGAGTAGCTGAAACGAAATTCGAATTGAGCCAGCCGCAGCCGCGCAACCACCGAGCGCCGCGAGCGACAGCGGAGCCCCCCCCCCCCCCGCGCCGCGCGCTGTGAAGTGACCTGTTGCTTCTATTACCTGTTCAGGTATAAACGGCCGTTTTGCGAGTGCAGCTGCTACCCGAGCCCCGACTACCCGTGAGTGTTGAACAAAGCACGTCACATGTGAAGCCAGCCGCTGTGCAAGGCGACTCATTCAACGAACTGCTAGCCCGATGAATGAACAAGACGTGTTTTGTTTACTTATGCCATGAAATATGGTGTATATTATGGAAATTAAATTACATAAAAGATTTATACTCTATAGTAGTTAATATGTTGCTGTAAAGATAATTACATTGTTTAATAACTCAGCTATTTCTTGACTATATATGTATACTTTTTTTACAAACAAAACAATAAATAGTATTACTATTGTCATGTATTATCCAAGCAGCAGCAGCAGTTTTAGTAATTAATAATTATGAATTATTTTATTTTACACATTATATCTGAACTCTGAAGATTATAATTACTATCTTTATAAAAAAGTAGGGAAAATACAAGTACGGTTCTAAATGTCATACACTTATAATATTATAAATACTAGAGGGCGCGCGCGGCTTCGCCCGCTTATTAGGAGTGAATTCTAAAAAAACCACGAAACACGTGTTCAATAAAATATTTTTATCAGTCTGAATTTAAATTTTTATAAAAATCGGTGGCAATTTAAAGATTTTTTCATATAAACTTTCAACCCCTTATTTAAACCCTTAGGGGGTGAATTTTTAAAAAACCATGAAACACGTGTCCAATGAAATATTTTTAAGAGTCTGAATTTCAAATTTTATAAAAATCGGTACAGATTAAATTTTTTTTCCATACAAACTTTCAATCAACCTTTCAACCTCTATTTCATCCCTTTAGGGTTAAAATTTTTCAAATTCCCTTCTTAGTGGATGTCCAGAATATGAAAATAAGCATCTGTTCAAATTTCACGCTTCTACCATCAGCGGTTACGGCTGTCCGTGCGTCTTACCTCAGTCAGTCAGCACAAGTCCTTTTATATATATAGATGACCGATTCCTAGTTCATATTTCGTGTAAAAAAGCACAACACAGTAATGAAAGCATCTACTTACATAAATTATTCGGTGGGTAATTTTTATATAAAAAACACAAAAGGTTTTCTTAAACATCAGTGATGTGGGTAGGTAGACATATTTTCAATGTATTGTTAAACGAAAAAATTAAGCGAAAGTTAGTAAAAATAAAGCGAAATACTTAATAAATTAATTTTATTACTTATAAACAAAACCTTATGAGGATAAATCACAGAACACATATACCCAAAGTGATAAATATTTAAATGATTATCTTTAGAGCCCTCGAAGTATGTATAGTAATTTAGTAAATATAGATTGTTCATTATAGAATGAAACGGTTATAAATTTTAATGATTATACTATTTTAATTTCAACGCCATCTGTCGGAATTTTAACCAGTGTAACATTTATTGGTGATTGACTATAAAGTTTAACCATATATAATATATTATAATATGTATTTTATTACCGTCTGTATAAATTTACAATTATATATATGTACTAAATATGTTATTATAATAATTTGCCTTTTTTGAAGCCACATGTGTTAACTGAGATAGAGACCGGGTAACATTAACCTAAGAAAAAACTTCTATACATATGGCAATAATTCACAATGCACGTGTAATTGACTTTGACAGTTAATGATATAAATATATAAAATCGTGGTGCTTAGTGAGGTTTTGTTTTAAATTTTGTTGTATTTTAATATATATTATTCTGATTAAACGTACTTGAAAAGTCTGACTGAACAAATAAAAAAATAACAAAATGGCAAAGTTTAAATTGAGTAAGTTTTATATATTTGAATATTTGATAGCTAATATTCTTTTTTATTTGTGTATTTTAAATGTGTGTGTTGTTAAGATTTTTGTTGAAATATTATTTTAGTAATTTTAAGTAAGAGAAACAATATGATTCATAGATAAAACCTCAAAGTATTACCATAACACATAATTTTATAGGTTAGAAAAAAATAAAGCAGTTAAAAAATGTGTTATAATCTAAAATAACTGATCTTTGTATAACTTTAATTACAGAAAAGCCATCAAAAAGGCAACCCGCACGCCTTCGATATAAAATAGAAAAAAAGGTTAGAGACCATAATAGAAAACTCAAAAAGGAAGCAAAAAAGAATCCAAAGTCTAAAAGAACTAAACCAATTCAAATACCCAATATTTGCCCTTTTAAAGAAGATATATTAAAAGAAGTTGAAACTGTTAAAAAACACAAGGAAGAAGAAAGACAAAAGAAAAGAGAACAGGCAAAATTAGATAAGCAAAAGAAATTAGAAGAGAAAAGTAATACTTCAGTCAGTATGGATACCTTGGTGAGCATTACTTTATTATTTTATTTTTTTTCATCATGATAAACATATGAGCAGTGTAGGCAGAGAGACAGATGTAAATCTATTTTTTCACAATATCCTAATATATAATAAAAAACAAATTATATATTACTTTCATGAATAGTTGAACTTTTTGACTATAAATGTGACTTAAAAGAACAATTAAGTTTTAATTATTTTATTCACATTTTTCTTCTAGACAAATGGAACTTAAGGCCATGGTTTATTTTGCGAGCAAGCAGGAAAATGAAAATAATTCTTTGCCCTGAGTGGAGATTGGAACCACAATCATCACATTGCAATTAGAGGTTATCTCACTGCTCCATCTACACTATAAGTTATGGCTAAATATTATAATAAAGTATTTGTAAATGAAAAATTTCCTTTTAGGTTAAAAATGCACAAGCAAGGGGTAAAGTCCATGAGGCATTTAAGAGTAATGAAAATGAAAGTGATGATGTACAATTTGGTAAAGACAAACAACAAGAGAACTCACTTAAAGCTTATTACAAAGAATTTAAGAAAGTTATCTCAGAAGCTGAAGTTATTTTGGAAGTTGTAGATGCCAGAGATCCATTGGGTTAGTAGTTGAAAAAAAATCTTTATTGTTTTTGTTTCATGCAAAGTTATGAAGAGGTTTGAAAATATTATCACTGAAATTAAGTTGGTGATTATGATGATCATGAGATTACAGATAGTATAATAAGTGCATTTAAAATAATAAGCATATTTAAATTTCATATAACATTAAAAATAACATTTTTTTTTGTATCTATTGGATGAATACCAAAGCACTTTAGCCAATTAAGTCATACATTCCCACTGTGTGAAAGGGATTGTGCTCCTTTTACAGGAGCCTCATATAGGGTAAAATATTTAAAACCCATATCTAAAAAAAATAATCAAGATTCCTCAACAGTTTAGATGTAGATTTTTATCCATACTGTATTACTTGTGACACGCTTGTAATTTATTAAAGTTTCAAGTTGTCTGACAGGTCTTTAAAATCATGCTAAGTATCTGGCAATCAACAATGTCATTTCTGATATTATTACCAAGAAAATATAAAAAAAATAAGCTTTTTAAATTAAACAAAGTTAGATACAATTTTTTGCTTATATATATAACTAATATAACTGCCAAAGTTATTACACCCAAACTCCATATTCCCAGAGAGTGTTGGATGTATGCACACAGAAACTTTTTAGGCTTTATAAAATAATGAAGGTCTGGCTATTATCAAGCACTTATGACACCCCTTCCAATGTAACTAGTTTATTCTCTCCTCTACCCCCAAGGTTGCCTGGACTTATCACTTAGCAATAACGCCTATTGTGTTATCCAATGTGTTATATTTTAATGTTCCATATGTGTAATGTATTATTTCATGTACAATAAAGAGTATTTTACTTTACTTTACTATCAGTGCTTAGGGTGATGTGCGATGTTGTCGCTTTCATAGGTTTTTTTTTTAACAATCATAATTTTATTATTTATTTTGTTTGAAAAAATAACTTTTATTTTTGGCAAAATCTCTTTCGTTTTAATGAGTTGCACCAACACATCAACATTTTACTATAACAGTGACTGCATTTACCCGTGCAAATAATAGTAGTTTTTTTTTACGTTTACGGCATTGTAAAGTTTCACCGCTTTTTTAAATTTCCGCTCCTTCGTCCAGTCGCTGCGTGACGTCACGCCGCTACTTATGTCCGACTGCGGGTGATACGGAGTATTTTTTTAACCATTTAATTTATTTATTATAAAAACAATTGAATTTATAGCAAAACCGCAAGAGCAAAAGGAGCCAAAGTGTTCCCAAGCGCCGACTGGCAAGACGCAGCATGTCGTCACACGTTTAGCCAGATTTCGCCTTGGAGGCCGTACTTTAATGTTTAATATCTCAGTCATTTTTGAAGATAGGAAAAAATAAAAACAGATTCTTATTTCTCGAGTTCCGTTTTATCATTTGAACATTTGGTTAAAGCCACAGGCAAAAAGCTAGTGTTACATGAAATTAAACCAAATAATAATATATTTTTTATTATTAGGTACAAGATGCATCCAAGTAGAAGAGGCAGTCAGAGAATCAGGCAAGAAGCTAGTTCTTGTCTTGAACAAAGCTGATTTGGTACCTCGTACCAATCTAACAGCCTGGCTCAAATATCTCCGGCGATCTGCTCCGGCGGTGCCATTTAAGGCATCTACGCAAGACCAACAGCATAACCTTGGGAGGCGGAAGATGAAACATGTTGTTAAGGAGAAGGAAATGAAAGGTCAAGATACTTTTGATTTAGTAGTTCTATATCCAAGGCTGAAGTTAAAAAAAAACTTATGTATATATATTTTAAAATTAAAATATCTTCCATAATATCTTCGTAGTAAAATTTTGTCGCATAATAGTACAGTAGAAACTGAAAAACAATAGTTTTAGTGGGGATCCCCACCCGAGAGAATTGTGTATTTTTATATCACCACTCTGGTAAAACAAGAGAGTTTCTTAACACTATTTTAACTACCCAGTGTTAAAATACTGCAATCCCCACTTTCCTTCCAATTTTCATAATATTTTGTGTTGATTTCTAGAAATAATTCACCTCCCCAAGTGGAACCGAATTTACAACTATCACGTTTACAGCCAGACTCTGGCTGTATCTTAATGGCCTCAATCATTCTCGGCGGGCGAGGCACTTCTATGATGCATCAATATTTATATGTTAATTAACGTTAGAAATGATTTATTAAACCGATATTTTTATTCAAAACATATACTTATATATGGTTTTTACTTTGCGCGAGTTCTAATCCCGCTACGTTAAACTTTTTATACATTTCTTTTTTCTAATAAGATAATTTAAAATTTCCAGGTTCAGCCTGTGTAGGAGCTGAGCTATTAATGAGTCTCCTTGGTAACTACTGCCGTAATCAAGGCATGAAGACAGCCATAACAGTTGGAGTGGTCGGGTTGCCTAACGTGGGCAAAAGTTCAATTATAAACAGTTTGAATAGATCTAAAGCTTGTAATGTTGGCAGTACACCTGGTGTTACCAAGTATGTATAGCGTGTATATATTTTTTATGTAGTTTTGGATATATGACTATGTCAATGTCAATTGTGGGCTCAAGTCCCTCTTGTGGAAGCTATTTGTATTTACAGGTATAATTGGAGTTTTTTTGGGTTTGTTGGGTAAAGTGCAGTTCGAGATTGTGCCATGAAATGAAAATAATATAAAAAACTAACTAAAAAAATAATAGTGATGAACAAGTAGTAAAATGTATACAATATCATTTCACAATAAATATGTAATAAAAACACTTTATGAAAGGAAAGTGTTCCTAATAATTCACAAAAGGCTTATCATATTTCCTTTTTTTACAGACAAATGCAAACAGTTCAATTAGACTCTAAAATAAAAATCCTAGACAGTCCCGGCATCGTTTTTCATACAGGATCTGACAATGATGCCTCAGTAGCCCTCAAAAATGCCCTACGAGTTGGTAGCTTAAAGGACCCAGTGACCCCCGCCACCGCCATATTGAAAAGAGCTCATAAAGATACTTTGGTTTCTTTGTATTGTATACCAGAATTTAATACTCCTCAAGTAAGTTATCTATAGTTATTATTTAGCGCAAATATTCTAAATTATGGTTTCCCATTTTTATGAATAAAACTAATTTCAATTTTATTTCATTCAATGATATAAAAATAGCAATCAGCAAAAAAAATATATACTAAATACATAATAGATAAATAATCCTAAATTAAGTTTTTTTTTATAAAATCAGCTTCACGCTGTATCACGCTCAGAGCAGGGTAGGCAGATGGAACCTAGTGGTTTTTGAAGGCGATTTAAAGTTGTATTATTTATTTATTAATGTTATTATATTTTTTTTTGCTGATGATTTTTTTTCTGTGACGTTTACTTAGTGACAAATGACAAGTTGTATTGTAATTACACTTATATTTCAATTTAAGAGTAGATCTCTACCATGTTTTTACAAAACAGCACTTTTACTTAACACCGTGTTTTGTCTAGGTGCCAGAGCGACGAAATAAAAAAGGCTATTCCTCCGAGTTAATCCACTACCATCACGCTTACTGTCAGATGCTGTGATTGTTAGTTTCTTTTAACTACACATTTTATTTTTTAAAGGAATTCTTCGCAAGTGTAGCGTCTCGTATGGGAAGGTTTAAGAGGGGTGGAGTCCCAGATCAAGAGGCAGCCGCAAGAATATTACTCAACGATTGGAATACTGGCAAGGTAAGACAGTCATACAGGTACGATCGACGAAACGTAGCCGCCCTGAAGCTGGCTTCGTAGATTTTATTTTAAGATTTTTTTACTTTTGATTATTTCCTGTCTGAGTGAATAATGCGCAAAAGTTCAGAAAGAATAACTTCAGGACAGCCACTACATGTCGACAGTACTATACAAATTTTATACGTTACTTCAATAAAATTTTATTTTTATTATTATGTTTCTCACATATTTAAAAGGGTTAATCACACTATGTGTAGAAAGATATTTTAGAAATGTAATATTTATGTAACGGGAGAACAACAAAAATTTATTGGTCCAAAGCGTATACGAATCTCAACGTAGCTCCATAAAGAGTAAGAACGAATGGCTTCCTTAGCGACGAGCCCTTGGACGGTTTATACGTTTTCATCAAGCTACATCGAAATTCTTATACGCTTGTTACAACTTATGTATTCTGTTAGCATCTCTGAAGGGAGATTTTTACAAATTTCCGCTACCTAAAGATATATATAAATATTGTTTATTTTAGGTTCGCTACTACACCGAGCCTCCAGAAACACCGGATTCAGAAGTACATGTAGGTGCTAAAATCGTTTCGAACTTGGGTCAAGATTTCGACATCAATGCATTTGAAGCGATGGAAGCGGAAACCATCGATACATTGGGCATAAATGATGCAGATGATGCTATAAAGGTAAGTAATGCCAAAGTCAAATAATTGTAGTCAAAACAAGAAGTTTCATGTTTCATTTTTACAACGAGTTCACTAAAGAAATGCGTCACACCTGAGAATAACCGGCGCAAGAAATTCGGCGAGACTTTTAAAATAATTATTTTTTGTTTTAGATCACAAGCACAGGCCCAGTTAAAGCTGCCGACGAAGACATGCAAGTGGACGAAGATGAATCTAGTCTTCTTCCAAAAACTTTAAACATTGCACCCAAAATAGCAAAAAGTAAAAAAGTTGACGTAGACATTACCAACACTTTAGATGGCAACACTAAACAGAATAAAATGAGAAAAATGCAATTTAAAAAGGATAAAAAGAAACGAGCTAGAGACGAGAAAAAAGCAATAGAATTATCAAACTTGATGGATCAAGCAATTGTAACAGTGAAAAAATGATTACAGATAAATAAAAGTATTGTTACTGGAATTTTCTTATTACTTAAAACTATTACGAGCCCTTAAAATGTATGGCGACGTCGTCATTATGTTACTGTGCAGCGTCTGCCTGTAAACATGATGTTTATGGGTTCGATTCCTACTTGGACGAATAAATTATTTTCATTTTGGTAAGAAGCCTAAGTGCGGCGTTGAGTTTCCTACTCAACACAATGTCTCGAAACTTGGGCAGTGGGTGCCGGATTGATATTATGAATTGTGCTAATAAAAAAGTGATGGTTATTTTATTTAGGTATCAATACAATAGTCTAAGTGGAGATATGCAATTGTTTTTTATTTGCCCGGGCCATACATTTTTGCAAATAGCCTTATCGACAGTGGTATTGGACTTCATGTTTGAGAACAGTAATTAAATATGCTGGTGAGAGAGAGATATGAAAAATGTATCTTCTATTTCACTATTACCATAATACTCGCTGTAATTTTAATCTGAAATAAAATAAGCATGCTGTCTCTCAATGTCCAGATAAGTTCATCAGTCTTCAAACTTACTAGCTATCCATAAATTACGTCACAATATTTCATAATTTTTGACCCCTTGTCCTTATCCTTACCTGGTTAGATTCGTGAGACCTCTCCCCTCCTAGTCTGACGATATATTTAGCAACTTTTCAAATTATTAAATTAAAACAGCAGTTTTGAGATTATTTAGCCTCCTATAAATTATTTGAATACTTGGATATGTTTTGAAATGTATAATCTCGAAATTTAAAGCCCCTTCCCATCCTTGTCGGTTATTATTATTATTATTTCGAGTATTATTCTATCTTACAGACAAATTATACAAAATAACTGTTTCTTATATTTTTAAGAATAATTGTCTCATTAATGAACGAAAATAGTAGGTAACAATTCATACGATTTGTTACATTTTTAAATTACAAATAAGTTAGTAAGTAAAAATGAAATGCATATGTCAAATGTGTATCTACTACATACTGCTATTCGAGACCTATGAAACCAAAAATTATAGCCTGTGTCACCACTGGCTGATTAAGTCTCAGGCGGATAAGGCTGCCTGGGACTTAATCAGCCAGTGGTAAAACAGATCCTAAATGTTTTACATTATCAATTAGTAGATTTAATCATTTAAACAGAACGTATATTTACGTTTACAGAACGTATCTTACAAATCCTAACATTATAGTTTTCAAATTTAATATTATTTTATGTGTATTTTAAGCATGTTAATTATTTTATGCGACGATACATACTTAACCTACTTATTTCATATAACATTAAATAATTAATAAAGAAAAACTTGTTATACCTACAAATACGTTATTTTTCTTTTCATGTCATTTCATGTTTACTTAATATGTACGAACAATTAATTTTAAAATTTAATAGGCACTTTTTTCAAGGCATTTTAGAAAACATACTAAGTAAATATTATACCAACCAAATTGCCCATAGCGAGACTACCATCTGTGACCTCAAACTAAATAAAAAAACAGGAAAAGCGCGAGAGAGGCTCGCCCACCGAGGGTTCCGTACAAAAATTGGAGATCTCGAGCTTTTTTCTGAAATTCAAGCCTAGCTTAGCCAGAACCCTTTCATCTGATACCTGATGAACTAGCGGCTTTAATACCAAATATTCCCCCCCTTTCAAGGCTATTATTGTTTATGATTTAACCACAAATGTCTCGCTCTGGTAACGAGGCGAAGCGCGGCGTCGAGTCCTCTGCAAAACATGCAATGCCTCAAGAATTAGGCGGAAAGTGTGGAACATGTCTTAATGAGAACAGAATGTCTTAAAACTAGGTTCCCTCTGCCTACTCTGTTACGTGTGGGATACAGCGTGAAACTACATAAAACTAAATAGTGTAAGAACCCTGGTTTTTACTGCTTATCGATATCAGCCTATTCCTTATCAAAAACGTATTAAAATTTATTAAAAAAATACATATTATACTTAATTAAAATTATTTAGTCCGTCATGGCGCAGCGGCACTGCGTCTTACTGTAAACGAGACGGCAGTGGGTGGTGTGGAGATTCCCACTTGGGGGAAGGCATTATTTTTAAGCCAAAACGCGGCTTGGCTCTGCTACTCAACACGCAATCACTTATAAATTGAGTGTGGGGAACGTGTTCTATCACTAGGCTTCAATCCTGCTGTATGCGAGATACAGCGTGAAGCTATAAAAATATTTACACAACGTAACTATGCTAATGACATTACATCAAACTTAAATATTTGTTGAGCAAGTAAGTACCTTCCATTTTTCGTAGAGCAAGGAAGTGAAAATCCTGTACCTGATGTACTGTTAAAATAGTTTTCCGGGATATATCCAATTAAGTAGTGTGTTATTAAACTTATTTTTTTTACTTAATATAAAATAACGCATGAAAATCACTAGTTCTTTTTAGTAATTGTATAACTATATAACTTTAAAATATTTTCTTCTTTTATCTTACTAGAATGTTTAAAGAAAAAAATATTTTTTTTTTTTTATTTATAATCTACTAATGCAAACGCGACGCGACAGTAAACGCGTCAGGTGGATTCGATTCCCACTCGAGAAAATGAAATATTTAATATTTTCATTAATTCGCTCTGGTAATCAGGCAAAGAGCAATGTTAAGTTATACGCTATGTTGCAAGAATTCTGCGGAAAGTGGGGAACAGAAGTATTTTAATGAGAATGGAGTGTCTTTTCGTGACACTAGGTTCCCATGTTCACTCTGACTACCATGCTATGGGCGGGATACAATCCAGCAAAACAAGAAAATACTCTATTTTCACCTATAGAAAATATTAATTATTATTTCTAGTCTGAATTTACAAAACTAAGCTATGCTAGTTAGTTAAAAACAAAATATAACTAATTTTATAATATCATTTAAGTTAAAAAAACGATATGTAATTTATATAAAACTATTTTAAATTAATGTTAACATCATTAGCACAAATATTTATAGAATATGTAAAATGTAGGATAATAAAAAAATATATTTAATTTAATTTATTTATTGTACTTTATCTATTCATATACACTCGTCCACGTAAAGCACATTTTTTGTCTCTTTTTCACACATTGAAGAATATGCACACATCTCTTTTTGCTGTCATGTGTAACGCCGATTGGTGGATTGGTTGCATGCGAAACTTCTAGATCAATGAACTGTGATAATTAGTTATCATTTTACTACTCAATCACAGGAATTTTAATATATTTTACTGAAGCAATATTAATTATCCTTAAATCGCTTTTGATTTTATTTTGTAGTAATTGAAGCGTAAATAAAAATACTTCTCTAAACAATATGAAAATTTGTACTTTCGCGCCACAATCATAAGTAATTTAAAGCCCGTGTGTTCAATTTCTATTTGCTAACGTTGACCAATAGAATCCTTCCATCTGTCTGCGTAATGCGACGTCATTTTCCAAGGCTTCACATCTTATATCTCGTTTACTCTTGTGAGTTTTTCATGTTTACATCTCTGTCTTAGATTCCGTAATATTTATACCTTTCTCTTTCTATAGGGATTGAAGCCTATAAGTGTGAATGAAATGGAAACACAACGCAATTAGCCGGTAGAAATTAAATAACAGTCGAGTCGCCAAATTCTGAACTTATTCGTGGCTTGTTCTTTACCGGAGAAGGTAGTGGTGACGTTCAAAATGAAATCCTTATTGTTAGCGTTTGCTAGCTTTTTAGTATTATGTTCTGTTAATTGTGATGTATATTTAGATGAGAAATTCCCTGATGGTAAGTTTTTTTGTATACATATATTATATACTTAATATAAATGTCGATACATGCCGGTCATGATTTATCGATTTTCCGAAAGCCGGCGTCTTTCAGAAATATTTAGCGTTTGTATTATAGTTTGTATCTTTTTTTAGATTCATGGGAATCCAAATGGGTGTACAGTGAACATCCTGGCAAAGAATTCGGCAAATTTAAGCTGACCGCTGGAAAGTTCTATAACGACCCGGAGGAAGATAAAGGTAGGTGCGCCTTTCTAGCGTGTAAAAAAAACTATTTTTATAATTTAAATCATTCTTTTATTTAGTTTTATTATGTTTCTTTTAATTTGTTGACTATGATTATCTTTTTAAATTGAAAAATAATTGTATTCATGTAGACGTGTCAACTAAATTTTATACACGCCTTTCGAAATCAACTTATAATATCAACTTTATTTATTAGTCTCCAAGTAAACATAATTACTATATCTTAATTACATTTCTACTTAAATAGGTTTACAAACATCTGAAGATGCTAGATTCTACGCATTGTCCCGCAAATTCGAACCTTTCTCAAATGAAGGCAAGAACCTCGTGGTTCAGTTCTCAGTCAAGCACGAACAAGACATTGACTGTGGAGGCGGTTACTTGAAAGTATTCAATTGTGACTTAAACCAGCCTGATATGCACGGAGAGTCCCCATACGAAATTATGTTTGGACCTGATATTTGCGGTCCTGGCACCAAAAAGGTAAGTTTTGCTTAAAAAAATATATTTTTCTTCATAAGCTACTTGATATTCAGGTCATACAAGTCTAATCTACATATGTATATATAACTGGTTATCTTATACATCATTATGTCACTGTTGTAGTGTAATCGGCACTTATCAATGTAACTTTTTAATTCTTTTTTGAAAACAACTTATCCGAAAAATTATTTTATTTAAATTATTAAATATACTTATTTCTTATTTCATTATAAAGTTAATACATGTAACTAAAAAAAGCAGTCTTGTCACCAGAGCAACAAAATAAAATAATTTATTTCTACATATAGGAATCGAACCCACATCTGTTGCATTTACAGCCACACAGCACAGTACTATAACAGGCTCATTAATAATTTAAAACAATATAATCACTATAAAATATATATATACAAGTATATGCACCCTTTTGATATTAAATAGAAAATAAATGGTTTGACTCAACAATTTCCTATGAAAGGAAATGTGCAATTTAAATAAATATAGTATCTAATAGTCATATTTACAATAGAAAATGTTGCATGTCCTATCGGCATTGAGATTTATATCAGTTGTTGTAGTGATATACATGAAAATTATAATGAAAGCATTTGAATAAGTACTTGAATATGTAATCCACAGTGCCACAGTGAGACATCATTTGGTAAGAGCAATGGTTGTGGGTTCGGGTCCCATTCAGGGTGATGAATTATTTTCGTGTACCAAATTTGGTAAAGCAAAATGGGATATTGAGTTTTGCCACTCACCTATGTCTTTAATGCGTTTTGAGATAGTGTGATGCTTTAATAATTTTATTATTCAGTATTTTTTTAATATTTTCACTTGCACACCTTATGAAATTAACAATCTGTTAAAATGTTATGTATAAATTAAATATGTTTTAAACAAAAAATAATGGGACTACTATACTCATTAGTAATGCCAACTTAATTTCTCTTATCAGACTTTTTTGTAAGCACAATGTACCTATATGATAACAGATAGGCTATCACTTAACAACCTACAATTTAGTAGAAAAAATATATAAAGGTTTAATAAAAAGCTTTGTATGCGAAAAAACAAAAATGTTTTACAATACAATTTTCTATATTATTCCTTTTATTAATGACTTTGCTTAGAAGATAATTAATTATATCTTATTCAAATAGAACCATGTCTAATGAAGTTTTAATTTCAAATGATTCATTTCAAATTGTTTTCTTAAAAT
Organism: Heliconius himera; assembly: GCA_021202915.1. Classification (NCBI taxonomy): domain Eukaryota; kingdom Metazoa; phylum Arthropoda; class Insecta; order Lepidoptera; family Nymphalidae; genus Heliconius; species Heliconius himera. The sequence goes on from JAJHJA010000559.1 coordinate 287,924, forward strand.
ATATTGCAATTAAGAAATTGGCTGCTTAATAAGAGTTATAATAATATTTAATAATTAATAAAAGTCATTTTAAAATTATCACTTATTTGTATAAAATAATCATTGACATATATATAAAAGTAAGTGTTAAGTAATTTATCTATTGAATTGTAAAGATTGCTTATCGTTTTTGTCTTTAAGTGCTTAAAATATAGATATATTTTTTTCTATCAGGTGCCAAATCTATATCACTTTTTATATAAAAACTGAAAAACAATGTCAATAAAGATGCTTATGCTTATATAGGACTTTCAGCATGTTATATTTAACTTATGAGTTGAACACTTAAAACGTGGTCTAGAAGTAGTAAAATTTGCATTTGCATATAAAAATAGTGTTAAGTATTACCAGTCAATAGTGTAATCTATCAAAATATCCCACAGCAACAGCCATATAACTTACTAGTACTTTCCAGTTGCATCATATTCTCAAATTCAATCACGTTTTTTTTTAAATAAAATTTTATTTAATAAAATTTAATAAAAAAATACACCTAATGCTATATTGTATTGGCCTCCTTTCTTACGGCCATGACTGAAGATCTTTAAATTGTATTTCTTCTTCAATGTCTACATTTTGCCTTACAGTATTTAAAATGATCTTAATTTCAACATTATTTTTGTTCTCAGGTGCACGTCATCTTCAGCTACAAGGGCAAGAATCATCTGATCAAGAAAGAAATTCGTTGCAAGGATGACGTCTACACTCACGTCTACACGCTGGTCGTCAAACCTGACAACAAATACGAAGTTCTCATTGATAACGAAGTTGTGGAGTCTGGAGAGCTTGAAGCCGACTGGGACTTCCTTGCACCTAAGAAAATCAAGGTTTGTAAAATTTGTATTTGTCTAATACAGAATACTATATTTTCATATAAAAATATAGATTTGATAGTAAATTATATAATTTTCTTTCCAAAAAAAATTAATAAAATTGTATATATTTTTTTACTGACCATTTTGAAATATCCTAGTTTTTAAATATTATTTTATACTTATATGTTATAAAAGAAGCATACACTTAATTACGTACTTATAAATGTATGTTTTATGTCAATATCAAAGTCACACATCTGTAAAAAATTTAACATCCACAACTATATTCCAGGACCCCGAAGCCAAGAAACCAGAAGACTGGGATGATCGTGCCCAGATTCCTGACCCTGATGATAGTAAACCCGAGGACTGGGAAAAGCCTGAGCACATCCCTGACCCTGATGCTGCCAAGCCTGATGACTGGGATGATGAGATGGATGGTGAATGGGAACCTCCCATGATTGATAACCCTGAATACAAAGGTGTATGGGCTCCTAAGCAGGTAAATTTTAAGTATAAGTTTCATGTTGTTGTGTATTTAGCGAGGTTGGCAATGGGAAACTTACAACTTTCCTTTTTTTATATAGAAAATGACTATTATTTTATTTATCACAAGAAATATTAAGTAAATTTAACAGTACCAAAAACGTAATAAAAAAAAGATAAAACTGTTGATGTTTAAAAAGAAAAGGAAATTACTTTCTAATGTATTTATTAATTTAAATAAGAAATTAAGCCATTTGAATATTGTATAAAATTTGCACAAATTTAAATAAATTGTATAAAAATTGTACAAAAAATCAAATGACTCATACACACATAAACGATAGAGTGACAATGCTAATTTGTAATGTATTTTCCGTAGACGTAGTTCATTGCCCTCCACCGTTATGTTTAACTTTCGACGTCTAATTCCGTTTCGTAACGTTTTTAGCAAATATACTCTACTCTCGATTGTTCCGCGGTCGTTGCCTTTTCATTTTGAATTTTTCTATGTATCTAGCTGTTGTATTGTATATAGAAATGAAAAGATTTTTTTTCTCAAGCACATGACACTTCTTTCTTTTTTGTATTTTGTCTTGACTACATTCTTTCTGTTCGCCCTGTTATAGCAGGATAAAATAATGATTAATTTCTTTCCTTTCGTACTTAAATATTTTTTCTATAAATTATAATTGTCATATTCATAAATTGATATTTTTTATCAACAGATCGACAACCCTGCATACAAAGGTCCATGGGTCCACCCCGAGATCGACAACCCTGAATATGTTGAAGACAAAAATCTCTACAAACGCGATGAACTTTGCGCAGTCGGTCTCGACCTTTGGCAAGTCAAATCTGGCACTATCTTTGATAACATCCTTATCACTGATGACCTTGAACTGGCGAAGGAACGAGTGGAGGCAGTCAAGAAGACCATTGAGGGTGAAAAGAAAATGAAGAGCGAACAAGATGAAGCTGAAAGAGAGAAAGATAAGGCCGAGAAGCCTGAAGATGAGGATGATGAGGACTTGGATGATGAGCTCAAGGAGGGACCACCTGCAGTAAGTATTTTTTACTCGAAAATTGTCAAACCTGATTGTCTTGATATTGCATAGTAAAAAGTAGATTTTACACATTGTACACAACATTTGACAACCCATTCATCATATGTGGATTTGATTTCCAGTTGGAGGTTTTAAGAATTATTTTAGTTTCTGGTTCTAGGTTGGTACATGAAAATAAGTAATTTAATGTTATTGATAATCTAAGATATTTGGAACAATAAACTGGATATTTGGAGAATTATTCCCATATTGATATGTTCCATTGGCAATACTATTTAATTAATAGCACAATCTCTATTCATTACAAACCCCTTTTTTTGCTAAACATGGTAGATTAAAATTAAATATTCTAATCTATATTGTTTTTTTTTACAGGATGACCACGACGAGCTGTAAGAGTGTAGTGCCAGTTCAAAGACAATTAGTACCGAACGGTACAGTGTGCGCTACGCATTTATCCGGTCGAAATAGTTTTAGAAAATCATAGCGTGTGACTCGAATTCCATTTTATACTATCGGCCAACGTCATAAGCGTAATTAGAATATGGAGAACATTGTACAGTACGATCGACGAGTCGTGGCCGCTCTGCGGACTACTTCAGACGGCCACGACTCGTCCGTACTGTATTAAGAGCCTTTTGTAGGTCTAAGAGTAATTCGCCATAGGAGTACACGTTTCACAGTAAATTCACTAGTCTTCATTTGGGGCGTGGTTTGGGTCCCCATTCCTCTATATTCCATTTACGCGTATGTTAGTGCGTCTGTGTATTGATTTTTGTATATAATGCGCTCAGTTTTGTTATTTATATGCGGCACTGTGTGTCGGTGTATGTGCGCTTGTGTCACAACAAAATGGCGTTTTGTTGTGACACAAGCGAGTGTGTTATCAGTTTTAAATGAGTCTGATTAAATTAATATAATTGATTTTTGATTGTTTTATTTTATTTTTAGTTAATCTATTTACAAATAATGATAATGATAATGAAGTGTAATAATTATCTGGTTTGATTGTTTTATGTTACAAAGTAAATTTTAAGCTTTGTACACATGTTTCGGTTCCCAAAAGAGATATTAAGAAATATTTTGGTGTCCTTTGTTGTGTGGGAGATGTGTGAAAGTAATACTTTACCTTTTTTCCTGTAAAAGGAAATCTACATTTTTGAGAGAGTGAATCTATCATAATAATGATTGTTACTATTTTCTTAAATTAATGTTCAATGAGTTTTATTTGAATATTTTGATATCTTTACTAATATCCTGTACTTGAGGTACATTTTTATAATGACACGGGGAGCTGCAATTGTATGTGCGCCGATGGTTGTGGGTTCGATTCCCACTAGCGACAATTAAATATTTCATATTTCTACTAACTAAACGAAACGCGGTTGAGTTCTGTCACTCAACGTGGTTCATAAATTCGGCGTAAACTGGGGAACGGAAGTATCTGCATAGGGAACGGAATGTTTTACCACTAGGTTCGGAGGTTTCCCTGCCTACCCTGCTATGTAAGGGATACAGAATAAAGCTAAAATAAATATATCCCATAGCGTCAATATATAAGCACAAATAATGAATCTTTTACTACTTTACTTTCCATGTTCGAAGATTTAAGTGGACACTCGTATTTACTTTTTACGATTTCAAAATTTATCTTCTCAGGTAAATCTTGCAACAGTTACAATATTATAAGTTAATAATAAAAGTTTTAGTAATTCTTTTTAGCGCATTGAAAAATAACCTCTTATTTTTAATATTTTCAGACTAACACAAACAACGATACAAGATAAAAATTAAAGAAAACTAATTAATTTCATATATTTTAATCACATTTATCATAATTGAACAGAAATCATAATTGCATTAAATTTGACACGAAATTAACATAACTTTCGACTAGCTGCTGAAATACTCCTTTGCTCTCCTCCTGTTTTTCCTTCTTATGGTGCTCCTCCCAGTGTGCTAATTTTGTGTGAAATACAAATATTTTTATTCAATCAAGTAATGTGTTTTTTATAACGTTTGGAAAATTAAATAAAAAAAGTAAAAATAAAGTGACGTTAATTAATATTATTATATTTTTTACTATAAATACTGTATTGTGAGTATGTACAAAAAGTATAGATGTCAGCACTATACGTGTGACACTGAAAATTAGAATATTTGCAAAATTTTTCTCTTGTTAATATGAATAGTTAGAACTTATTATCTATATTTTGCTATAATATAACATACAAGCATTTATAAAATTGTGACTGTTAATTTCAAATAAAATTTAGCTTAAAGTATAAAATCGTGCTGGGAATAATCGTGGGCAAGCAATTATTTTATAAATTGCATACATCTATTCTTTAGTATAATTATAATTAATGTTATTTTCGAACCCCTTATAAAAGAATTTAAAGTATTCTGCAGGGGCTGCTTAGACGCCATATTAGTATCCGATAAAAATTACAGATATATGAAGTCAGAAGTAGTATAATCATTAATACAGCTATTCAATAATAGATGGCGCCACGATACAATTTGTAATTTACTAATAACATTCATTTTTTTTATTAAGAAAGTTCAATTTTAAAAAACCAAACTATATTATTCTATAATGTAGGCAAGTAATTATAGTCTCGCATTTTTCACACTAAAAAATCAGTCTATAAAAATAGTTTAAATGTTCCTTATTTCTTCTTATCCAATCATTTCATATCAACTGAAAGAAATTTACATTTCATTTTAAATATATTATGATTGTATTACAAACTTTTAATTAAGTCGTATACGTCATAATTTTTTTGTAGCTTTTAATGACATTTAAGGTATATAATAAAATTATAAATAAAAAAATGTATTTATGTCATTCGTACACTCATATAAAAAGAATATACAAATTAATATAAGCATTAAGATATGTGTTATTGATATACTTACAGAGAGACTCCAATACTGTAACAAAAAAAAAATTATATAAATAATACACAAAATTTTTATTTGTAATTTTAATTAAAAAAAATATATTTTGCAATGGTATTTCTATATAAATATCTCTATGACCGAAAGCGTGGTGTTTGTGGGTTCCATTCCTATTCCGCAAAGAGTTTCCGTCTCGAATTCAGGCAGAAAGCGAGGAATGAAGTGCCTTGACACCAAATTCTTTTTGTCTACCACTATATGTAGTGGTAGAAGCGTTCAGCTAAAACATACCTAAGACAGGAATTGAAAAATAATTACGAATATGTCATATTTTTAATTATTAGTTAGTAGAATTATACTAACTTTTTTCTAACTTCTTGACCTGCTTCTTTTTCTCCTTCTTTGGTTTCTCCGACTCTTCGGACAAGTCTTTTTTGTCTTCTTTCGGCTTCTTTAATCTTTCTGGTTTAAAGAACATGTCCAATAGCTCTTTGCAAGGCTCTGGAGCGGCGTCAACTGTTAATATTTAAAATGTTTAAGTTTACTTTTATTTGACGTTAACCGAGAATTTTTAATCGATACGTAAATTTATTAAATTTTACGAGAAAATAATACCTTCATTGTCTGCAACCAAACTCAAAATCTGAAATAATGAATTAATCAATTTAATTTCATATTTTTTCCCCTATAGATACTAGTAGTCAATAATTTACAATGCATTTACGAATGCTTGTCGTCGTGCAGGTATTTAAGACTGGGTACTTTAGCAGAGCCCGGCACAAATAGTGAAATAAATATAAGAAAACAAAAAAATAAAGTGTTATATTATAAAATATAAAAAATAAAATAAAAAAATACTGTATTGTCAATAGGTTGAAATACAATGTAAAATTATTTGAAAATGTTAACAAGCGGTCCATCGGATAATTAAGTAATTTTTAGATTAAAAATATTATTTGTTAATGTATAATGTAATATGTTTTACTTATAATCTGGACACCAGTTTACTATTTTTATATATTTCTTATTTAATTGATAAATATATCTCTTCACTCACCAAGCTAAAAACGACTAAAGCAGTGGCTACCTTAGAGCCTAACATGTTGACACGTGAACTGGTAACTACTAATATCGTACTTGCAACATAGAAATATTCTTATATACGGAGACTCTGTCATGGCGCGTTACACGGTTAGTTCTGACAAAGAAGAATATTTAATTTAATATTCTTGTTAATAATTGTCCCATCAGTTACGGGACACAGAAGAACGTTAAAAGTATTTGGAATATAAATAAAAATTGTACAAAATACTTACAATGTCCTTTGTCCAATGTATCTACTGTTTGTTTCGGGCTTCAGTTACATTGAAACGATGAACTCTTTCGAAAAATACATACTATGTATTAGAAATAATACTTGGTTTATTTTGGGCTGTTTGTTAGTCACTGATTACTTTAAGCCGGACGTTGCAGGTCCTACCCGGTATAGTTATTTGTGTGATAAAACAGCAGGTTTCCGTTTTTTCCCTCATAGCGTCTACTAGGACTAGGAATTTAAGTGTTGAGTGGCGGAACTCAACGCAACTCTTTGTCTACCAAAATGAATATATTCTCGGTATATTCATATCTCCGAGTGGTTACGGAACCACAGAATATGTATTTATTTATGTGACGAATACACTTAAACATAATTTATATCTTTTAGTGTACTCGTCCTATATATTTTTTTTCACATTCCCGATGCAAATTATATTTTAGCCCAGTACGTTGTGTTATTTAAACAAATTTCTCAAAATGTTGTCGGATATAACTAACTATATCAACTGTTTTATCAGAGAGGTGTATCATGTTTATTTTCGGTCGCCCGTAGAAAGGGCGCGTTGTTGTCTCAGCCACCCCCGTGCAACAACAAGCCCCTATATATCCATATGGAAGGCAGTCTACACCATAATGGCCGAGGCGTAAAGACGAATTGTATTTTTAGAGTGAAATATAATGATTTCTGGAGGGTTCTGTATGATAAGGATGTGTCAACAGACCACTCGCCCCTCGATCCGGTGTTGAAAGACACCACCGGTGTGTTTTGAGGTGTATAAACAAAGGTTTTATTACTCTCGGCTAAACTTAGTAAGTCGGGGTCCTTCTTTGGTTTTGTTTATAATTTTTTTCTTTGTAAAACGTTAGATTTATTGACAACATGTTGATTCTTTATGTTTATTTTTTTTACTATTTGATTAGTTATATAATATACTTATAGGCTAACGTTTATGGTAAACCATAGCGATAAAGGGGCCTTAAGGGCCTCTAAGGATTACTTAAAGCCCCGAATGGCCTGTGAATAAAAATTTAAATTAAATTAAATTAGCTTCACGCTATATCCCGCACACAGCAGGGTAGGCAGAGGGAACTTAGAGTTAAGACACTCCGTTCCCCACTTTCTGCCGAATTCTGGAGGCATTGCGTGTTGAGTGGCAGAATTCAACGCCGCGCTTAACCTCGACACCAGAGCGAAGAAATGGAAATATAAATTTAAGTAAATATTTCATCTCCTCGAGTGGGGATCGAACCCACAACCAGTCGGTTTTGCAGTCACACCTCGTGCCGCTGCGCCACGGCCGGCCTGTGAATATCTACAATGTAATCTATTATCATTTGTTTAACTTTATTACTATACCTATATTTCTAAATTCCCATATATTTGGGCCCTGACATATCCTAGCATAGAACTTATGAGTACCAAAATGTACCTATGCCTGAAAGAAATCAATTAAAATTTTAACTAAACAATTCAATTGGTATTTTTTAATAGTCTTCTGTAAGTCAACTCGTTTCCATTTCCTATCTATTAATGAATTTTGTGTGGTAATTAGCGAAACCCAATGGACATACATGTAATGTTAATTTATATCGCCTCTTCTGCCTACCCTGCTATGTGCGGGATACAGCGTGAGACTAAAAAAACTATTTCTCACTAAAAATAAGTATTTAAAATGAAGACCTGCAATTATGTAAAACATAAATAAATATAGATACAAGCAAAGCCACTAAAACTTGTATAACTAAATAAGTAAATCTGTAACGACCACCAGAAACTAGACAGCTTACCAGACAAAACGGCGCGGTTCTAAGTGCTGTGTAAATCTTAAATTTATTAAGTTGAGCGAGCGATCGTAAACTATACTTCAAGCTTCTATCATAAAATATCAACAAACCGAGGTAGTTATCTACAGAATTAAACTTAAAATTGTGAAGTAACTATATACTATTAAAAATGTTATTATAGAATAAAGTCATATATCACTAGTATTTTAAGGACGTAATAGAAAAATATGAGGCCAATCGTGGTGCAGGGGTGCAAGGAAGTATCGATTCCCACTAGAGGAAATGAAATATGTAATAGTAGTATGGATTCGTTGGTTCTGGCGCAAGCGCCAGAACCAACGAATGCCACAGTGTGCCAGACCCCGCGAGTCGATGCGTCGGAACTAAAAAAAAAAAAAAAAAAAAAAAAAAAAAAAAAAAAAAAAAAAAAAAAAAAAAAAGGTTTAGCCCCCCATTTGAATCGATTGCGCTGGGTCCCAGAGCTCTATCTCTAACCATTCCAAAGATAGCTTTTCGATTAATTAAATCCCACTAGTCGCTTATTAGTCACCCTCATTAAGCTCACGCACAGCCTAATCACTCACTTCCCCGAATTGCTAACGAAGAACCTACGTCACAGTGCAGTGTTGCTGTCTCTTTCTTGCATTACTCATCACCTAACGACGTCACAGTGCCTGTCTCTTTGTCGCTATGTTAAAAAATAAATACTTGCAATTTCTCTCATTTTAATGTGAAACAATATTTTGTTTATTAAAAACTTCCCATTTAATATATATATATTCTTATGAAATCTAAATAGTTCTATTGTATTTTTTATTATACAATGTTTGAAATAATGGCGCGCCGGTGAAACAATATTTTGTTTATTAAAAACTTTAGTTGTTATTGTGAAATTTTAAACCTGTTCAAACTTCTAACAGATTTTGTCATTATTACTAATGGCATTGTTTCTTTATTACTCATAAGTCATAAGCATTAGTTTGAATATTATCGTTATCATTTGCGGTAGTTTAATAGGTTTGTTCATTTACATTGTCTAAGTTAGTATAAAACGACTGTGTATCTTTTTTGGATTCATCACTAAGTTGTTCAGTGTCTTCTTGTTAAGAACTGCTGTGCGAGTGTTGTCTAGTAAGTGCTAACCACATGGAAACCATTATGGATGTAAGTATTACTTTTTATTCATGTTATTTTGTATTTTACTGTGATTATTTACAACGTGTGTTTTTTACCACTCTCTAACGTTTTTTAGATAGCATAGAAATTTATTTTATTTTTATACTCATTTTCCTTTGTATTCATTGTTGTAGCTTACGCGCTGCGTGGATGGGAATAATGCAGAATACGAAGAAAACATGTATAAACAGTATTACTTCTCAACATCTGACGATGAACCTACCTCGCCATACCCTATCAAGATACGAGAGAGATCAAAGAGCAGTGACTCTCTAAACGAGTTCTTTCAAGAACCTCCGAAGATAAAAAAGACAAAACTACATTCTTCATCGGTGGGGCGAGCGACGAACGATGGTACCTCATATCTTACTACCAACGAAGATGACGGATCCAATGCAACACATCTCATAAAAATTGAGATATTTGAACTGAAAAAACTGGTTGATATACCACCGGAGGAGCACTGGAAATATGCAGATGTGAGAGTCAAATATTATAATAAGAAAAATAGCAAAAATAGCCACCACCAAATTACACGAAAGTTGGTACATAGTATCACCAAAGAAATTTCTAGTGCACCAAACCTAAAAAAATATCACTTTAAAAAAAAGACTAAATAAATTATTATACTAAAATTTTACTTTGTTTTATTTTCATTTTAAAGGCATTTTAATAAAACCAAATAATATTTTTTTACATTAGCATTTATTACATAATAAATAATGTTTCATACATATTTTTTTACATAATGCTATCCTTATTTAAAATATTATAAAAGATTTGAACATATCGTTTAATAGAAGATCATTATTATTATTTGTATCTTGATTAAACATTTCAACAAAGTTAGTGAGAGACATACCTCTACGCTTAAGATATATATATACAAGACAGTATTCACCACAAAAAGAAGAAAAAACATTTTGAATTATCTTATTGCTATATATCCATCTACTTGTATTTCGCTTTAAAAATGATAAATGATAACTATTTGGTTTTCGACCAAAAGTATCGAAATATTCTCCAATTCCATTTGTACCTATGTAAATTGCTATCCAATGTGAGCCTGGTTTTGTATCAGGATCTAAATTACTGATCAAATAAACAGGAGTTGACATATGAACCGGCAATCGATTAGCAGCAAAAACATTTGACGTTAAGGTGGGATGTATTGCTTTTAAACATTTACTTATCTCTAAAGTATTCATGATATTTACGTTTATTAAATAGGTCTCGATTTGATATATATTTTTTTATTTATTTTTAGTCGTTATTGTGAAATTTTAAACCTGTTCAAACTTCTAACAGATTTTGTCATTATTACTAATGGCATTGTTTCTTTATTACTCATAAGTCATAAGCATTAGTTTGAATATTATCGTTATCATTTGCGGTAGTTTAATAGGTTTGTTCATTTATAAAGAATCTATATAAGCCAAAAACGTTTCTAACATACTCACTTTTAAACCGTCTTGCGGTACATTAATTCGTGTTGAGTTAAATAGTAGTTGAAAATGTCGAACTGTGATCATGTTACTAGTGTGTTTTTTACTAAAGAACAGGAGATTGAAAGTAATTGCTGGACTGACAAGGAATTGGATGAAATTTGCGAGATTGTTGAATCAGCAGAATGTGCTATGGAAGTTTTCAACGATAAATTCACAAGTATTGAGTCAAAGACTTTTGATTCACAATTTGATGAAGCTTTGTTCAACATAAGTGAAAGTGTGGAAAAGCAGTAAGTAATAATGATTATTAATGTTTTTTTTTTTATTTATTTCTTCTTTTTCCTGTTTAAATTTATGAGATATTGAATTTAAAACTTATTTTTTCTTTGTTAACCAGCTTACAAGTTGGCAGAGGCTTGAAACGCGTAGCTCAAGATAACAATAAAAAAGTTGTGAAAATGAGACGTCCAAGCGAACCTTCAACTTCGGGGGATTCAGAATCATCAGTTCAACCATTAAACATTGACATGATCAAGTGTGAGGTATGCAAAATACTTGTTAAAAGGAGATATTTAGCAAATCATTACCGAAGCAATACTCATAAAAATAATGCATTACGCATTCATCACAGTTTTCCTAATGTAACATTAATCGAAAAAGCATTTGGAAAACGTGTCTATACTTACAGAATAACTCCACTCTCCGTTAGTGATGAGCTTTTAGATTTTAATTTGTTTTTAAATTCCGTCAGAGATACTCTTTTTACTTTAGTTAGTGAGAGTATAGTAGCTTTGAAAACCTTTAAAGTTAATTTTATACTCCAAGCTAATTTTATTCAACAATGTAAAGAATTGACAAATACTTTTGATTTTCAAACTCCGAATGTCGTCATTAACGAATCTGTTAATCTAAATGAATTTCTCGATTCTTTAAATGAAACATTTGCAAACAAAATAACTGAATTTGAAAAGAAAGACAGCGGTTGGTCTATTCAGAAAATATTAAGTTTGGATATGAATGTGAATAAATTTAATCCACTTCGCGGATCTTCATACATTGATTTGCCTCACGACATACGAAACAAAAAGGCAGTAATAAATGTAAAAAATAGCGATGTTCAGTGCTTTAAGTGGGCTTTACTCTCAGCATTGTACCCAGCAAATAAAAGTTCAGATCGAGTCTCTTCATATTCAAATATTTGCTTTCAAATATTTTGCGATGATTTTTACAAAGAAATTAAGGGAGATTTAAATTCATATTTCGATACTTCTGATTATCCTTCAAATAATCAGTTTCACTTTCCTCAAGTAAATAAAAAGAAATTAGGATTTTTTAAAGACGAGAACAACGGTAAAATTCTTACTGAATTTGTTGGATTGCGATCAAAAATGTATGCAATGAGTGTTGAAGATCGTACTATCACCAAAGCTAAAGGGGTTAATAGAAGTGTAACCAAGAAACTAAATGTTAGTGACTATAAATCATGTTTATTTAATAAAAAAATACAACTCGCTGAAATGTATAGATTTAGAAGCATCAAACATATTATATTTACACAAAAAAATAATAAAATTTGTTTGTCATACAACGACACCAAGCGACATATTTTGCATAACTCAATGGATACATTAGCTTGGGGTCATTATAAGTTAAGATAGTATTAAGATATCATTTTTATTGTATTAGTTAAGAAAATATAATAAAATGTTATGTATTTTTTTATATGTACATATTTAGTTTTACCTTTTAACTGAATAGACGTATCCTACTACATTTAACATGTTTCATTTTGAACACCCTTTCACTGCTATTATAGCGGGTCCTAGTGGCTGCGGAAAATCAAAGTTCGTATGTGATTTTTTGAAAAACATAAATCATGTTTGTAATCAAGAATTTAACACTATCTTATGGTGTTACGATGAAATGCAACCATTATACAATTTAAATGGAGTTAATTACTATCAAGGAATTCCTGACTTGAACATGTTTGATGGGAAGTATCCTCAATTGATTATAATCGACGACCTTATGAGAGAATCTGATGGGCGCATAGTTGATATTTTTACTAAAGGGAGTCATCATAGAAACTTGAGTGTATTCTATATAACGCAAAACTTGTTTCATCAAGGGAAAGGACAACGTGATATATCGTTAAATTCTAGCTACATCATTTACTTTAAAAATCCTAGAGACAAAACTCAAATACGTTTTCTTGCTCGTCAAATAGTACCTGAGAATCCTAAATATGTTGAAGAAGCATACAAAGATGCCACTAGTAAACCACATGGATACTTAATGATAGATTTAAAACAAAATACAGATGATATTTACCGAATGAAAACTAACATATTTCCTGATGAATATACTATTTGTTACATTCCTAAGAAGGGATATAAATACAATAACTCTAAAGACAATTCCATCATTATTAAACAATGACGCATAGAGTAAAGGCACATAAAGAGTTTTTAAGAGCGTTACATTGCTTAAAACCAAAATATAGAAAAGTTTTACTTGGCGCTTGTAATAAAGAAGAAATCGATTGTATTTGTGAGTGCATATACAATGTTTTGAAAGGGAAAATTCCACTGCAAGACGAACACAAAAATAAATTAGATAAGTATAAGAATGTTTTAAGAAAGCTTGTTTCAAAGACAAAGAACAAAGCTAGAAAAAATATTATAATACAAAAAGGTGGAACTTTCTTACCAATTATCTTGAGTACAGTTTTGGGTGCACTATTTAATTCATTGATTTAGAATAAAAATGGAGAACGCAAAGAAAATGATATTAATTGAACCTGAAGCAATAGAGAGACTTAAGAAAGATAATGCTAATACTACCGTTAACAATTTATCACAACTTGATGAAGAAATGAGTAAAGTTTTAAAAACTAAATTAGACGACAGAGAGAAATGGTCACTTTATCAACAAACTCTTCAGAGATATTTGTATTTTATTGCTAAAGATCGAAAACCAATAGAAATACCCTTAGTAAATTTTGGTGAGTCGGGAAATTATATAAAAGAAGATGTAACAACAAAGAAAACTGCAGACATTAAAGAAGAGCCTATGAAAACACACGAAAGACCGATTAATGAGAATATTCCACGCAAAAGTAATGACTATTACACTAAATCTCAACTGCTTCAACTCATACCAAAGACATATAAAATAAAAGGTGAGCTGTTAATTGATATTTTATTGAAAAATAAAAATAAGATTAATTGGAACGATGACGGTACAATTTTTATAGACAACAAGAAAGTTTATAAAAGTAATATTGTTGACTTAATCAATGATGTTGTAAGACCACTCAAAAACAGTTCGCCACATGGTTGGGTAGAATTTTCGCAAGTTTTGAAGGATTTAAAAGTACCATTGAGTTATATAGGAAATCCAAAACGAGCGACTTTCATAAATGTCATGTCAAAGACACCTGATTTTGGGAAAACATCACAAGCTGTGACAGAATCTTCAAGCACCGCAAATCAATTAACTCCCCAAACATATCCAAAATCGAACGAAGAAAAAGTAAAACGAAAAATTGCTTGGGAAAGATGGACCCCTTATTAGAAATCAAAAATATTTATTATGATGTTTCTAATCCTGCTGGTTATAGTAGTTTAAATAAATTATCTGAAGCAATGAAAAGTAAAATGACTAAAGAAGATACAAAAAAATGGTTGGAGTCTCAAGAAACTTATACCCTACATAAACCTGTTCAGCGACGATTTTCGAGAAATAAATATGTTTTATCTAATATTAGCGATCTTTGGCAAGCTGATTTAAGTGACATGAGAAATTACAGTGAATGTAATGATGGAAATAAATATATTTTATGTGTTATCGATGTTTTTAGTAAATACGCATTTGCTAGACCTTTGCAAAAAAAGAACTCTGAATCTATAAAAAAATGTTTTTCAAGTATATTTTTAGAAGCTAACACTATTCCCAGACACTTACAATCTGATAAAGGTACTGAATTTATATCGAAAGATGTACAACAGTTTTTAAAAATGCGAAATATTAATTACTATACGACGAACAATCCTGATATCAAAGCCAGTATTGTTGAGAGATTTCAGAGAACATTGAAAATGAAAATGTGGCGATATTTTACACATAAAAATACTTATCGATATGTTGACATTTTACAAGATTTGCTTTATTCATATAACCATAGCATTCATCCAAGTATTAAGATGCGTCCTTGTGATGTTAATCAAAATAATATAATGACAGTTTGGCGTAATTTGTATGGTAACACAAATAGTCAGTATAAAACCATTCCTAAATTTCAAATTGGTGATCATGTTAGAATAACAAAATATAAACACATATTTCAAAAAGGATATGAAACGAATTGGAGTGATGAAATATTTATAATTACATCAGTCATAGAGAGATCACCGTGGTTAGTGTATACTTTAAAAGATTTAAAAGATGAACCTATAATAGGAACATTCTATGAAAAAGAGTTACAAAAAGTAACATATGATCCCACTACGAAACACAAAATAGATAAAATTATACGTACTCGGTATTCAGGTCTCACAAAGGAGTTGTTCGTGAAGTGGAAAGGTTATCCGAATAAATTTAACAGTTGGATATTAGCATCGAGCTTAGAGTCATGAATAACGAAGATTTTTATTTAACGCTACTTAGTAACAGCTCATTTTTATACTTTCCTGATAATAAGACAACACACTTTTCAACAAAACTTCCAAAATCTATCAAACTAGAAGGAGAATGGTCGGTAGGAATTGTTGAATTTCAGTATCCATGTACTATGTTTACTGTTCAAAGTAAACAAAATATAATGTACATAAGTAAAAAAGAGCAGGTTCCCAATGAAGCTGAACCACAGATTGTTACTTATAAAAATCATATCCCAGCATCTAGTTATGAAAATATAGATGATGTTCTATCAGCACTGAATTCTAGAGAATCATTTAAACTACGCTACGATAAAATTTCAAAATACATCACTTTAACCGGAAATATCGATGACCTCATTTCTCTTAAGTTTTCTTCAAAATTAAGTCTTCAGCTTGGTTTTGATCCTAATACTGATGTAAGAACTAAAACTACAGGTAAATTTCCAGCTAACCTTTACTTAGGTTTACCATCACAACTATTAATTTACTGTGATATCGTAGAACCTCAAATAGTGGGAGACGTAATGTGTTCATTGTTACGGATTATTTCCTTGGATCCAGTTAAATATGCATATGGATCGAACAAAATGCACGTTTTTTCGCCACCGCACTATATCCCAGTAATGCGTAGAGAGTTTGATACAATTGAAATAGATATAAGGTCTAACACCGGAGAAAATATACCATTTGAATTTGGAACGAGCTGTGTTAAGTTACATTTCAAACGCAACTAATTTAAATAAAATGATGTATGAGAAACGTAGTGATAATATTTGTCCATATCAACAATATTACATCCATCAAGCTGGAACTGGAATTGGGGTTATCTATAAAGGTACAACACATCAGCGTGGTCATGGTATTGGAAGTTTTTTGGGTGGATTGTTTAGATCAATTCTACCTCTATTGTCAAATGGAACAAGAGTGGTTGGAAAAGAGGCATTGAATGCTGGTGTAGGACTTTTATCAGACATGGTACAGGCAAAACCATTAAATGAATCAGTGCAAGAACGTTTTAAGAAAGCTACTTCAAATTTAAAAAGAAAAGCTGATGATAAAATAGATCGAGTGATGACAGGATCAGGTAACAAAAACAGTAGACGTCGCCTACAAAGTCTCATTCAGTCGGAGAATCTAAAAGGAAGAACATTAAAAAGAGCTAAAAGAAATTTTAAATTAAATTACAACGATATATTTTCAACAAATAAAAATAATGTCGTTTTTACATAATCATTCTTGTGAATGTGCCAAATCCGAACTGGATTTATTCGCTTTACCATCAACTCAAACAAGCATAGAAAATGGACAATGGATTCACTACAAACCAATTTCATCACTCAGCGACGATGGACCATTAGAATTTCAAATTCCTGGATCTGGTGATGATTACATTGATTTGTCACATACATTAATTCATGTCAAAGCAAAAATAGTAAATCAAGATTTAACACCTCTTGAGGATACAACTGTTGTAGCTCCAGTCAATTATTGGCTTCACTCTCTTTTTAGTCAATTAGATGTCTATTTAAATCAAAAACTTATGTCTCCACCAAATAATACATATGGATATCGTGCTTACATAGAAACTCTATTAAATTATGCTCCACATGCGAAACAATCACATCTTACATGTGGATTGTGGTACGAAGACACTGCTGGGAAAATGAACAATACTGATGAAGCAAATAAAGGATTCACAGAAAGACAAAAATATGTAAAGGAAAGTAAAGAAGTGGAAATGATTGGACATTTACATGGAGATATTTTTAATCAAGAAAAGTTTTTGATAAACGGTGTTGAAATGTGTGTAAAACTAGTTAGATCAAGAGATTCTTTTAACCTCATGGCTTCAACAAATGATATAAAAGTAAAAGTATCAATCACTGATGCTACTCTTATGATTCGTAAAGCTCGAATAAATCCGAGTGTACTGCTTGCTCATCAAAAAGTTTTAGCATCTACAACTGCAAAATATCCAATCACAAGAGCTGAAGTAAAAGTCTTAACAATTCCATCTGGTGTTCAGGGTAAAACACTTGACAATGTTTTCCTTGGACAGATACCTAAACGGTGTATTATTGGATTTGTTAATAACACAGCTTTTAACGGTAGTTATACTAAAAACCCATACGATTTTGATAACTTTGGTATTAATACGTTTAGTTTATATATCGATGGTATGCAAATACCATCAAAAACTTTACAACCAGCGTTTAGTAATGGAGTTCATACTCTTATGTATCATACACTATTTACGGGAACTGGTATTCACTTCTTGAATGAGGGTAATGGCATCAACAGAGATAGATATCCAAAAGGATATTGTCTGATGGCTTTTGATCTAACTCCTGATTTAGCTGCAAACACCTCTTCACATTGGAATTTAATCAAACATGGGAGTGTTAGGTTAGAAGTAAGGTTTGAAAATGCTCTCACTCAAACAATAAATTGTATTGTTTATGCTGAGTTTGATAATTTAATTGAAATAGACAAGAACAGAAACGTTAGTGTAGATTTTAGTAGTTAATAGATTGTAGGTCTTCTTATAAAATAACATTCTCCATTTCATATGTTATATATATTTGATAACTTTTGTGTGCTGTAGACGTAAATATCATGAATACTTTAGAGATAAGTAAATGTTTAAAAGCAATACATCCCACCTTAACGTCAAATGTTTTTGCTGCTAATCGATTGCCGGTTCATATGTCAACTCCTGTTTATTTGATCAGTAATTTAGATCCTGATACAAAACCAGGCTCACATTGGATAGCAATTTACATAGGTACAAATGGAATTGGAGAATATTTCGATACTTTTGGTCGAAAACCAAATAGTTATCATTTATCATTTTTAAAGCGAAATACAAGTAGATGGATATATAGCAATAAGATAATTCAAAATGTTTTTTCTTCTTTTTGTGGTGAATACTGTCTTGTATATATATATCTTAAGCGTAGAGGTATGTCTCTCACTAACTTTGTTGAAATGTTTAATCAAGATACAAATAATAATAATGATCTTCTATTAAACGATATGTTCAAATCTTTTATAATATTTTAAATAAGGATAGCATTATGTAAAAAAATATGTATGAAACATTATTTATTATGTAATAAATGCTAATGTAAAAAAATATTATTTGGTTTTATTAAAATGCCTTTAAAATGAAAATAAAACAAAGTAAAATTTTAGTATAATAATTTATTTAGTCTTTTTTTTAAAGTGATATTTTTTTAGGTTTGGTGCACTAGAAATTTCTTTGGTGATACTATGTACCAACTTTCGTGTAATTTGGTGGTGGCTATTTTTGCTATTTTTCTTATTATAATATTTGACTCTCACATCTGCATATTTCCAGTGCTCCTCCGGTGGTATATCAACCAGTTTTTTCAGTTCAAATATCTCAATTTTTATGAGATGTGTTGCATTGGATCCGTCATCTTCGTTGGTAGTAAGATATGAGGTACCATCGTTCGTCGCTCGCCCCACCGATGAAGAATGTAGTTTTGTCTTTTTTATCTTCGGAGGTTCTTGAAAGAACTCGTTTAGAGAGTCACTGCTCTTTGATCTCTCTCGTATCTTGATAGGGTATGGCGAGGTAGGTTCATCGTCAGATGTTGAGAAGTAATACTGTTTATACATGTTTTCTTCGTATTCTGCATTATTCCCATCCACGCAGCGCGTAAGCTACAACAATGAATACAAAGGAAAATGAGTATAAAAATAAAATAAATTTCTATGCTATCTAAAAAACGTTAGAGAGTGGTAAAAAACACACGTTGTAAATAATCACAGTAAAATACAAAATAACATGAATAAAAAGTAATACTTACATCCATAATGGTTTCCATGTGGTTAGCACTTACTAGACAACACTCGCACAGCAGTTCTTAACAAGAAGACACTGAACAACTTAGTGATGAATCCAAAAAAGATACACAGTCGTTTTATACTAACTTAGACAATGTAAATGAACAAACCTATTAAACTACCGCAAATGATAACGATAATATTCAAACTAATGCTTATGACTTATGAGTAATAAAGAAACAATGCCATTAGTAATAATGACAAAATCTGTTAGAAGTTTGAACAGGTTTAAAATTTCACAATAACAACTAAAGTTTTTAATAAACAAAATATTGTTTCACCGGCGCGCCATTATTTCAAACATTGTATAATAAAAAATACAATAGAACTATTTAGATTTCATAAGAATATATATATATTAAATGGGAAGTTTTTAATAAACAAAATATTGTTTCACATTAAAATGAGAGAAATTGCAAGTATTTATTTTTTAACATAGCGACAAAGAGACAGGCACTGTGACGTCGTTAGGTGATGAGTAATGCAAGAAAGAGACAGCAACACTGCACTGTGACGTAGGTTCTTCGTTAGCAATTCGGGGAAGTGAGTGATTAGGCTGTGCGTGAGCTTAATGAGGGTGACTAATAAGCGACTAGTGGGATTTAATTAATCGAAAAGCTATCTTTGGAATGGTTAGAGATAGAGCTCTGGGACCCAGCGCAATCGATTCAAATGGGGGGCTAAACCTTTTTTTTTTTTTTTTTTTTTTTTTTTTTTTTTTTTTTTTTTTTTTTTTTTTTTTAGTTCCGACGCATCGACTCGCGGGGTCTGGCACACTGTGGCATTCGTTACTACTAATCCATACTACTTGTAATACTTTCATTTTGGTGTTTTCTCGCTTTGGTAACGAAGCGCGGCGTTGAGTTTCGCCTCTCAACACGCATTGCCTCCCGAATTCGTCGAAAAGTGGGGAACGAAAGTATATTAATGTGAACGGAGTGTCTTAGCACTAGGTTCCTAAGTTCCCTCTGCCTACCCTGCTATGTGCAGGATAAAGCGTGAAACAAAAAATAAAATATAGGCAATATATTTTTTTAGTTTATCGCTATATCCAACATATAGCATGTCCACCACATTCCCTTCGAATTCAAGACACTGGTTTTTAGATGGAACTCAACACTGTGTTTTGTTTTACCTAAACGGGAAAATGAAAATATTTCATTCCCCTGGGCGGACATCCAACCCATAACTATCACCCATATCAGACACTATTCCACTGCGCGACGATGACTGTATAATAGAATATATTGAAACCTTTAAGAATCCATACTTATATTATAAATTTGAAAGTAGCTCTGTCTGTATGCCTGTGACGCAATCATGGCCAAACCGCTGATCCGATCGTTATAAAATTCATATAGAGGTACTTGAGGGTCTTTAGATGAACAGGGGCCTCTTCCTTATTTTCAATACAAATAATAACCTTCAGTTACTTTTAGATTTAGACCAATCGTTGTGCAGAGACACAATGTGTGACTGTAGACGCGACTAGGACACTAGGTACCCTCTCCCCATTCTGCTGTGTGCCTGTATCCCACAGAATGAAGCTAATTTAATTTTAATATATTTTTTTTACTTTAACTTATTTTGTTTGTTCATATTAATTACTTACTCAGGTATTTTTTCTAATATTAAGACTTTAATTCACTTACTTATATCGACTTATTACTCTTTTTCGGCTTATTTTGATGGTTTAGGCTTATATTTTCTCACTAATCCAAATATTCATTTATTTATTATAATTATACTAAATATTCGTATAGTTCAAGCGGGCGAAGCCGCGCGGTTCCGCTAGAGATAGCATAAAATAGAGACCTGAATGTAAAAAAATAGTACCCGCATACTGTTTTAAAGCATATTTGCAAACCATTGATTATGTGAATATATGAATACCTAAAGTAAATATATGTATAATTTGTGTTTACCACAGAATAATTATGTGAAAAATAAATTTATAATATACGTTTAATACTTATGTAGTTTTTGTATATAATAAATAACTGCAATAACCATTGCTTTTGCTCAACATAGTAGACTGTAAAAGCTGACGGACGCCCTTAATAGAAGCTTACCCTCTTATATTCTTATAATTTCAACCCAGAAATCGATATAAATTCGATTAGGGGAAGGAAGGACATATTAATTGCTGTACGTGTATACGTCCTGTAAGTATTCGGTAGAGAAATGTTTGGAATTCTGCACGAGCGAACTGGTAAATAAAATGTTCTTAACTTAGTAAGTATTTTATTTAATAACCTGTAAAAATAAACCAATTACTACTAAATTTTCGTATTTTTTTAATTGTGTTTGTGGAAACCTAAATTAATTTAGAATGTTATGAATTCTGTATATTTTTAAAGAGAAAACAATTTTTACCTTCTTTTTTATCGTAAAGCAAGAAGAACGTAGTCAATCAAAAGCAAGCAGCAAAGAAAAAGATGTCAAGAGATTCCGCTCTCTGCTTTTCGTTCGGCTTGTAGCGGAGAAATGAATATAATTCAAATAATTTAATGTTAATAATACAGAATACTGCATGCATACTAAAGTATAATGTCGATTTACCACGCGCGATTCGTTTTTTAGAAGGAAGGGAGGGATTCTTTAATATCATTTCCCGATACAGCCTGTCAAACATGTAATTTATTGCATTTACCGTTACGATTCAAGAAAACTCAAAGGGGACGCTTATTCTTCTAAATATCCGCATTATAGTCGATTGAACTCTATACTGAGTTTATATCTATAGGAATATGTTACTATTTTATCTATAGTGTACTAATTTTAGCGGTGTATGATACTCTATGTTAATTCATTATTATATGTATGATATGTATGATAAATATTAAATATTTAATTTCCTCGTTTAGGAATCGAACCCTCGAAACCCCCAACTTGTCATGTTGACAGTGACTGGCCTCTATGATAAACTATATATTTTTTATAATAATAATAAATGTTTTTATATTTGCTATGTGCTTTGAATATATAAATCAATCTTTTTTTAGCTTTTATCCTTTGATGAACATAAAAACCTCCACGATTAAGAATAGGCCTTTTTCGTAGAAAAAAAATATATATATCAATACTTAAATTATATGTATATAAAAAAAAACTTTCCTTCACATATTATGCACCTAAAGTTACTTAACGATATGTAACTACAAGTAACAGTCGTGATAACGTGCACAGTAGTTATGTAAATATTCTAATTTCAACGTAGATACCTATTATAATAATTGCTGTTATCTATGGATGGGTATCTCCCAAGCGCGTCCATGACTAGTGCTAATAAAAATAAATTATAATTTGTACATATTATTCCTATATCCAATGAAACGTTATGAAAATAATGATAACAAAACTTCCTTATAATTATTATTTAATAATATATAAAAAAAATTTCAGCTTCATACTCTATCCCGCATATAGTAGGGTAGGTAGAGGAAACCTGAGTGCTTAGTTCTTAGTAAGGCTCGAATTTCTGAGACATTGCATGGTGAGTATCGGAGCTTAACGCCGCGCTTTGGCTTGGTATTAAAAAGAAGAAATAAAAATATTAATAAATAATATTTCATTCTCCCGAGAGGGAATTGAACCCACCCACTTTATGTAACCTATCACGTTTATGTCCCTGCGCCTTTATTATTAGGTACCTAATAATACAATATAGTTATTTAAATTCTGATATAAACTAAGCAGGACAAGACAAAAATCGTCCGAAGACGTCCCTTTACGTGACCGCATTCTGGTTACGTGCTTCTGCGAAAGTTGTTTCACTTTTTAAATAGGCAAATAAAACTAGTGGAAGCGCTTACAGTGGACGCTCCGTGACAAATTACAGTAGTTTATTCTACCGGTTAGTAAACTACGTAAACTGAGCATGGTAATCTGTTAGTGTCTGTTAGCTACAACGCGATGGCACGAGAAGGTCCGAATACTACTTTCTTTTTTAGGTTCACGCTGTATCTCGCACACAGCAGGGTAGGCCTAGGCGCACATACTATGGGAACTTAGTGTTAAGACACTCCGTTCCTCATTTTTCGTGGAAATCTGGATGCGTAGCGTGTTGAGTGATGGAACTCGACGCCGCGCTATGCCTCTACACCAGAGCGAAGAAATGAAAGTATTATATAATTCATTCTCTCGAGTGGGAATCGAACCCACAACTTGACGCGATTACCGTCACATTCTTGTGCCCCTGCGCTACGACTGGCCTCACGAGGTAGATTATACATGCTATAATATATAATTTCCTAAATTATAAATATGTTTTCCTAAGTTACGTTGGTAAGACGAAAGCATGAGTTCCGGAGAACAGACCGCTGTCAAGGTCGCTCGACCTCAGGTGGATGATGACGTAGCTCTTATACTAGCTAGCTAACTGACACTGTTAATTCTAAAGATTTAAAACTTCAATTATTATTATTATTATTATTTCCTTAAAAAGATTACTGTCTTCGGAATGTGGATCTATATTATTGTGTACAGAAGAAGTTTTATATGATTTATTTTATAAATCTCATCATTATAGTTAAAATTATAGAAACTTTTGTAATAAGATGCTTTAGCCTTTGTTGTAATAATAAAAAAAAGTGTTTCGTTAAAATAACAGTTATGTAAATACCTGAATCTCACGACACTATAAAAGCACTGACAAAATGCACTTTAAATGTTAGGAAAATATGTATACCACTTTATCTATTGACATCAGTGGCAGATTTATACATTTTCAAACTGTTGGCAGTTTAGTTTTTGATTTAATTTAGTTCATTTAAAAAAACAAGTAAGAAGAAAAAGTCATCGTCAAAACGTGTCGCATACTTCTGTGTGTAAGACGGACAACGACTGTCATACAATTTTTTTTATTTATTGCTACTACGATATAACAAAGAAATTGATCCGCAAAGTTGCCTCTTCCAAAGTCAGCCCTCCTCGACTATAATCTACTCAGCCTACTGGTATATCCGCCAATGATGTCATCATGTAAAACTATTGTATGGTTCAAACTTCAAAATCCTTCTCCCAAAGACAACCAATATTCTATTCATCATCAATTAATAGTCAAAATCGTATAGTCACAGAAGTTAAGCAAATATATCTATATATTTTTTTATTCTCACATCTTTCACTCTACATAATGGCGATTCTTTCAGAAAATAAAGCTGTATTCGGAAAATATATGCGTAAGTATAGGTCGTTAGAACACGCTTTCAAAAGTCTAGACCATCGATCATTGTGTTAGCTCAAGTGCGAGAATATGCTGGAGGGTGATACTTTGACTTAGTACTTGTATGAGACAAGGATGCTCCGTCCTTTGTAAAGAGTAGTTTGACTCTCGTGAAAATACGTGCAATCAATACGTTTGATACATACGAGTACTTAATCAAAATTAGTTTTACATTTTAGGTTAATTTTCTTTTGTTGTTAAAAAAATCAATTACAAAAAAATCTAAACCGAATCGAATCGTTAGTAAGATAAGTAAAATTAAATTTTTTCGTAAATTAGACTATCAATACCTTACGTTTTTTAAAGCAACTTGTTCCAATATAAGTTCAAGGAATCATATCTGCAACAGTTATATGCTTACTGCTAATTTTATCATAAGAATAGGCACACTATTTTAAGAATTACAACTTCATATATGCCTGTATATACATACTTCCCTGTAATCGTTTGACCTACTGTCAATTTAATTTTGCCAGACACAAAGGGCGCCGCCTTATCGCTATGTTCTTCTATTTGGGTCAAATGTGATGGGTGGTGATCATAATTAACTTTCGTACAATTACGATGAAAAGATTGAACCAAAGACCGCCGTGACAAATTTCCGTTGCACCGACCATTTCGTTAATTAATGGCGAAAATAATATTTCAAATTTTGTTTTTCTAAAATATTTTTATTTAGTAGAATTGTTGTAAGCTGAAGTTCAATAAAGATTTAAATACATATATTATAGTTTTTATAGTTAAAATATCTATGAAAATAATAAAAGAAACTTTACCTTTTTCGAAAGTTGAAAGCATGGAAAACTGACTTACATAAGTTATAAAGAAATAAAATGTATTAAAATGGTTTATTGTTATAAACACATTTTTTAATGAATCTAAGATTAGCTACTTAAAGATTGATTGTTTAAACTAATAAAAAACCGGATAAGGGCGATTCGGGCTCGGACAAATGTATAGTTTTCATATTTTTTCCTGAACTAGTACTACCTGTAGATGCTAGGTGCCAAATTTCGTAATTCTAGGTTAACCTGAAGTACCCTATGAATTTTGATCCCCTTTGTATGCGCGTTTTTTGCAATATAAACGGCCATATCTTTTTTATAAGTATATGTAGAATATGTTTTTATTAGGAAATTATGGGGCCGTAGATCTGAGTATACGGTTTGAATTTCAACTCGATGTCTCCAAGGGTCTTGACAGACAGATAGACGGACAACAGAGTGACCTTATAAGGGGTCTTTTTTTCCTTAAAAAAGGTACAGAACGCTTATTAACATTTCCAGTAATAAAACTTAAAAGAGTTCAAGAAACGGGACCAACTTTTGTTTTGAATTCCTCCTGAAATTCGAAGTCACAACCGTCGTGTAAATTGGTAGCGCATCCCAAATGCAAGACTTTGATGTTTTATATTAAATTTGTTACTTTTTATCAATACATCATCACGCTGCTACAAATAATATCAAATGAATTTTAAATGTGACAAAGACAACAAGGGTTACATTCTGATTAAATCAGATAAAAATAATGTAACCACTCATAAATTATTTAAGAGAATGAATTATTCATAAATAATAAATCTTCGCTTGTAATAAATTGTGTTTTAAATCTCAGCAGTCGGCATGTCGCTGAGGAAGTTCGAGAGGGTGCAAGTTGTTGCAAAACAATTGCTTATTTTAAAATTTAAACTATCAATTCACTTTGCTTAAATGATCGATGCAGTAGATATATAAATATATCAATATATTTATTGTGTCTATAAATATAAAGGTTATAAGTACGAGTCTATTGTGGTGCAGTGGTGAAAGAGCCTCATCTGAAAACGCGAAGATAATGGTTTCAATGTTCTTGCAAGACAAAGTTCCGACACTCAACACGCAATGTCTCAAAATTGAGTAGAAGAAAGAAGTGTCTTGACATTAGATTCTTTTTGCTAGACAGGATAAAGTGGAACGCTAAGAAAAATTAAAATTAGCTTCACGCTGTATCCTGCACACAGCACGATAGACAGAGGGAAAGTAATGTTAAGACACTTCGTTCCCCATTTTCCGACGAATTTTGGAGGCATTGCGTATTGAATAGCGGAACACTACGCTAGCTAATTCTTATGCAGAAAAGTATGAACAAGAAATAGTTAGAGCCCGAGAGTGAACAAACAGTTACATATTATTATAATTATATCTGGATTATAAATATAATATTTTTTGAGAGTTCTTACTAAGCTCTTGCGTCGATGGTTATTACGATAAATAGATAGACCTGTAGGGGTATTGCACATTCGTTAATATTGTTCATAAACAACATTTGTAAACACACTAAATTAGCATCCTAAATTTATTCGCTACAAATACAATTGTGTAATTATTTCCCGCTATTGTTTTGTAGCGTATAAATAACCAAATTAAGTATATAATAAAAGAGTTCAATATTAAGTCTCGTACCATGTACCTACCCGACGTGATGTACCCCGACGGGGGTACGCTACCATAGCCCACAGACTCTTAACCACTAAATTGAGGGTATTTTTTTTAAAATAACTAAAAAAGATTTTATAAAATAACTGAATACTTTATCTAAATTAAATTCTGTAATTTTTTAACAGTTTTTGTAATATAAATGAGAAAAAACCAAAAAATAAAGAATTTATTCGTTTTTTAAGGTAATATTTAACGACAAAAGTACATTCTTTCCAATCTAAATATATGTATGCGTGTTACAATAACAGAACAATAACAACGAAGGCTATGTAATCATACAACTTAACAAACAGTTTTATTTTTTATAGGATATAATGATAAAACAAAGACATATGGAAGTAGGGTAATAACGTAGTTTACCATATAAGCCTTTACAGTTAACCTTTTAAGCATGGAAAAATAGAAATAAATTTACTATGTTGAATTCTTTTATTCATTGTTTACAATTCTTAAGGATTTTCTTTAAAATAATTTAAGAATATGTTGTAATAAAATATTTAAACTAGTTAATTTATGCAACGTGGCTATTGTGAACGTACAAGCCGCATTAAATTTCGTAATCTTAATTAAAAACATTCCACAAACAAATATTAAAAAATCCAGATCAATTTGTACCGACATGGACCGACGGAATTTTAAATACCTTTTTGTGTGAAGGTGGGCAAGTACTTAATTCACACAATTTATTTAAAGCTTTTTTTGTGCTATATATTCTATAATTATTATATTTCGTTTTTTTTATGTTTATAAGTAATCTATAAAAGTTTCATTAATAAAATTCAGTATTTACTTTTAAAAGAATTGGGCAAGTGCGAGTCGGACTCGCCTATAGAGGGTTCCGTCCCGTACCGATTTCAAGATTACAGGTCAAGGAAAAGTACATACAACTTACATTTACAACTTTACTTAGTTTACAAACTTTTACTTTTTGTAAGTTTGCGGACGTATTCTCTTATTTTGTATGATCTTTTAATTAACAACAAATACGGAATTGTTTGTAACTATGAAATTGATACGGAACCGTAAGTTCGACTCTTGTTCGTCACTTGATCGGTTTTGTTGTATTATAAATTATGATAATTATTGTTACTTTTGAACAATTATTATGTTAAGACATCTAAGCTATTTAAATAAAAGTATACAAGTTGAGTCCCAAGCATATTTCTATTAATCAACCTACAAATCTTCAGTATTAAATCTCACGCAGTATTGTGCACCTGCACCTGCGTAATCGTCTGGAGGTCGTGTATTTCCAACAATACAACAACGTTAATTGTTTTTATCTATATTCTTTTTTATAATATATTAATTAATTTTATGTTTCAAAATATTATCATTTATTCTCTTCTCCTATTATATGTATTTATAAAAAAAAAATTAAATCAAATTAAATCAGCTTCACGCTGTATCCCGCACACAGCAGGGTAGGCAGAGGGAACCTAGTGTTAAGACACTTCGTTCCCCACTTTCTGCCGAATTCTGGAGGCATTGTGTGTTGAGTGGCAGAGTACAACGCCGCGCTTAACCTCGACACCAGAGCGAAGAAATGGAAATATAAATTTAAGTAAATATTTCATCTCCTCGAGTGAGGATCGAACCCACAACCAGTCGGTTTTACAGTCACACCTCGTGCCGCTGCGCCACGACTTGTCTCATGTATTTATATTTTTACCTAAATAGAATAATATAGTAAACCCTTGAGTTAATACCTTGGACCCTGGAGATCATGATCGAATACTACCGCAATTGAATCCAGTCTAGTCATTTATAATTGAACACGGTCTAAATTGTTTGCCTACGCTGTTAATTCATATACCCTAGGCATTTGGGCTTTGAATAAACTTATATAAACATAACATAAATTTTGGGTCAAATATTTCTATTATCAAGGCTAGTCGTGGCGCAAGGGCATAACTGTGTGACTGTGTGAGTTTGATTCCCATTCAAGGAAATGATGGCTTACTCTGATCTGATCATCATGATCTGATGTCGAGGCAAATCGCAGCGTTGAGTTCCGCCACTCAACAGGAGGTACTGCCTCCAGAATTTGACGGAAAATCGTGAACGGAGTGTTCTAAAACTAGATTTGCTCTGCCTATCCAGTAGTGTGCGGGATACAGTGTGAAGCTGATTTTATATTTCAAGTATCATTTTTATGGGTTCAAGCTATCTTAAAGTTAAACTAAGTTTAAATTCTTATATTCTAAAGGTCAACTTCATCATTGCAATATCTGACTCTGGCTTGTCAGTCAGAACCCCTAGACATTGAGCGTTTTAAATACATATATAATTATATTATTATTAATATCATATTTTGTATTGAATATCAGGTAATAACCTTCTCTACTCGTAATCACGAAGCAATATATAATATTTCATTATCAACATATAGAGACAAGGTAATGTGAGTTAGTTTACCTTCATTTAATATAGAATTATGGACAAAATTAAGAAATATCAATATGGCCTATTTTAGTCCATAGTGCCATAATGCAGCAAAAAGATATAAAAAGCGCCAAAAATCCAATATTTGTAGAGCTTCCTGGCGAATAGCCGAATATTAGGACAAGTATTTGGCCGGTGTGTGGCTTCAATCAAATTTTATGGATTGCTTCAAAGAGAAAAATCACCGCTAATAGTAACTCATCGAAAGTAGCGGTGCATCTTATTTGAATAATATGGGATCATGTCACGATCAAGTCACTTATTTGCAAGAATAGATTTAAATAAAATAAAAAATAAATCAGCTTCACGCTGTATCCCGCACACTGCAGGGTAGGCAGAGAGAACCTAGTGCTAAGACACTCCGTTCCCCACTTTCTGCCAAATCTGGAGGCATTGCGTGTTGAGTGGCAGCACTCAACGCCGCGCTTGTCCTCGACACCAGAGCGAAGAAATGGAAATATAAATTTAAGTAAATATGTCATCTTCTCGAGTGGGGATCAAACCCACAACCAGTCGGTTTTATAGTGACACTTTGTGCCACTGCGCCATTATTCCATTATTTTATATTTCCACTTCTTCGCTCTTGTGTCGAGGCAAAGCGCGGCGTTGAGTTCTGCCACTCTTCACGCAATGCCTCCAGAATTCGGCAGAAAGTGGGGAACAGAGTGTCTTATCACTAGGTTCCCTCTGCCTACCCTGCTGTATGTGGGATACAGTGTGAAGCTTATTTTTTTAAATTTTTTTTTTGTTATTAATTAGTATTCGGCCGAATAGTATATAGATATTTGGTATACGGCCAAATATGCCAAATATCGAATACCATTCGAAAATTGTTGTAAATCTAATAAAAAACATTTTTCTACTCGTATCGAAGCGAGCGAAGCATGCAAAAACAACTGAACAGATTTGGATGAAATTTGGCATTCCAATGTGAACTGAACCATATAATATATATTTGTATAAGTTAGTTAACGGCTATTGTGAGTATAATATGTTAAAATAATTATGTTTTTTATGTCTCTGTCGTCCTTTGCAGTCCACGCAGACGTAATGTTTATAGTTAATACTTTTTCATAAACAATTGTTATAATTTCGCAATTTATAATGAAAAGTCCGGTCGAAAATATGCAGCCTTGGGTTCGCCACCCAACATGCAATGACTTTAAAATGAACGTTGATAAAGTGGAGAACGGAAGTACAATAGGTCTTGCCTGCCTGCCGCACTTAATCTGGGAGAAGCCTGAAGATGAAAATTTTGACGAGACTTTTAAAATGCTTCTAATACTTCTAAGAGTATATACTCTCTCTCTTTCTCTCTCTGTCTCTCTCTCTCTGTTAAAGAAATAGGTCCATCCCTTTATATATTATATTTACGGAAACAAATACAATGTGAAACGTATGGGGTATTCTTTTAACAGATCCATGTAACATAATTGGTAAATAGTTATCTGAAAACATTTGATGTTTTTTAGAACACCTTGCATAGAAGCGATGTACACGTAAGCTAAGTAAGCGACTATTAAGATTAATGTGGTTTCATAGTACGCTGTACGGAGGCTCTGCCCCTCTTCCCTCTTCGAGAGGGCGCCCTCAGTTCTCTTCGAACCTCTAACGTGAGCGGATGTTTAGCCGCGCTTGAAATAGTGACGATTCAAGAGTTGACATTTTTCTATAAAAATCGTGTTGTGACTATAGAAAACCTGTGAGCTCATTGGATTTATACTCCTGTAAGTATTCCAATAATTATTTACTTAATAAAAGTTCAAAGTTCAAAGCTCTCTAATGTTTAAATAACCGGAGGCATTTGGTAAATGTTTTGTTTAGTTCACCTTCATTTATTTTGTAAACTCAGGTAGGTTAGTGTTGAAATCTGAAAAATATCCGCATTCGTATAGCCCTATAATAGTTTCCTTATATGATTTATATTGAAATGTTTTTACGGTACAGTGTTTTATTTTTAAAGCTTGCGAGTGTAGTTAAGTTAGAGACAATAAAATTATAAAAACGTGACTATTTCTTCATATCCTGTACGTAATTGAATTTGCTTCGTTTATATTGCTTTTGGCCAAGCTTTAAATGAATTTATACATAAAATAATTTAACGATAAATCGTTTCTAAAGAAAAAAATGTTATAATAAAAACTACTTCAGTATACTTGATGGCTTCAAAGATAACAATTATTTGTTGTAAGTCTTATGAATCATACACGACATTGGGATTAGTACCTTTTCATATTTAGAACTAGGTGTCACCTATAACTTTTTGTAAGTTGTTAAATAAAGTCTTTAAATTATGTTAAGTTATTGTATTTAGAATAAATAATTAATATATTCATCCATTAAGAATTGCCACATTTAATAATTAACAATAAGGTAAAGACATTTATTTAGATTTTTTAACAAATAGATACTCGTATACTTTTTATAGCGTATGATGTCCTTCATACAAAGTGTATTTCGTAATCAAAATTTTAGCAAATTATCAGTAATGTACTTATTAATTATATAAAAAAAGGTAATTTAAAAGCAACACAAAAATATTATATATTGAAATTTTTATAACTTTGTAAATGTGACTTTGTAATGTCGTTACGTCTAATTTTTATCTTCAAAAAATAATAATAATGTTGAATGGAGAAATAAATCGACAAGATCCTAAAGCCTAACTTGCAAAGGCGTAAAAAAAAGAGTATTACTTCTCGTTTCATCTTATCTCTTATCTTTTTTGTCTAGAAATACAACTTACATAAAGCATGTAAAATGACGGATTCTAAAAAATTATAACGAGTATTACAAGTATGTGAGACATAAAATACATATTTTTTCTTCATAATTGTAAAAAAAAACTTGTAACACAAGGTGATATCACATTTTTTTTATTATATGTAATTAAAAAATATCTTTAATATGCTTAATAATATCAATATCAATAATAGAAATGACCAAAAAACCATTAAGGATGCGTTTTTCTTTGATCATTGCCCGACATTTTCCTGGTTGCTGCATCAAAAGAAGTAAAATTTTATCCGGTTGATAGTTTTCCTTTACGGCGTGGGTAATGAATTCTAAACACGAATTTAGCAGCTCATAGTTGAACAAGAATGATTGATGAGAAGACTAAAAAAGAAATGGATTTGTTCGATCGGATAAAATGGATTGGGAGGTGAGATAAGAGGCTGAAGGGTGCCCTAGGGAGGGCCTACAGAATCTACAGAGTATTGGAATTTATGAAACAGGTATCTACGGGGTGCAAAATTAATAGCGCGAAGGTGTTTATTCTGTTTTTTGAATATAACTTTTAGAAATCTTCAAATACGCAATGCTTTTGTTTGTCTTGTGTGAATCACAAAAAAAAAAAATTAAATGAAACTACAACTAAACTAAACTGAACAATGAATATCTTCCATGATACATATTCATGTTTAAAATAAATTTAAATAGAATAAAAATTGAAATTAAGTAAGTACTGAAGTCAGTAAGAGTCCAGTCGTCGCCTCCAGTGGAGCAGGGACACAAGCGTGCAACTGTACACGCTACCGTTTGTGGGTTCGATACCTAATCGAGAAAATAAATTTATTATACTCATTTCCTCGCTATGGTAACGAGGCAAAGTACAGTGTTAAATCCCGCCACTCAACACGCAATACTTCCAGAATTGGGCGTAAAGTGGGAATGTCTCGGGAAACACGGAAATGTCTTAAGTTACCTCTAACTAATAATATATAAAAATGTAAGTAGAATCACATATTTCACAAGTATATTATCTTACGCTTTTCTTTCAAGTACCAAAATACACGAGATAAAACTCAGCGTAACGCCGCTGGAAGTAAAACATATTCGGTAAAAGAAAATGGTATTGATAAAGTGAAAATCCTTGTAGACAACAAAACACATGAAGATGTTATATTACATAAAAAATACATCAGTATTTAAGTTCTATATTGTTCTCTATCTTTTATTAGTAACCTTGCGGTTTTTATATTCATTTTTAAGTAAGCTATTATGTTAAATGTAAGTATAATTAATTACTATGGTTCTTTATATTAAAACTTTTATAAAATACTAGTCTGAATGCTTAAAACAATGTTAGGTAATTCCTAAAAAAATAACAGTTTGAAGCACTAATACGACTGACTAATTAATATTATTTTCAACTTTAGAAACAGGAAAAACATGTACATCTTGTTTTTGGAGATCTACTATTAATATAATAAATTACGTGATGTATTTTTTAAGAAAAAAGGTCAATTAATAATTTATTTATACGCTTTAATATTTATTTATTTTAAAAAATATATATTTATCAATTTATATAAATCAAAAACAATATAAATTGAAATAAAAAAATATTGATTTGGATTTATAAAGAGTGTTTAGAAGTTACATATTTTTGAATTGTTATCTAATTGTGAAGGCATCATAATTTTAATTTAACCTTCAATATTCAATTGAATATTAAAATATATACGTACATATTACATACATACCTACCTATATTTTTATTATTAAGGTTAGGTAACGGAGCTAAAAGTGATACTAAATAATTAGCCCATATTTAAGTAATATTAGCGACGATTAAAATAATTTATGCCATACTTTTGTAGCTTGAGTTTGACCAATCACTATCCTGTATGATTTTTTCATACAATAAAACACGCAGTTCATTAATAAAAAAATTATGTTACATTTTTAAAGGCTTGACTCAAAAATTAAATTCAATTAGTTACGTTCTAATGTAATCACGCAAACAGTATTTTAATTTTTAACACATGTCACTTTTTACAAATATCCATTATCGTAATAAAGTCGGGAATTAAATTAAGGTTTTAATTAATGATCGAAGCTCCCTCCAATTTGACCCTTACGTATTCCAAATTTATATTGCCTTTATATCGTGAGTTTGGGATAATAATTAATTAAATTGATAAAATGAAGCACGAACGGGGTCACGGAAATGGCTGTCCAGAAATGACCTTTTATATTTATAACATAGTATTGAAATTTTTACATTGTGCAAAAATTTACATGCCTACTGCTAATGTTTCAAGTTTTTTTTACTAGTAGGCATTCATTTTGTCTACTACTAGGCTAGGAGACTACGACTGTAAATTTTCTAAAATTTTGCTAAATATCAAATAATTCTGATAAAAAAATATATTTTCTTATCAATTTCATTGAGCCACTACAACTTTTAAAATTTTTTTATTTGAAAAATTTTTAAAAACATTTTTTTTAAATTTAAAAACAACTTTTTATTTTTTTTATTTGTGACTCGACACAGAGACAATTAAAATATGGCTGACATATCATAAATTTTGACATAACAAAAATTTAGTTTAATGTTTTATAAATTGCAAATATATAATGAAATCTTTAAAATCACAATAAATAACGTGCAAAATAAACAATTTGAGACAAATTGTAAAATAAAACAATTTTGTTTATGTTAATTTTTAAAACGCTTAGTGTTAATGTGTAAACGTTTCGCTGCGCCCCGGGATTCGTCGCGGGGTAACTAGGTCAGGCAATTTGTCCCGGCCGTCTATCTCACGGGAAGCTCAGCCATAATTTGATTATGACTTGGTTTGTGTAAATTATTATACCAAATACCTATTTAACATATTTTTTATATAAAACAACTCAATGCAAAATAAGGTAATAATATCTGCAGTTCATTGCATTTGCATTTTTATAACGTGCGTCTACATATGTGCAAGAAATAAGATATTATCTATATTTGTTTAAAAGTTTAAGGAGTTTCTAAACATATTTAAACTAATAAAGTGTTTTGATTATAATATAGAACTTTTGTTTGAAAAACCTAATGTCTCATTTTCCCTAATTAATCTATACGGTTAATAATTCTTTTATTATGATTTCAATCCACAGTGATCGATTTTGTAACCAAACATCCAATACAAATATGCGAATCGGATACCATAAAAGCTTTATACACTTTTGAAACTTGATACATATAATTATTTGCAATGTTACTCTATATCGTGCAACCAAAACACAAAAGAAAATAAAATAGGTCAAAATATTATTCAAGTTTCCTCAAAGAAAATTCTCCATAGTAGTTGGAGTTCATCTATGTTGCTTTAATAAAAACCTAAGCAAGCAAGTATCGAGAGCTCATATAAAAAGCGAAGCGATGTACTGCTGCCCGGGATTTGATAATAAAACCGGGTCGAGTAAATCGTCCCGGACGTAATCTTTCTTATTAGGAACGTGGTCAGCATTGCCCTAATGAAGTACACATTTTGAATGTCTTTTAAATAATATAATTAAAACAAATATTTAAAAGCGAATAAATGTTTGTAGTTATTTTTTATGTCATAAGTATAGGTGAAGAGGAGTTAAAAAGAAGGGATTTTTTTTTAAGAAAGTAATTCTACTAAAAGATTCTGCTTAATTGAGATGTATAATTTAGCTAAATTATTTAGATTTTAATTTCTTTATGTTTTGTGTAGACTGAAAAATACAATGACATATTGAAAATGGTGATTATATTTGTCTTTCACCAAATCGTTCACATATAATATTTAAAATCTTTTACATACTACATAAAAACATTACAAAATGAATATATATATATATAAGAATTTATAAAAGAAATTATAAAATATATTTATACAAGTAGTACCACTATATAAACTGAATAATTATATTACCCATCACAAAAAAGCTGAGACAAGCTACTGGAACTATCAGGTTAGCAGAGAGGAAAGCTTAATTAAAAGTTAATATAGCATTATCCACGTAACAAAGCAAGCAAAGTGTAGCCTAATCAAACGACTGGTGAACTGCATGCTTTTGTCGTCCAATTAGTTCGTTGACACGCTCGCGGCTCGACCGTCGACGCCATAAGCCATCGACAAACGTAACGAAGCCGCAGTCGGAATGTTAATTAATTGTACACAATAAACGCTACTTAATTGAAATGCTCTTGATTAGGATTTACTGTTTTCTCAGCCTTGCCTGTTGCCTGTGGTGGCTGTAGGTCGGGAAGTACTCTAAGCTGGTTTAGTTATTGAAAATTATAAAGGAGGTTAATATAGTTTCACTTATAAACATATTAGAGCGAGTATAATGAGTATTTGTTGTTATTGAACTATAAACATTAGATAGTAAGCAATTAGGGCCTGAATTACAGGTAAAAATATGTTTTAATGTTTTTCATTTTTATGGTTCCATACCACGAAAGAAAAAAACGGAGCCTTATAGGATCACTTTGGTTTTCGTCCATCTGTCTTTCAAGATTATTTATCTCAAGATCGCGTGGAGGCATCAAGGTGAAATTAATAACAAATATAACTCCTTGGAGTCAAGTAAAATTAAATATTAGGCAATGCAATCAAAACATACGAGCGGTTATGAAAGAAAAATCGTAATGTACAGATCATAAGAAAAAATAATTACAAATTTATGTGTTGTTCATTTCATATAAAATCAGTGCATATATGCCCGCAAATTAATAATTGTCTGCTTTTATAAGTTTCATTTCCATTGACCTACAATTACGTACCTACAAATTGGTACAGAATCCTCGGTGGGCAAGACTGACTCGCACTTGACCGATATTTTTTACATTTTAGAATTTTTATTTATAACAAAGCCTGAATACAGAAAACTGAATATTAAATTAAAATAATGTATCTCTGACATATATAACAGGTTTTACTTTTTTATGATCGTCTTGTATTTATAAAAATCGTTATTGATTTTATTTATACTTAAAAATTGGTTTTGTGTTTATTTTTTAAAAGATAAAATCTTTTTTTACATTATGCCTATAGTTAGCAAGCTGGGACTTGTGCTAATGAGGCGGATCGTTCACGTTGCAGCTGCCCACACAGAAAGCTCTACACGTGATAATATCACACAAGTTCCACATTTTAAAGTGTTGCTTACACATTAAGGGTAACAACAATTTTAAAAGTTTTTATAACAATTTCGTATGCGGGGGGTTCATATTAATGGGACGAAAAATGTAAAAAAAAATATCAATCATTGGCAAATTGGCATCGAAAAGTACGTACATATGAATATATAAATATATATACTTCATTTTTCTCAGGGATCTCTAATATATTTATTTTCACTAAATTACATTTTTCATCACACACACAAGAGGAAAACTTATTTCACCTTGTGCATTATATTAATAAAAATATTTATTAAACGATAATATTTATTTTTATACTAGGTACCTTACCTAGGTACCTACACTTGACACGATAATAATTATTTTTCTTTAAGATTTTATTGTATTATCTTTGTTGTTGCTTTTTGTCGTTCTCGTAAGTGCACTTCGTTTGTGTCAATACCTTGTTTTTATATTTTTTAAAATGAATCGACAGCTTAATGGTTACAGCGCATATACTTTAGCGCGATATTTTTAGCACAGTATTTTAATTTGTCTCAAGGGCTGGCTGAAGGAAATGTATTATTATTCATATAATAATACATTAAATGTATGTTAATTTGTTGCAATTAATAATGTTATGTTAAAAAAAGTCATGTATATTTCAGACAGATATACAGAGTACTGTATTTAATTTATATAAGTGTTTTGTTTTATTAGTTTCACGCTGTATCACGCACATAGCAGGGTAAGCAGAGGGAAGCTGGGAACTTAGTGCCAAGACACTCCATTACCATTAGAACGTTTCCGCTCCCCACTTTTTAAAACGATTATATTTTATTAGTGAAAACATTTTTACAATAAAAACTTATATGTATATAGATTAATATATAACACGTCCTTCAAATACTGGTAAGATTATATCCATATATATAATTTCAATTTCTTATGGTCACGTCAATCTATTATAGGGGCATTATACCTACTAGTATTAGTATTTAGTACTAACCCACGAGGTGGGTGAGCTGCAACCATGTTTAAGTAAACTCTTGTAGCATTTTTTAGTTCATTTGATATTATTTAAATACTTTCGAAATACAAAACAAAACGGAAAAATTATTTAAACTATTGTATAGAAGGCGAAAAATTAAAATACAATGTTAGTAACAACAATATTCATTCACGCGTATTGATATTTCTAAACTGGTTATTGTAACTATGTTTGCACAACTGGGTGCAAGGTTGTGTTCTCGTTTAGGTCATTCTGTGTCATAAGGTATCACGTTCATTATATGACTTATTACGTCTATAAATAAATATATCAATTTGTAAATGTACTTAATTTAGTATTTAGCTAAGCTTTTTGACCGTGAGACCGTCACGGCAACCGTTACGTTTGTGAGTTCGGTCCCAACTTGAGGTAAATAAAATTAATAAATAATAATGATTATTTATTAATATTTTCATTTCTTCGCTCCGGCACCAAGGCAAATTTCGGCGTTGAGTTCCGCCACTCAACACGCAATGCCTCGACGATTTCGGCGGAAAGTGGTGAACGAAGTGTCTTAACACTAGGTTCCCTCTGCCTGCTGGATGCGGGATGCAATATGAAGCCAGTTTTTTATGTTAAAAAATATAACTACTGTGTATTATAATAATAATTTATCGATTAAATAGACGGCAGCCGAACGTACTAGTTAAGTAAGAATAGACATTTATTGATAACGTTAAAATAAATACCATTTAATTACGTAGTTTTCTAGTAAAGACAGCAAATAGATACTATTTATTATATTACCTCAACTAAAATAACACTAAAAACATTGTATTTGAAGAATACATATTATTAAAAATAAAAAACCGTACAGTCTACAGAGACTACGATTGTATTCAGCTAAGGAAAAAAAGAAATATTTTTGTGTTAAATAAGTTTCCTTTTATTGTCATTCCTCTCACGTTTTTTTTATATCGTGGAACCTTCCTGTTGAAGACATTGTAATTTGTACGTTTAGCTAAACCATTGCCATTTATAATTCTATGCATTTCCCACTTTTTTTACTGAAAAAAAAAAGTTGGAAGGTACTCCAGTGACGCATTTTGTCTCATTGAACCAAGAAAACACTATAAAATAAACAAAATATTTTGTTATTTATGTTTCGGTTTTTTAATAAAGCCCTAAAGTCTTACATCGCACGTGACTTCACTAAAAAAAAATATTTACTGAAAGGGATTTCTCAAAAGAAACATTGCAAGTTAAAATAATATCGAGAGGAAGACAAGATTTCCTTTTGACTTATACATATTTAAACATTATAAAATACACATTTATATATCACATATAATATCAGATATATATAGAAATTGAAAGAACATTTGGTTTCACTTATCGTGTGCTAAAAGCAGTAGTATTTTACAGTTCACTGGCTGGAGTATGAATTACAAGCAGGAGTCATAGCGAGGACGCAATGGACCATGAGTACCGCTTCTGACGTTATGCTTCGTTTATTTCTCGGTATTAAATCCAATTATTTGCAAATCGTATATGTCTTGATATTTCTCTATTTATTATTTTAAGGCATCTTTTCTTTTAATTTTTTTTACAATACAGCTTTGATATATAATTATGAAATGATATAATCACCATTCAAGAAAAACTTGAAATTTAAAACGTTACAACGACAAATGATTTCGCTTCTCGCCTCTTATATGGTAATGTTACAAAAGCTCGAACGGCGTGCTCGCAATCTACAATCCATTCTATATGATGTGTTTGTATACATACAATGTTTGTATGTATTGTTTGTCTGTATGTGGAGAAACCGGTCTGCAAGTCACCGGGTTATTGTAGCTATCGCACGTTTCCGTTTAGACCGCGAAAGTATGGCAACGAGAGGGTTGAACACACGCCTGCAGAGTTCAGGCTAATAGGATGCTGTGCTTCTTTGACGGTTTTCATGTGACACTGTCGTCTCTGTGGCGGATTGACGTCCTCATTTCTAGTTCGCACTATTATGAAAATTGTAATGTAGATATGGAAATGTGATAATAGATGCAGCATTTCTTGTTTACCAAAACTTCTTTATTGATTATTTACAGAGTATATATTCAAAATAATAATACTTTTATAATATGTTTCTAGGATTATATTTAATTTCCACATCATTATTTAAAACATCAATAAAACTTGCCCTCTCTCTCTCTCTGTGTTAAACCAACCAAAAAAAAAAAGATTATATATAATCTTTTTTTTTCTTGGTTGGTTTAAATCTTCACAAAACATTACCACAAACAGAAATATAATAAGATAGTATATTTTCTTACAATAAAATATTATATTAAATACCACAAAAAAAGTAATGACGTTGTTGTAGAGTTTTGATAACTTCGCATCGACTAAGTAGTTCGAAAGTTGAAAAGCTGCTTTGTTATTTTATTGTTCGTAACTATGAGGCTTTTTTAACTTCTAGTTATATTCACATATAACTTAGTTATATATTAATTACATGTATATACATTTACCAGTAAGACCCAAGCGTGAAAAGCCACCAGCTCGACAATGAGTCATCGGTCATGCACAGATTCCATAGATAAGTATACTTATACTTATACAGTATATAGGTATGACGCATACGCCTTGCACTGTGAATCAGGCTGAGAATGTCCGCCGCGTTTTTTGTTTGTTTGCGAATAATCGCAGCTCTTACTTTAAACAGCGTTTCTAATTGATACTGTCCTGATTGTAAACTGTTCCACGTACCTAGAAATACATGATACGATCTAATTTAAAGTTTATTAGTATCTTAAGACTAATAGAGATTATACACTTAAGCTTAACTTTAGTATATATTACATATTTTAGTGTATACATATGTGAGATTTCTAAGTACGCTTAAATAAATATATATAAAATAGCCTAATGAATATCTAATTGACATTAAATATCACAATAAATATGTTTTATTTTTATTTTAGACCTTTATCCATAGCATCCATAATGTGTAACGCAGTACAAATTAAATAGACTTAATATCCTCCATATAGCGTGCAAATGCCACAGTTTACTGACACGGAAGAACCCTCGGTCACACTTGACCCGTTTCAAAATTATTTGCTTAAATTTATTATAGTGTTACGAACGTCCGGATTGACGATCACTATTATTATATTGCGCTTTATGTTTGCTTAACTTTTGGTTATTATAATATTATTCTGAAATACATCAGTAACATAACACGTAAGTAACTAAATAACTAAAATGTAGGAAACGCCAAGATCATACTAGATGCTCTTTCACAACAAATAATAAATAAATGTTTAGGGTTATATTAATAATTATATTATTAGTATCCCTTCTTACTTAGACTACTAAATTTTTCTAGTAAAAGTATCTATAATATATATTTTATTCATACATTAACACTAAGTCACATATGCTAGGATAGGGAGGCGCCATTTTATAACAAGTCTTATACTATTGTGATATTAAAACATACGGTATAATCATTTCAAATTATATGGCTTACTAAGCCAGAGTGTCCTCACGTCTGACCTATTTCCTTAACCCACAGCTTGA
The DNA here is from genome assembly GCA_021202915.1 of Heliconius himera. Lineage (NCBI taxonomy): Eukaryota > Metazoa > Arthropoda > Insecta > Lepidoptera > Nymphalidae > Heliconius > Heliconius himera. The sequence goes on from JAJHJA010000559.1 coordinate 330,081, forward strand.
ATAACTTTAATCATAATTATTGTTGAAAGTGGCCAAAATATGAAACTCCGTAAATTAAAAAAACAGTTTATGAAAAACATAAATAACAAGTCATGCAATTCTTTCTTTAAGTGTATTGTAGTGAAATATTAGTAAATTATTTAAATTCAATTATTTAAACCCTTATTTAAACGACTCGAGGCCAGTCGTGGCGCAGCGGCACGAAGTGTGACTGTAAAACCGACTGGTTGTAGGTTCGATCCCCACTCGAGGAAACTCGAAATATTTACTTAAAATTTATATTCTCATTTCTTCGCTCTGGTGTCGAGGTTAAGCGCGCCGTTGAGTTCTGCCACTCAACACGCAATGCCTCATGTATGCTGTATTAAATAATGTATCATTCTTTTATATTTGTTAATATGTCAGTAATACTAAATGTGTAATAAACTTTATATAAGCTCATTTATTCAGGCCGCTCCGCCTTTTTTGACCTATTTCCTTTACAATACACCCAACTTATAATGGAGTCACCAATTTTCACAAAACTTTGCGGGTCCCTAGTTCATGTTCCGCTGAAGGATCAAAGTTACAAACTATTATCAGTTTTCCTTCATCTGGGTTGTTGTGAAACAAGATTAGGACAATATGCTGAACATTTATGACGAAACTTTGTACTGTGGACAATCAATTGTGTTCATATGTTGAGATAAAAGGACCGTAGTGTTAGCCACATGTCATATTTCATGTTTAAAAAAAATTAAATCAGCTTCACGCTGTATCCCGCACACAGGAGGGCAGGAAAAGGGAATCTTGTGATGAGACACTCTGTTCCCCATTTTCCATGGTTCCATGTTTATTGTACCATATATAATTTATCCGACTAATACACTTTAAAGTAAGGCCGTGGGTCAAACCATTGGCCATAAATACTTGTAATTAGATGATTTCAAACGCCCATGGTCAACTAATGTCAGCTAGAGTAAATGTCCTTCTGTAAGCCTTTGTTAGGTAATTTTCAAATACGTGTTTTTAGTAATATTGTCGTTTCCTCACAATATTCAATGAAATCTGTTGCAAGTACACTTTTTTATCTTTTTTTTTTCGAAAAAACTTAGTTACTTAATGTGTTGTTTCATTATGTTTTTATTAACTTACGATGTATTTTAAAACGATATATTATGTTTCAAATACCGCTCTTATCTAGCATTAGCATAAATATATACTAACTTTTATTTTATCTCTGAGCTATTATAGCAAATGTTACACATAGCTAGTCAAGGTAAAGGGTATAAAAAGGAAATTTGTCGTCTTAGTTTTATTTAAATTTTATATTTACTGTACATATATGTCTCTGCTCACGGAGTCCTAGCTCGTATAAATATGTATGATAATTAATATTGAAAAATATAAATTTTAATGTCACTTTCATAATTTATTTACCAGGATTAAACAATAAACATAAGTAATGTTTTGGGCGTATAATTATTTAAAAAAAAAATTACAAAAATTATAAATAAATACAAACAAAAGTGATTGTGTAATACTTTAATTCTACACATATGTCCTATTTATATTTATTTGGACAGTAAATTCACTTGTATTTGCGGGTATCTAAAAGATACCAGTGCGCGGGGTCGATTTCTTAGCAACGTGACACCGTCGTATCTAATAACACCGGTCATATTTGCCTCGATCTAGTTACGTTTTCTAATTACTTTTCATTCTATATTCGAGATTTTTCGTTCAGAAATAAATATTAGTTCATTCAGCATTTGTATATTTATATATTATATTACTTTGGTTTATCCAATTTAGACTCAGAAGTTAGTAAAAAACATAAAAAACATTTTGTAATTTTTTTCACATTGTATTCCACATGTAGTAGAGTAGGGAAAACGAGCCGAGTGTTAAGACACTCCGCTTCCTATTTTTCGCTGGATTTTAGAGGCATTGCGTGTTGAGCCGCGAAGAAATGAAAATTATTTCATTTCTTCGAGTGGGAATTAACCCACAACCTGTCGCGTTTACAGCCACACTCTTGTTCCCCTGTGTCAAAATTAGCCTCAAATTTAACTTATAAATTATATTTGAATTTAATAAAATCAAAGGTACGTCATGGCGGAATCTGTTCTAGAAATAGCCATGTAAATCCCATAAATGCCTTTAGTTGAGAATAGTGCGGAATTTAGCGTGAACAACAAAAGGCGATGCGGCAGACTGAGACGTAGACAGACGGACGGCTGCAATCGCTGACTATTCCGAATGGATTACTATTTTTAATTTGTCGTTCTCATTTAATACCTTTTATGTGAAGGAATTTTACTGTAGGTTTTAATTATTTTTACAATCTATTCATATTTATTATATATTCTTTTCTTGTTGTTTCTTTCTTCTTGTCGTAAAGTTACGTCGAAAATCTAAGGCCGTAAAATAATATGGGACAAGAGAGCATGATTGTCATTTGTTTGGTAAAATATAGTTAAAAAAGAGTAAATTGTGCTATAGTGATAAAATTGTAAACAGCATTATTTATTAATTGCACTCGGGAATGTAAATAAGAGGTCATTTATCATAACTTTCTATATAGAAAAATAAAATATAGAAAAAGGTAATTTTTTTCTATACTTGTGAAAGATTAAAACAGATAATTTTAAATTTTAATATAAATAAAACATTATAACACATTTATTTTTTATTAATTATATTGCTACACGTGCTGAAATATGATTACAATACACAACTAGTTTTGTTAAATGTGAAAAACTGATTCAGCAGAAACTACAAAAACAAGTTACAACACTATTCATTGCTTATTGGTTAGAAAATAGAAATCTGCTTTAAGGTTGAAATTAAATACTTATGTTAATAGCCACTATACGAAACATAGACTAATATAATAAATAACACAATTGTGTCATTATACGTTGCATTATACAAATATTGTTTATATTGCAGGTAATACCTAGTTGTTTTTGTGTCAATTGATTAAATATTATAATAGTAATAAAAATCAGCTTCACGCTGTATCTCACATACAGCAGGGTAGGCATAGAGAACATAGTGTTAAGACACTTCGTTACCCACTTTCCGCCGAATTCTGGAGGCACTGCGTGTTGAGTACGCCGCGCTTTGTCTTGACACTAGAGCGAAGATATGAAAATATAAATTTAAATAAATATTTCATTTCTTCGAGTGGGGATCGAACCCATAACCAGACGATTTTTCAGTCACACTTTGTGCCCTTGCGCCACGACTCCACAATTAAATATAGAGCTAAATATATATATTTTTAGCTCTATATTAATAATATTAATATAGAGTTAAAAAATATAACTTCAAAATAGATAGATAATAGATGTTGTTTTTCGACGCTTTTTTTCATATAAGTACTCGCTACATTGAAATGTTGTAGATTTTTATCTTGTGCCTTCGGGGCACTTAGATAGTATTTTTTATATTTTTGTAGATCAGTAAAAGACATAAGCCTTTTTGATGATAAACATATATTATCTAGACGTCATAAACAGTAATATTATTATTTTTTTAGTTAATGTTACATACAAATAAGTAAAGATAAAAGTACAAATAGGAACAGAACAACTAATTTTTATTGAAACCCATAATTGATATTCCTTTACCAAGCAGAACAGATTTTAGTTTTACGTTTTTTATTATAATTGTGGAAAAAACATATCTAAGATTACATATTTATCTCAGCTTTACAACGATTTTCATTTTTATTACACTAGTGAAAGATGATCGAGAGTCACAAGTTGAGGTAATTCCGCCATTAGTTTGGATTACTCTCTGTAATGGTTTTTTTTTTTTTTTTTTTTTTTCGAATGGACTTTAATGCTGTTGACCTGGAATGGTCTTGACAGCGTCACCGGGCTGGGAGGGGCGAGTGTAGCTCGCCCCTGAAGATTAGAATTACGAGCTTTGATGGACGCTCGTGAAGTGATAGCGATCGCGGGGGAATGCCCCGCGTACGCTAATCATGGTGGGTTTCGTCCATTGGGCCCCGCCGCGCCGAGGCGCGGGCGTGCCGTTAGATATGACTGGCCTCGCCGCCTCTTACGGCGGCGGAGAGTGGGACGTGGGACTGAGGAGTGGATCCTCCCAATGTATTGGGCGTTGGCAGCAGTGATAGGATCGTCGGGGTCCAGAAGCACGCTTCGAGGGCGTCGAAGACGTGGATGTGGGTGAGGAGCGTACTTACACGCTTCGACAATGAGTGGGTTGGAATGGGAATCTGCACGCTCGTAGTAGCGCTTGGCCAGGCGCTTGCAGAATTCCTTGAGCGATTCTAGCTCGAAGTCTTTGTGTAGGTCAACGTTGCGTACGTACCATGGGCATCCGGATGCCATTCGTAGGAATTTATTTTGGACCCTCTGAAGGAGGTCTATCTTGGTGTGTGCGAACACGACACAAGCATAGGTCATGACGGGACGGATGCAAGTTTTGTACAATGTCAGCTTGTTGCGAAGTGACATTTTACTCCGCTTGCAGATGAGCGGATACAGCCTGTTCATGACGTATGTGGCTTTGTTCCTGACATACGTGATGTGCGGCCGGAAGGAGAGTTTCGAATCTAGTACGACGCCTAGGTATTTGACCTTGGATTCCCAGGGGATCGGTTTGCCTTGCAGGTAAATAGTCGAGACGGTCTCGTAACGCTTACGAGGGAAGAGGACGGCTACGCTTTTCTCCGGGTTAACCTCGAACCGCCACTTGCTGAACCAATCGCCTAGGGCGTCGGCAGCTCGTTGCAGTCTTTCGGCTAGGATCCAAGCGGAGCGATCCGTGGTGTAAAGGGCGGTATCATCGGCATACATCGCAAGTTCTACTTTATCGGTACGCGGAATGTCGCTAGTGTAAAGCGCGTATAGTAACGGTGAAAGAGTGGAGCCTTGCGGGACTCCGGCGCGAACGGGTCTAGGGGACGATAGGGTCCCTTCTAATCTATATCGGAACGTGCGATTCGACAGGTATTCCCGAATGATGTGAACGAGAGAGTCTGGCAGAGCCATACGACGGAGCTTGAAGAGCAGGCCGTTGTGCCAGACCTTGTCGAAGGCTTTGGCGATGTCTAAGAAAATGGCCGCCGTGTCGCTACGAATCGATCTACGGACGTTATATTTCGCGATATGTTCGGTAAGCCGGTGAACTTGGTGTATGGACGAGTGGTGGGATCTAAAACCGAACTGTTCGTTGATGAACAGTTGTTTTGCCTCGACTATTTCCTTTAATCTACTGAGAACGATTCTCTCGTAGATTTTCCCTAAACTGCTAATAAGACTGATGGGTCTGTAGCTGGAGGGAAGGTTGGCGGGTTTTTTGGGCTTGCGAATGCCTATAACTATTGCTTCCTTCCATTCGGTAGGAAAGGAGCAACCTGCTAAAAGAGCATTGAAAATCATGACTAGTAATGATACGAAGTGAATCGGAAGGGTCTGTAATGGTACTGGAGTGTAAAAGCTTTAGACATCTATAGAAACTTTCTCCACTAAACCTTTTTATGACGAGTAATGGCGGTTGAAAACATATTCCGTTTTATATATTGTACGACAATATATAAAACGGAATATAATGGTATTGTGACGATTATTACTTTATTTTTAGTATACTGAGGCCATCGTGGTGACGGGTGTAGGTTCGATCTGTATTATTAAAAAGCTGTATAAAAGGAGCTTTTATAAATTTTCTGTATATACAAACTAAAGTATCATTTTGTATATTAAACATAGTTTCCAACTTCTCAAATATGCTCGAGGTATTTTCTTTCAAAGCATAATATGGAACGTACAATGTGTGCACAACATATGAAGTTTTTCATAAGTTACCATTAACGAGAGCGCACACAAGCCTCGCTTAACTAGGTCTTTTATTCGAGATATCCTGAATATTATATGGAGACGAAACCAGGCCAGGAAAGTTCACCGTCCAGAGCAAAGACCTCTTATATCGATCTAAGTTATTAATGAAAATTTCAACTCCATGAGCACACTTGACTACTTACCTGCAAGTTTGTTGAAGCTTTATAGTCGATTAATATTTGCAAAGTTTCTGAAGTTGGAGACAAACGGTACTCGTTGTATTCATTACTGATTTTAACGTAAAATTTTATACGATACGATAAAACCTTTCATCATCACCATCGTCATTTGAGATCATTTGAAAATCTTTTCGTTCACTTTTGAATTCGTTTCATTTTTTTCTTATAATGTAATTATGTAACGGAGTATCTTAACACTAAGTTTACAGCGTGAAATAAGCTAAAAAAAAATAAACATTATTATGATATAATTTTTTATATCAATACTATGCGTTTACAAACTATTATTAGTAAATACATATCAGTAAGCACAAGCAAACCTGTTCATAATGCCAGCATTGGAGCCGGTTTCCGCATCTTAAAATAAGCGCCATAGTTAGTAATACGGTACGCATGTGTCAACTAAACTATATATATCTGTTTTAAAATTATTCACATTTTAATAGCATATTTTAATTATTTTAAGTGAAACTATTTAACCGGATTAATCGGATAATAATCGTGAAAATCAAAGATCCCACTATATTTTTATTAGTTTTCAGGTTACCGTAAGATATGTGTTATTGTAAAAGTAATATTTATATTTTATTAATATAAATAAATCAATTTCTTAAATTGCCTAGCCACAAGCAAGCGAAGCGATTCAAACTCGAGTAAATGAAATATTTAATATTTTTATTTCTTCGCTTTAGTGTCAAGGAAGCGCGGTGTTCAGTTCCGCCACTCAACACGCAATGCTTTTAGAATTCATCGAGTAGCAGGGAGCAGAGTGTCTTAATACTAGGCTACTTCTGCCTACCCTACTGCATGCGGGACACAGCGTGAACCTAAAAAAAATGCGTTTTTAAACAATTTACAAATTCACAGCATAAGTGTAGATTCGACATTAATCTATCTAACAGTGTGTAGATAACAAATGGCGCCAATTACTATTCTAGAAGGCTCCTATTATGAATGGAGGTGTCTTCCGTTGGCTGCTGACTGTTGGTATCATATTCATTGTTACCCGGCCTTGGCGCCTTTCACTTGTATATTGTAATTGTATCTGGAGGAACAATTTCATTTTGTAATGTATCAACGAATTTTAGCTTCAAAACAGTATCAGAATATTTTTAGTATATAAGGATGTATATAGAATATTCGGATACTCACGTGGTCCATTTAAGAAAACTGCATTCAATAATTAATCAAGACCAGTGCTGTACGGAAAACACACAGAGGAAATAGACCGGTAAAAAAGAGATAACTGTACACAATTATAGAATACATGTAAAAAAGAGATCCAGTAACTTAAGAAGTATGTAGTGTTAAATCTTATAGGCTATATTTGATTATTCAATAGGAAATATAATAATTGTCTAATACTATATTTTAACTCAGTGTGCCTCAATTCTGATACTTTTGTGGTATAGTTGTGATGTTGTTGTTGGCATTACATGAAGGTTGTAACGTTAAATACTAATAAAAATGTAAATTTTCGAAGGAACATTTGTCTGTTTATATTTATTTGTTGGTGTTTTCCTTATAAAGTCAAAACGAAGGAAAAAAAATAGTTCCGCCAGTCCAATACAGCCTTTTAATATGCATAAAATGAAAAAGCATAAGGATAAACATATACGAATAAAATAATATAAAAGTAACATTTGTAACATTAACTTCCACCAAGTTAAATAATGGCGGAGTTACAGACCAATAAAATTGAAACGGTGAGAGTAAGCTTGCAGTTAATTCACTACCACATTACGTATTCGCATCACAAGTTGTTCTTTCTTTGCGGATACTGTCGTTTTTTGGCATTAGTAGAACAATGTCTTTATAAGGCGGGTTTATAAATAACATTCAGGAAGTATTCAGAGGCTAGTCGTGGTGCAGGAGCACAACCGTGTGATTATAAACGCGACTGGTTGTGGCGCCAAATCCAACTCGAAGAATAAAACATTTTATATTTCCATTTATTCGCTCTGGTGTTCAGGCAAAGCACGGTGTTGAGTTCCGCCACTCAGCACGAAATGCCTCCTGAAGGCGGCGGAAAGTGGGGAGCGGAGTATCTTACCACTAGGCTTCATCGGACTACCCTGCTGCGGGTGCTACCCTCATAGGGCATGCGGGATTCTGTGTGAAGCTAAAAAAAAGTTGTTTTTTTCCTACTCATGTAATATAAGTTTGATATCTGTTATGTATATGTATGTAATTAATTAATATCAATGTGATTATATTACCACACTATATTTCATTATGCTAATGTTTTTTTTCTATTACAAAAATTTTAATTTTAACGATGACGCATTTAATTAAGCAATTAGTTTTTTATGTCATTTATTACTTAGCACGTGACAAAAAACGTTAATAGTATTTAATTCTCTTAAAATTGGGAAATATTAAATTATTAAAATAATACTTAATTGATTTATTATATAATAATTTAACTAAAAGCGTTGGCAAAGGAGTTCTGAATGTTCCGTTATCATACTGGTTAAAAACAATATTGCAAACAAGCCATGATTCGCAAAACTGGTTTTAAGATTTTTATATCCAATAAAACGTTAAAGTTATGAGTATATTTAACTTATATGTAACTTATATCTAGGTATGTTAAGGCATAAGAATTTTACGAGTGGAAAGTTGTGGCAAAACAGCCGATATGGAAAGTACTTATACATTCAAATCCTTTTTTAATTGAATCATGAAGTAAATATATAAATTAACATGAGTAATTTAGATATCATAAGCTGTTTTGAAGTCTGCTTTAAAAATTGTGTATTTATTATATTCTTTAATTTTCCTAACATATAGGTAGGTATACATTTTATTCTTACGAATATCTTACATGGAAGAACGGTGTTTATTGACAGGGATAAGGCGAAAATAGGCTTATTATTCCAATTTATGACTATCATAGCAGTGTATGGAACATAGTGTGACTGTAGAACCGACTGGTTGTGGGTTCGATCCCGACTCGAGGAGATGAAATATTTATTTAATGGTTATATTTCCATTTTCTTCGCTCTGGTGTCGAGGCAAAGCGCGGCGTTGATTTCTGCCACTCAACACGCGATTCCTCCAGAATTCGGCAGAAAGTGGGTAACGGAGCGTCTTAATACTAGATTCCCTCTGCCTACCCTGCTGTGTGCGGGATACAGCGTGAAGCTGATTTTTATTTGTAAAATTATTTTTATTTGTAGCAGTATTAATTTATTTTTATTTGTAGCAGTATATTATAACAGCTATTATATATTTATCTTGTATATTGATTGATTAAATATATATTCGATTTAATACATCCCTGTACTGTCTATACTAAAACCTTGTCCTGACCTGGAACCGCTTAGTTGGTGATTTTTACGAAAATAATAGTTTATGTGCAAATGCATTCCTCCTTTTAGAAAAATCCTTTTTTTTTAATGTAAGAAGTAAATTCTCTTACAATTTTTTTATTTCTTTAGATGTAACATTTCTAAAAAACATTTCGTAGATTATATTAATTTTATAAAAAAAACTTTTCTGTGTTTATTTATTAAGCAATCATTAGTTTATTTTATCAGTTCTAATGGGACGCTATCAAATTGAAGACTCCATTAGAAGATGAGAAGCCCACTTGGAAACTCGAGAGCGCACAGCCAGCCACAAACTAAAAGATATTCTTCAGTATTCCAGTTTCACGTTGAAACCAGATGCTAGAAAAATAACAAGTTGAAATATAATTATGAGAAAATAATAATTATGAAAAAATAATAATTATGAGAAAATAATATAAAGTCATTTTTTACTGGTAAATAAATAGATTTTTTTAAATATGGACAAATGCCTATATTTTTTAGTAAATCCAGATCTATCTCTCATAAAAATATTAAGCAAAAACATACTTACATAGGTGTCGATTTGTCCAATAATAGTGAACACAAGGTAATGTAGTGTTAAACCTGCCTGAATTACACAAAACGAAAGGTTGGTTCTTTATAATAATTGTTAAGAAATCCTTGCTACGTTTATTGTTCATCGTTGCAGTGAAGGCCATATTATGTCAGCGTCAATCGCCTTTCCAGATCGCCAAACTTGTTTTTAAGCAGCTGCCTCTTTAGGCTCTTATTACACTAATAAAAACGTACTAAGTGTATATAGCTTAAAATTTTATATAAATTATCAGTTTCTCGATTGTCTTTATATAATTATGTACCTATAAATACATGTGTATACCTAATTATATACATTCCAATAGAATTTAGGTAATTTCTATTCAACCATAAAACATTAAAAAAATAATTTGCAACCGCTATATTTGTTTAGACAATATCCCTTCAGCTCAGTGCAGTGTAGGAGAACGGAATCTAGTGTTAAGACACTCTGTTCGTTTCTCACATTAAAATTTTCGTGAAATTGCCGTTGAGTGGCAGAACTTGATCCTGTGAATCGAGCCCACAGCCGTCGCGTTTACCGTCTTACAAAATGTCTAAAAATCTTACAGTGTGTGTAAAGCTTAAAGTTGAGGAAAGGACTCATTTCTGGGTACCGTTTTATTGTGATTTTATTATTTTATTTTCTGCTTTAACCTTTTTTGAACACGATCAGAAACAAACAAGATCTTAGTTTCTTTGATAATAATGTTTACATTTTGATTGTGTATAATTATTTTTTTTTTATTTATATTTTCATAATAATATATATACGAGTAGGTGAATAGTTCATCGAGTTCCTTACAACTGGCTAAGAGCTGGCTAAGCCAGTTAAGACTTTTTACTTTAATAAACATATGCTAATATATTTTACATATGTAACTTTCAAGACATACATTCAAATTTGTTTTTTTTTTCTTTTCAGCCCACGTCACCGGGCAAGACAAGGATTTAATGCAATAACTGTTACTTTTTGTAAGTATGTATATTTTTTAATTTTGTTACGTATATGTTTTATCGTACTGGAAACCTAATGTTAGGAATGTTAGGGTTCCTTCTGCTTTTGCATTGCCGCATTCTGGAGGCATTGCGTGTTGAGTGACTGAACTCGTTACCAGAGCAAGGAAATAAAAACATTAAATGTTTCATTTCCTCGAGTAGGAATCGAACTCACAACTTGTCGCGTTTTGCAGTCGCACGCTTTTGTCCTTGCGCTAGTAAATTAATATTTTTTTAAATTTACAACCATATACATTTTTGTTCACGCAAATTAAATTATAGCTTTGTTAAAGAAAAATAATAAAATAATAAGACGTATCGCATAAAGAAAAACATATTTTAAATAACATTAAGTCTAGAAATCTTTAAAAATTATAATAACTAGCTTAGCGATGAACACTTTTGAGACAGACAGCAAACAATAACATGGCAAAATCAACATTATCTTACACACTGTTAAATAAAAACATACTTCTGATATAAAAAAAAAAAATTTTGGAACCTGTCTTAGCAGAGACGGCTTTGACTACAAGATTCATGACATCTCTCAATAAATATAATAAATAATTGTGTTGAATTAATAGATTTAACTTAATAGTTTTTCTTTACTAGAAATTCTATTTTTATTTTATGTTGTATAAATTAACATTTTGTTATAAGCTAAAGCTGATGTTTTTTTAAAAAAGCTACTGGAGTATGGATATATAATGTCACAATTGATTAGTTTCTCAGATTGGAAGCGTGACATTTGGATACTTCCGAAGAGACGTAAAAACAAAAGTTTGTAATAACATTTATAGCTCAAGATCCCAGGGCCCTCAGACCTACGGCATTTTAGCAAAGCTAAAATTATAAGGATTATTTATTTAATATGTAGTTAAGACGGTATGACTAACTTGAAAGTGGGCTTTTCCGAGGTAGCGGCAACTAAAGGTATATCTGGGAGGACGATTGAGTTATATATATATATAAATTTTAAATAAACTAGACGTTTGGCTGGAGTAAAGGACTCTTTACATGTTTTACTAGGCTTTGTAAGCTGACTAGCTTTACTTGTATTCGGGATTTTGCAGAGTAAAAAAAAGAAATCTACTGTTAAGGCAGTCCGTTCCCTACATTCCGCCTAATTTTCAAAACACTACATTTCGAGTAGCGGAACTCGTCGCCGCCATGTCTTGTTACAAGAGCGAGAAGATAAATCGAACCCATATTATACTGCGTTATTGTTGTTTTCATTGTAAATTTAATATTTACTTCGTTAGCTGCATTTATCCTTCAAAATGTCTTTCTTTAACTCTTTATATAAAAGTAATTTTTAGTTGTAACAAAATCGGTGTTTACCCTATACTTTAAACGGCCTTCAACTGCGTCTCAACCGCAAGGTCCAAGCTCAATTTACAAACCATCTCTTTGTCTGTACACTGAATTTATATACTCATGTAAATAGGGCAAGGGTAAATTAAAAAAAATCTATGATATATATATTAGTAAAATATTTACGACACGAACAGATAAGTTGTTACTTTTTTTAATATTTATAATTTTCCTATTACAAATAACAGTGACGATGACGACGAGACCAGTCGTGGCGCAGGGGCACAAAGTGTGACTGTAAACGCGACTGGTTGTGGGTTCGATTCCCACTCGAAGCAAGGAAATATTTATTTATATCTAATTTCTATTTTTTCGCTCTGGTGTTGAGGAAAAGAGCGTAGTTGAGTTCCGCCACTCCAGAATGCAATGCCTCCAGAATTCGGCGGAAAATGGGAAACGGAGTGTCTTAACACTGGGTCCCCTCTGTCTACCCTGTTGTGTGCGGGATACAGTGTGAAGCTGACTTTATTTAAATAACGATATAAATTTTGCTGTCGAAAATGACTTGTATTATAAAATACAAACATTCTACACAATCAAATAATAAGTATTCATATAGAATTTCTAAAACTTTACCAATCATTAATCACAATCGAGTAAATATAAAATTAATTTGAAATAACTCATTTCCACAACCGAGTTTTATTACCATCCGAGTTCGATACACGAACTAAATGCCTAAAAAGTTAGTTATTACTTTTTTGCTGCTGCTGCTAACACCGACATTGATTTATGCCGCCCGTATGTTGTATTCTAATTGATTCTCTACAAATGTTGTACTGTAAAACTTCAAACACTTCACGTTGTTTCATAAATTATGGAAAATTTATAAATATGTTGTAAAAAATTAAATTAAATATTTTTGTAATTAATTTATGATGAATTGTGGACTTAGCTAATGCTAACCTTATCAATTAAATCAACCGCCATTTCATTTTTCGTCTATTTTAAAATCAGCGTGCAAAAAAACAAACGTTGAATTTCATCCAAAAAATTAAGAATAATAAAAGTAAATCACACAGTTACAGTACAGTTTTAAATATTCTTAATAGAGTTTTGCCAGTATAAAAACAAACAAAAATAATAAAAAGTATATTTAAATGACTTCAATGAGCTTATTAAGATAAAATTACATTTCGTTATTAATGAATTTATGTACAAATAATATAATTAAAAAAATAACAAACACGTAGACATGTAAAATTTGTTGAACAACAATATTTTTATCAAATAAGATCTTCTTGGGTATCAATGCTAATGTAAATTAGCATACACTCTTGGTCGGGGTCTCCGGACCGGTTGCCATAAGGTCATGATCGCTTTAGTTCGCGAGACAATTAGATTAACTCCCTTTGAATAATAAACTTTTAGCACGTTGGTAAATATTCAAAAATTATGTTGTTAGTATTATTATTGTTGTATGATGAAACGTGATGGCTGCGGTTTGGTCAACGCTTTTGTCTTCATAATGGTTTCACATTTATATTTATGTAGTTTAGTTGTGTAGATACAGAAACAAAGACATCTTGTGTTTTTAATGTCAACGGAACCCAATGGATACTTCGTCTCAACAGACCGAGGGGAACGCTATATATTTTAAAAGTAAACATAGTTCCGACTAAACTTTCCAATGACAACTAAAATATTATACTAGAAATATATGTTTTTGCTAATTCATACAAGTTTTACTCAGTATTTATCTAATAAAAACCGGTATTTCGTAAATACGTAGCAAACGCTAGACAGTTGAATAAGCCAATATGATCGTAAAGTGACATTTGCCTTTTGTCAGACATATATGTATGTAACATTAAAAATATCTTTGTATGTAGAATACAATAACAGGTTGTATGTAACTATAATTACTTATTTTGCCCTTGGGAAGACTAAACACTATTTAAATATAAAATAATAACAACCAATTAGTTGATATTTGAACCTTTTTATTACAATACAAGGTCAACATCACTACAGAATAATGTAGTTATAACTGTAGTTTAAGATATATCATATAAAAATAAATATGTATAATTGTTATTTTTTCCCAAAAAGATATTATTAATTACAATTTCTTTTTAATATTATACCAATGTATGATTAGAGTCAGTTTAAGTAACTATTCCCAAAATATTGATATTCTAATAATAAACGTATTCTAGTGCTTTTCTAAACGAACTATTTTTGGAATACAATAAACATTATGTCGTATGCGGCAAAAATGAATTAATCACGAGTAAGGGCGCACCTTGACATGCGCTAACTTAATTCACACGGCAGTCGTTTGAAGGAAAGCCAGTGGTAGGAAGTTCATGTACAAACGTTGTATTACATATTAATAAGTGTTAACCTATGTTGTAGCAATAGCTGATGAACGATATGGCAATATTTAAAATAATGAGCGAATTATACATTTTTCCTTTTTTTAATTGGTTTTCACTTTTAGGCTTTAATATTATTATTATATCCTAATATTACATATTAATGTATAAAATAATATTTAGAATATCTTAAAAAAATAAGCGCCTTTTTCAATATTTTACTAGTTGAAACGGTTTTAAACGTAACACTCACTGCGGAAGTTAGCTTAAGAAAATAAACTAACAATTTAACCTTCTAACCGAGAAACCTGACAGGTACCTCGCGTCCCGCGCTGCACGCTGCACGCTGCAGCTGGCACGGCTCCAATGCAATTTCTTTAAATATTCAAAATCCACTGCAGCTTAGTTCTTCAGAGTCCACGTTTTAAGCTAAGTGCTTGTTCTGGTTTTGTACCAGAGCAATTGCGGTTTTATTTACTAGAAAGCGCTCTTTGAAAAAATAAGAATAAATGTATATACAGAAAACTATGTAAGTACTATGAAGAACAATGAGTTAAAACGAATTTATAGGAAAGTTCCATAATTTCTTTCTGGTAGGATTTAATTTAATTAATCTAATTGCATATCGATTAGTTTTGACGTACAAGAGTAGATACTTTAAAAGTAATCAATTCTGCAGATTACGAAAATATTTTAGTAAAATATTAATGAAAATAACATTGTTCATAGTTTAATTTTGAAGGTAAATATTGTAAGATTTCGTTTTTAAAGATTTCAAAATGTACCAAATATAATAACAGATTAAATCAATTTGGCTATAAATATAGAAAAAAGATGGTACATAATGATATTTGTCAATGATGTTGTTTAAATTATTTTTTTATATACCTTTCTTTCTCTTTGTGACCACCGTGGCAACAACGTTAGGCTGTGAGCGCGATGGCTGGCTGGTTTCTTCGCCTTTTTTCTCAAAATAAATTAATATTCTGAAAATAAAGGTTATGCCACTTAACACGCACTGTTCAGACAAATCCGGGCGAAAAACCGTATTGACATTTGGTGTTTTCCAAGATTTATATTTTTATTACATAGTTATATTTCCTAACTACAAGAATCGAAATGCTATACTGCAAAAGGCAAGCATTAATTTTTAATTGCATTCTAAGACAAATGATAGAGTCACCCATTCACTCCTCTAGTCGCTGTAAAAAAGTTAATTTGAAGTTCTCTTTGTGCGAAACACAATTATAATTCTTACTTTCAGCAATTTCAATTTAAACTTATCCGGGGAAAATGTATTTAGACAAAGGAAGTCTAAAAGGTCGCCAACTTGCCTTGGCATTTGAGGGAAAACAATTCCGTCAACCTTATTGAAAAGAATAAAAGGTTCGTGCTTTATGTATTCAAAATTATACTATATAATACTTGCTTTAAATAAAAATATTTCCGGCATAATATTTTTCTTTAATATTATAATTGTTTAAAATTTCAGTTTCTAATGTTTAAATAGTATGTTTTTAAAAGGGCTGAGCATTGAAATTATATTTTTTTTCTATTAAAAAATAAATTAAATTAGCTTCACGCTGTATCCCGCACACAGCAGGGTAGGCAGAGGGAACCTAGTGTTAAGACACTCCGTTCCCCACTTTCTGCCGAATTCTGGAGGCATTGCGTGTTGAGTGGCAGAACTCAACGCCGCGCTTAACCTCGACACCAGAGCGAAGAAAATGGAAATATAAATTTTAAGTAAATATTTCATCTCCTCGAGTGGGAATCGAACCCAGAACCAGTCGGTTTTGCAGTCACACCTCGTGCCGCTGCGCCACGACCGGCCTCGAAATATAAATATTATTAATCCAATATTATTATTAATAATATTATTAAGAAATATAAATATTATTAATCCAATATTTAATAGTAAAGTAAAAAAAAATGTAATGTTATTGTTTTGGTACGTGTGTTATCTGGTCGCTAACAAATGTTACAAGTTTTTATTATTTCATTACGAAAGTTACGTCAGTTCTAGGTAAGCGATATTAATAGAAACGATACTAAATATAGGTGCCTACTTCACGTATATCTACATATATGGCACAATACATACGTGGAAAATTAAATATTGGAGTAACCAAAATATGTATATTATATATAATATACGTTTAATTGTACAGTACTTTGACTATTGAATTAAATCATATCTTAACAGGTATTAAACAATAGTAATAATAGACAGCTTTACAAAGTATACAACATAAACACTCAGAAAACAGCTAAACTGTAGCATTTAAAGTAATGGCTGCCAATTTCTAACCATATGTTATCTTATCGGAGATTCTCAAGCAAATTTAGTCACGAAATTTAATTTGAGAGCCTGAACCGGAGCGATTGCATCACACGCTTCCTCCATTTGAGTAAAATTACAATATAACTCGAAGTAAATTCGACTCTACGGCTGTAATTAAAGAGTCAAATATCAGTTCATAGTAGAGATTCCGTAGTTTCGTGACTCGGTGTGCACACAATTGTAACAAAATACAAATGCATTGAAATGTATCTCTTTATAGTTAGGAAACGAAAAGCACGACGACTTTGTCGAATTCAATGACAACGGAGATTTTGTCTGCGAACGATTTTTCAATTCAATTCGAGTAATAGACAAAATCTATTACAAATCGATTTTTATTAGGTCTCTACTTATGTAAGGGAAGATTGCCTAAATCATAAAGATTTATTAGTAAAGTATTTTATGTTGTTTTGGTTTAAATATAATCTTAACACTCCGTCAATCTTGGCTAGTCGTGAACATCTACATAATATAGAAATGTTAAAGGAATACTGCATACTATAAATATATAAATAAGTTATAGCTAATTTTTGTACTATATTGTTTTTCGACGACTAAATTTAGCCAACATCTTCCGCACTTCTTTACTTTTTATTTGATATTTAGATGCATCACAATTCTTTTACTAATTTACTAATGTAAATGTACAGAACTCACACGCAATTAAACCATCAATTCAGGTAGATCTCTCTTAATTGTACATTTGCTTGTATTAATCTTAGCAATATGTATTCTCTTAGTAACTCTTCACGTTATTCTAGTTAGTTACCGTTTTTTCTTATTACCGCCTACTTTCCTTTATATAATAATATGGAAAATAAGATAAAAAGATTTGTTGATAAGCTTCTATACGGAATAAGTTTATACCTACTAGTATTTTAATATTATGTATGAGATCTTTGCTTAAGTGAAACAATCCCCTCACTTTTGTTGTACTTTCACCGTTAGATGCGTTTTTCACTTCTCGCCTTCGATATTATTATTATATCGATCTAATAGATAGTATTTTACTGTTTTCTAACAATCTCTATATAATTCTGTGTATTTTACAAAACTCATTTCCCTTTCTCTTTATTTCGTGCACGGTGGTTGATATTAAAAGATAAAATGAAACAACGGCATATTGTATTTTTTAATTAAAAATCACAAACATTGTGTCCTTATTTTACGTAATATTTTAGATTTTATAAAATTTCGTTCGTTTATTGGTAACGCATGGATGAAGCGCTTATTAAACCATGACTATCATTGAACATAATTTTATCAATGTCGATACGAAAAAAATATCTTTTGAGTTTTATATTTAGACAAAAGGCATTGAGGCCGTCGCGTCGTGACGGAGTGGGCACGACTGCAAACACAATGGTCGCGGGTTCGATCCCCACTCGACGGAGTGACAATTACTTATTAAAAAGATAAAATCCCATATTATTAATTAATATTATTAAATAAAGCATAAATCTGAACGCCCATCATATAATTAAAACGATCTGGTAACTGATTATTAGTTGTCTTAAAATATTTTTAAAAATACATTTAAAAATATTTTAAGGCAACTACTTTACAAAATAATAATAAAAATATTTTTTATTTTAATTTAGTTATTTAAAGCTATTGTTAGCATACATACATTTTGAAAAAGTCAATTAAAAATTTTACAGTTATATGAACATTATATTATAAAAAGTTTGCTAATTTCTTTAAAACTATGAATCATCTCAATTTAAGTCGTGCTAGTAGATCTGGTATCTATTACAATGAAATAAAATTATTGCAGTTAGATATTTGAGAGTTAGTTTTTCTAAAGCATTATACTTATTGTAAACTTTACTTCCACCACATTCATTTTAATTGAATTTAGATTCTTATTATGTACATGACACATCAATAACATAAATAATTTCTTTACAACAATTAATTCTCCATATATTACAATATAGCCTCAGTCAGTGTTTTACAAACAAGAACAATATTACATCAATAATGATATCAACATTAAGTAAAGAATAATATTACGCATAATGAGCCGTAGGTATCTGGATAAAGGAAATGACTTTGAAATTGACTTCTTCCGATGTTATGTTGGACGTGAGCCATTCCATAACCCATACTGATTGTGGCACGCAAGATATTTGATACATTACGCTTTCATATCAGAAGCTACGAGAACGATGATTAATTTTTGATGTAGTCATTAAATACCTTCCGTGTTTACATAATATTATGTATGTATTTATATTATTATGAGGAGGAGTCGTGGCGCAGGGGCGCAAAGTGTGATTACCTGAGGAATTTCAATGTTTACTTAAATTTATATTTTCATTTCTTCGCTCTGGTGTAGAGACAAAAAGCAGCTTTGAGTCCCGCCAATGCCTCCAAATTTCGGCAAAAAGTGGGGAACGAAGTCCCTTAACACTAGTTTCCCTCTGCCTACCCTGCCGGATCAGCGTGAATCTGAAAAAGAATGTCATTATTACCTGCCTTGGCGATACAAAGACATTCAAAATATTGTAATAACTTTCTAGATGCCACAATAATATATATTGTGAAGTAAATAAATTAGTACAAAAAGATAATTTTGAAATAGCTAATGTTTAAACTCGCACACAAGTGACTGCGCAATGAGGCGATGACTTCACACGTCGTGATCGATGACTCGGAAAGAGACCCATTAGCTCGAGGAAGCGGCGCTAGCACAGACAAGGCTGACAAAAAACGTTAATAAAAACAAAAAATACGGGAATAAAAAACTTTAATTATATTTTTATATTATACTACCTTTTTATAAAATGTTGATGTTATATAATTTACCTTATTATGTTTTATGTTAGGTACTAATATAATCAAAACATTGCTTGCTAGTTGCTAGGAAATTATTAATGTATTAAAGTCTCAAATAAGACAAATTAAATTTTTATTAAAAATATTTCGCGGCGTTGAGTTCTGCCACTCAACACGCAATGCCTCCAGAATTCGGCAGAAAGTGGGGAACGGAGTGTCTTAACATTAGATTCCCTCTGCCTACCCTGCTGTATGCGGGATACAGCGTGAAGCTGATTTATTTTAATTTGTCTTAATTTTTTTTCATCATTATGAATTTTATTGATTTATTTTATTTTCTTTAACTTGAATACAAAACAATGGTGTATAGTATTAAAATAGTATCGTGGTGGCGTGAGTACTTAGGCGTACTTTAGTAAAGCCTCCGAGTTATTAAATTCCATTTAAATATTTGTTTTCGTTTATAAACATAAAAGGGTCCTGATGAAATATGTGTGATAGGTATTATTTTTGATAATAATTTAGTTTTGTCAGTATTAATATAGTACAGAAATAAAAAAAAGATTAATAAGGAATAAACTGAATATAAGTATTTATTTAATTTGCAATGAGCATGATGCACCTCACTGCTCTTCTCGCCACAGGTTAGTATACCTTCCTCACCATCTAGTCACATGGTTATTATCTGACGTGCATACATCGTGGTCATTCCTTCAACGTACATACGTGCAAACTGTGGAATGATCTTCCTCCTGTGGTTTTCCCTGAGCGCTTCAATTTGAAGGATTTCAAGCGTCGTGTTTACAGATACCTTTACCCTCAAGCCGGAAACGCATCAACCTGGGCAAAGGTATCCTGTAGGTAAGTCACCATCAGGTGGTCTTACAACTCGTTTGCCTCTAATAAAAAAATATCAGTGTTGACATTAAGAAAATATAGATATTTAATTTTCATATTTATTTAAAAATATATGTAAAAGTAATGAAGTGACATAGAGTGTACATAGACTGCAAAGTTGTTTATAATTTTTTAGGACTTTAGAAGCAGGTTGTTATTTTTTTAGCTAATAAGCTATCAATTGTCGATCTGTGAAAAGTACAGTGTTTTCCCACGATAAATTGATCCGGCAATTCACAAGGAAGAATTCGGGCTGATGTCGCAAACAGATTGTAGACGTTTCTTACAAGTAGGTAACAATCGTGACGTCGAACATGTGGGAATTTTTATTCTTTTATTTTACAATATTTTGTTTTTTTTTCTTCTGTGTTGCCATGTTGTTATCTGTTGAATATATTAAAAATAACATTGAGGTGCTATAATTTTATCATGTATTTTAGCGTTTATCATTTATTTTTTAAATAAATAAAATTTTATAAAAGTAACACTGATTACCTAGGCTTTTTGTTGACTCTTAGTAAATATGCCGACATTCCGTTGCGATAACAATTATTAGTTAACATACGCATGTCCTTATCACTACATACAGCCTGATGCCTGTATTGAAAAATAAACTGGTTATTCAATTTGCTGTTACTTCAGAAATTTACATACAATACGTATTATTCGTATATTGGATAAGACTTTTTTTGTGAATCGTTCTGTGTAATTATAAACAAATATCACTTGTCCATTCTTAAAGTCAATATTTATTGGAAAAATTTAATAAGTGTAAGACACTTCAAAAGCTTAGGTTTTCCAGTTAACTACATTGATGAATATTTTATCTATTTAAATATAAATTAAATATTTTATTATTAAACCTAACCTTCACTTTAGTGTTCAATATTAGACAACGTCTACTCTGGAACAATACACGCCTTGACACCGCGATATAAAATTAACATTAAAGCGTAATATCATCGGTACATAATGAGCATAAAACAGCAATTAAAACGGTCGGGTGGCTGTAAACTTGCTTATCTGATTGTACCATTCCGAATTATGAAGAAACACGAGGTTGTGAGGCTGTTGTGTATAGATATAACTGCGTAGTATAATAACGCATTCATATTTTCACTAAAGCCTTTTCACACGTTTCGTTATGTCACTTGACGGATCAGGATTGACCCTGACTGGTAGACGTGGGATTTTACTTCTAGGCTTTCAAGGGACACGTAAAATATTAAATAATTTTAAGTACATTTTTTTTTTGAGGATATAATACACAAAGAATTATTAGATTACAGACGATCGTTCTTGTGATTAAAGAAAAAAAATAATTAACTTTATGTAAGTTTCCTATTATTGTTCTTGTGGAATTTTAAAAACAACAAAAAACATGTAGTTTTAAATATTTTATATACGGTCTAGTAGTTTCTTGTGCCTTATATTTAACGAGAAGATAATTTATTACACTACCGCTAGTTTTATTGCTATTTAACATCAAAATTATAATTTTATGATTTTCCAGTTTGTACTTACTATATTTAAATGATAAAAATTGCATTATTTTATTTTTTGTTATAAATTTAACATTATATCAGTTTTAAAGACATCTCCTCAATATTTCTAAATATAAAAAAACATTTTTTTTGTTTTATAACAATGACGTGATTTCAGACGATATATGGAACAATATTAAAGGGTAGCCTTTTTTTCAATGATGGCCTATTACAATTTGGACACAGGAGTCTACCGTAAAAAATTAGTTAAACAGTACAGGATATTTTATATGTAAAGGCAGTCTTTTTTTTAATAATATTAACTAAACACTACAGACACGTGGTCCGTACTTTTTTTAAACTTTTTCATTATTATCAGCTAATCAACAGTTTTATATTTATCTGCTATTTAATTAAGGCTTATAACAAGACATAATTATCTAGATATTTAATTCCTAAGAAAGTCCAGGTATTTTTAGATTGCCTTTTTGTAAACATTTCACTTACTATCAATTATCTTAAAAAAGGTAATCTTTTAACTGGATATCTTTTTAACAAGCAATCTACTGTTGTGAGCATTCCTTTTTTTACTATAAATAAAGAACAGAACAGAACAGAGCAGGATAATTATAAAATATATAATTGTATTTTTTAACTCGTTTGCCGAAAACACCCACTTATCAGTATAACCTAGTCACATTTTGTGAATAATTTCTTTATAATACAAATAGAGACATTGTGGTATTATCACACGACGGGCCTTGATTTGCGCAATGAGCGAACAGAGAATAGTTAAGTAACTATTATTCAACCGACTCGTGGGAATTATCGTCCATTGGCAGCTTTGTGAGCCACTGGCATGGATTCCAGAACCGACATGAAAAACTAAAGTTCACTGCGCTTTGTTCCTTTTCGGTGCATACAATGCTGTTCGACCTAACGTAAAACATCATTGTTATTACAACATTACTTAAGTAAACATTAGTACTTACTGTACGCAGCAAAGAAGTAATTAATAAAGTTATTACATAAGAATGTGGAGCAAGAAACATTATAAAATAAATATAAAAACCTATATAAATAGAGGCCAGTCGTGGCGCAGGGGCACACAGTGTGACTGTAAAACCGACTGGTTGTGGGTTCAATCCCCACTCGAGGAGATGAAATATTTAGTTAAATTTATATTTCCATTTCTTCGCTCTGGTGTCGAGGCAAAGCGCGGCGTTGAATTCTGCCACTCAACACGCAATGCCTTCAGAATTCGGCAGAAAGTGGGGAACGGAGTGTCTTAACACTAGGTTCCCTCTGCCTACCCTGCTGTGTGCGGGATACAGCGTGAAGCTGATAAAAACCTATGATAACGTAAGTATAATATGAAGAATACATAATATGGAAAAATAAAAAATATATAAAATTCATAAACTGAAATTGTAAAGTTAATTAAAAAACAGAAGGAAATTACTTAATACCCAGAATCAGTATGACGCAGAGAAAAATGAGGGTATTTATTACGAGCAGGGCTATTCGTCCGCCTGTCCGAACAAATCTTACCCTCATTTTTAACAAAAAGAATAACGAATTGTACAAGGGTGTTAATTAACACGCATTTATCAGGCTTCCTTTATGAAGCAATAATAATTAATATAGTGTATATACTATATATAGAATGTATTCAATAGTTATATAAAATAGACAACATACCTACTAATATTATTTTAATAATATATACTAGTAAGTGTGTTGTTTATGTTGTAGTATTATTGTTCAATTCGTTGTTCAATTAAATAATTTACCAAAAATAAATAATTGAGATTAGCATATCTAAAAGAATTTTGTATAAAAATTAATTTTGTATACTACTGGTCTAGGACCCGTTTCGACCATTTCTAAATTGCTTTTTCACTTTTATTTTCACCTTTATATTATATAACTTATAAAAAGTCTCACTTACATAAGTAATTAATAATAATATATATATATATTAATAATTATATATACTAATGTCGTTGAAACCTAATCGCTAATCAAACAATCACTTAAAGTATAACCATCCCTCGCTGTCATCTGTAGTACTGTAGTCTGTAGCGTGTAGAGTAGGCTGCGGGTAGACGTGGACCGCTTCCATTAGCTGATTGCGTGCAGAGATGAAATGCTCGTCAAATGGAGGACCACCAGCCACCAGCCACCAGCCACTCTCAGAGCATTGAAATAAGGATAGTTTTGGTATGAAGATAATATTCAAAGTCTAATAATCTTAATGAAAACGGTTTAGTAACAAGAAATCATAAACTGAGTGTGTAATTTGGCCACTATTGAAATGTATTGATTGTTGAAAAACATAATTGTTGAAATGTAATTTTGTGCTTCAGAAATCTTTTATTTTATAAGGTGAAATGTTTTTTTATTAAACGTGTCTATTATTTATTTTTATTTTTTTTGTATTTAGTTTAAATAAAATTAAAATATAAAGAGAGAATATATTGTATATATATACCTTTAGCTATACTATTACGTGTATAATCCAAAGTAGTATTGACATTAAAAAGGGAGAAAGGTTTGTTTATACTCGCCCGCGTGGAGTTGAATATGAATGAAGGAACAAAGAGAGTGCGTATACGCAACTTCCGGTGTGCCGTACGGCGTGCGTCGCTCAATACACTGACGGCCTATAGGGTGACAATGACACGATAACATTAATTAATTAATTTAATTAAATATGACGTTAAATATGATATATTGCTGAGTTGTGAATGATGAATTTTATTTTATAACATGCTATGGATATTACTTTATTAAATTATTGTTTAATTATTATGAAACCGCTGTAATTCGTTATTATAAGGGTATTTCGTTCTCGGAAAACACGTAAATATTTTAAAGGATAGGAAGGCTTGCGCTTCAGTGGTCCATTAGAGGCAATAGCAAAAGCTTGTTAGTATAAATCTTGGAGCAAAGCTCGGCTGGGCTCTGCGGTAGTTTAAACGTAAGATACATAGCTGCTTTAAAATTATGACATCATCTAAAAGCACAAAGGGGAGAAAATGTAAAAGGCAAGACGAATTTCGAACTAAATGTTCAATTTGGTTTTAATGAAGTCGTAGTTTTGAAAAATGATTCAATAATTTGAAAAATAGATAAATACAACAGATATCGAAAGGCTGAACCCACTTACAAATGTGCACTGTATTACCAAATACGTTAAGCAGTTCATTCACCACATTCCTCAAATTTAATTAATCACTTTTTACTTACACAGTGGATCTATGCATCATTGAAGTAATTTCTTTTTTTTTTTTCAGCCGAATTCGATGTTCTTAGCATTGCGTGTTAAGTGGCGGAACTCAACGCCGCAATTCCTCTTATTGCATACATGTATTTTTTTATAAAATAAAATCATGCCTTATTATTCATATTGGTATATTATACGTAAAATTTATTGCTTCAATAATTCAAATACAATCTGTATGTTCTTACAAATGTGAAATTGCTCGAGGCGCAAGTAACGCAGTAGTTGCAGTATAGAGTTATTTTCTCAATATGTGTTGCGGTTATCAGGGCGCGACGCTGACGCTGCTGTACGTTTGTTATTAGGTATCCTGCAGTGTTTTTATTTCATTCTAGTTTTGTGTCGGAATATTTTCTTGCAATTTCTAAAAAAAAAAAGCTTGA
Organism: Heliconius himera; assembly: GCA_021202915.1. NCBI lineage: Eukaryota > Metazoa > Arthropoda > Insecta > Lepidoptera > Nymphalidae > Heliconius > Heliconius himera. The sequence goes on from JAJHJA010000559.1 coordinate 355,871, forward strand.
AGTTGATTCATTTAAGAGTTCTGTAATAAAATAATGAGTACATATATGTACGTATTTTCTGTCATTGGAAGGAAAATAGTACAACTAGTTAAATTATTAACTTTTTTAATAAGTTATTAATATAGTTTAGGTGTTAAGGAAAAATATAAAACCACCATATTAAATACCATCAGATTAATAAAATGTATTGTTACATTTCAGTATAAATACATTTACACCGCGTTGTTTATTTTTCTTCTAACATCATGAAATAAAAAAATATGTAATGATTTCACACGAAACACACTTCATAGTTATATAACAGATACCTTCTCTTTCCTATATGTATATAAATTTATTCGTTGTCTTTCTCAATAATTAATATCTTATGTGATATGCCGTACTTATTTAATATGTTATTTACGTTTACTTAAGCAAAAATATTTAAAAAAAATAGGTGTTTCTTAAAAATATTTTTCCTCTATCTAAATGCGGGATACAGAGTAAGAAATGCTGCTTTTCATATTTGTGACTTTTCATACCTGAATAACAGTATAAATATCTATTAAAATAAAATTAAAAAGCAATTGAACCAATCTTTATATAAAAATTAAAAGGAAATATCATTTATTTCACATTATAAATATTAATTGTTATGGGATTTGAAAGGTTCCGGAACGTTACATCACTGTGTTATATAAGTCAATGTATGAGTCTACGACGTCAATGTTGGATGTGAATGTAATAAACTTCTTACAATATGTAAAGGAGATCCTGGGAGAGTGGTACCTCAATTTTTTTTTTGTTAAATATAGAAAAATATGTATATCATTTTAAAGTTTTGAAAAATATACAAAAAAAATAAAAGCCCCAACATAAATTACATTCAGTTACCTTATGAAAACCTCAACGAGTACTTGTTTTAAACGTTTTTCAATGCGTTCAGCAATGAGTAATGTGAGTAGAAAATTCCGGTGACAATTTTTTTTAATTACTTCTATATTCACGTCAAAGTTTTGATTTGACACATTTCAATAATAAAATAATGCTTATAAACCAAAAATAAATATATCAGCTTCACCCCGTATCCCGCACACAGCAGGGTAGGCAGAGGGAACCTAGTGTTAAGACACTCCGTTCCCCACTTTCCGCCGACTTTCGGAGGCATTGCGGGTTGAGTTCAACGCCGCGTTTTGCCTCGACACCAGAGCAAAGAAATGAAAATATAAATGTAAATAAATATTTTATTTCCTCGAGTGGGGATCGACCCCACAACCAGTCAATTTTACAGTCACACTTTGTGCCCCTGCGCCACGACTGGCCTCTAAATAATATTTATTTTGGGAGATAATAAGATGATGGCCTATAGAGTATTTATTTCATATTTTTAATTTATTTCTTTTTATTAAAATCCATACAACATAAATCGGTAACAAGAGCTATTAATTAACTAATAAAAAATACTTCACGGTTAACGACAAAATGTTTTTTGTTTATCGTCACACCTAATAGCTTACTATTATATTATCTACACTTCCACTTTGTCCTCTAACAGGTGTTTTGTTTGTTGTAAATTGACAGCCATTATGTGTTTCCAACACTTGAATAAATATTTGCAACATTATAAATGTTATTGTCATGAAGAAAATTTTGACAAGGACACATTCGTTCTGCAGTTTTTATATAGTTTTATTTACGCTTTATTCAAATGTATGTATATGAGAAATTTTACGCGTATGATATCAACATTTGTATTAAAATACATTTATATAACACTCTTTAAATAATGATATTATATATAGAATCTATTTATTTTTTGGGCTTAGATTACGGATATTTTTGTAAATAATCTTAAGTAGAGAAAAACTTCCAGATAACTACTGTTTAGTAACCATATTGTAGCTGTATCTAGCGATTAGTGACCGTGATTAAAAATACGAATGGTATGGGTTTGATCTCCATCCTGGTTAAATATTAGTACGATTATCAGTCAACAGGCAGGCTTTGCCTAGTCACGGATGTGTTTATTTTTATGTTATAAATATAGATATATATGAAAAAGATCATGGAAAAACCTGTCCCTTTTATATTCTTAACATTTTAAAAATAACATTTTTAATTAACTCATGGCCGCAAAGCTTGCGCGGCTACAATAAATAAAAAACACTCGACGATGACGGCCAGCTTCACAATTGGGTGCCCTCGTTACTCACAGACCTACATTACACCTACTTATGTGTTACATAGTTTATATGTTGCTGCTTATATTTTTTTTAATAGTTACAGTTCAATAGAATAAATTTAAAAAAAAAAATGTTTTTTGTATATTTTGTGTCCAATAAAGAATATTCTATTCTAAATACTCTGAGTGCTAGATGCCTGTCTCATAGCTGAAATATTATACAACAGATATCTAATGTTCTTGCCTCTGTAAAAAATAAACATTTTTAATAAATCACTGACCTTATTTTGTACAGAAATATTGAAGAAAAAACAACCTCCTGGATTATTATAAAGCAGAGACTTTCACACTGAGGTTTTAAGACTTTAACACTCATGAGGATCGCGTTGGAGATCTTTTGATTGTACGCTACAACTGTAGTAGTAGAAAAAATTATGTTTATAAACATAGATTTTTCTTCGGTTTACAACACTACCCGTAATCGAGGCTAGTCGTGGTGTAGGGGCGCCATACTTTAATATACCTATTTACCACAATAATATCTCTATTTAATATTTTCATTTCTCCGCTCTGGTAACAAGGCAAAGCGCGGCTTACAGTTCCGCCACTCAACACGGAATGCCTCCATAATTCAGCGGTAATTGGAGAATGAAAGTGTCTTATTCGAAACGAAGTGTTTAACACTAGGTTCCCAGGTTGCCTCTGACTATGTGCGGAATACAGCGTAAAGCTAAAAAACTACCGAAAAAATAATTTAATCGGAAGAATTCCTTCTTCTCTGCATTGAAATATTCTGAAAAATATGCTTAGCTAAAATTTGCTTCATTTTTCAAATTCATAAAAATGTAAATGGTAAAAAATATTAAAACGTTATTAGCTACACTTATCAAAAACAAATGTACGGGTATAGAAAGAAAAAACATATTCAAAGGATTTTTTATCACGCTGGATCTCTGTGATATATAACGTTAAAATATACCGTCACGTTGAAATTTACAATGGGTCCTCCCTATCTGTCACGGTCTTTTCATGAAAAGAAGTTAAAAAATATTCTGTATTTGTATTGTACGTTAAAAATACAAAATAAAAATATAATAATTTAACCATATTTTAAAAGTTTGATATATCGTAACCTCAGAAAAACATATAATGTTCGTATGATGATATTTTACGTACTTCGTTTAGAAAATATTTGTTTGATAATTTAATATTATATGTAAAGTAATTACGAAAGCTTTATTAAGGTATGTACAATAAATAAAACTGAGTTTTACATATAGGTACATTTTTAACGTAATAATTGAAACTTCATTACTATGAAAATTTAGAAATTTGTCTTTCTACTCTGCAAGTTTCTTGAGTCCAAGTTGGTACAATTATTCAAGCTTTTATAAAATCATAATTTTCTTAATCTTTAATCTCTTTTATATATTTGTTAGGATAATTCCCCTCCATATCTTTATTTGCCCACTTCTTATACTTGACAAAAACAATAAATTGTCAACGTGAGTTATACACGTCTGAAATGAAACAAAACACGTATGTTTAGACGCTTACGAGTATGACGTCACGCGGAGATGGTGCTCGGTGTTCGATGCTCGATGCTCGATCACATGTTAGGCGAAGAACGTTGACCCCCTCAATGTTAATGTCAGCTGTTAAACTTGTCCAAGACGTGATCACGCTGTCTATTATACGAGTATATGCTTGTTACATTTAGTTACTTTTTGCTTATATTTTTACGTACTAATTACACTATTTACCACCTATATTAATATATAAGCGTAAAAAATTTGCAAAACAGTAGCAACTAGATATTAATATTTTTTTCTATTTTGTTCACTCTTCATACTTTTTATATTACATGAGTAATGGACACAGTCTAGTAATACGTTATTCCGATATTCATTTTTCAAGCGGAAGAGATTAATATAATGCCTAAAAAATTGTTGAACATTTGTATGTAATATATGTATTACAATACATGGTGGAAATTCCGCCCGATGTGGCCCAAGAGCTCAAGGGTGTGACAGCAACACGATGGTTGTGGGTTCGATCTCTACTCTAGGGAATTGATTATTATTTCTTAATATTTTCATTTCTTTCCTCTGACACCAAGGCAAAAGCCCGGCGTTATGTTCCGCCACTCAATACGCAATGCCTTGAAAAATTCGGCAGAAAGTGGGCCTACCCTGCTGTATGCAGGATAGAGCTGATTTATTATGCTGATTTATTAGATTTTTTTAACGAATAAATACAAATTGCGATGACAATATCTAAAACCTCAAAATTACTTCATAAAATTTTCTTGTATTTTAAAGTCCATAGGCTTATTTACCAGTATTGTATGTGAAATACTTTACGGCTATCATAAAAGTAATCAGTGGTCTCCACCGTGACATTTTGAATTAAGCTTGTTGAGTGTGGGCGTCATATACGATTCGTTTCGACTTGTAATATTACTGCTATAATACTCCATAATTCAAACGGCTTACCAATTTTGGATTTCTGTATAACATTTGTGCCGTGCGCACAATTACATAGAACAACTCGCCGGTACACAGTTTTAGCCTATTTAATACATGAAATACCAACTGGGTATATTTATTTGTATTGGCCTATATGTAATAAAAGAGGATAAATAAAAAAATGGATTAATTTTTAGTTCTTTTTAATCATATAAAAATCTAAAAGTTTACGTATCCAAAATACATTCCCATCAGCGTTGCCAGATTTTCTTTTATTTTCGATCTTTTAATTTTGAACATTTTATTTTCGATCTCAAAACGGAACGTCCCACCAAAATCGGCATATTTTTTAACGCTGCGTCGACTATTGTTTTTTATTTTAATGTACCAAACTAACAAATTATACAAGAAGTACTTTAGTTCTAATACTTACGGATACGTTCTATTGGCTCTTAAATATTAATCTACTATAAACATAATATTTTGTAATAATTCAAATTAAAAAACACTTTTTATAAATCAGTATAGAATGTTATAAATCAGATCTCTTAGAATATTTATATTTATAATCGATCATGTCCGCTAGTATAGTTTTTAAGTGCTTCCACATTCAATTAGCCTAAAAGTTAGAGAAAGTTTATTGTTTCGCACACAATTTACGACGCCTCAGCCTATATTGCCTATATGCACGGTAAGAAAAATCTTTCAAATGCTTTCAATTTTTAGCGATTGATACGAGAAAACGGCGAATGGTTGTAGTAGTGAACGTATTGTTCGTCCGGTGAGAGGAGGAGGAGCTCTCGGAGGAGGTGCAGTGGAGCGCACTTTATTACATTCGGAATACAATGAGACGTGCGGATGCAGTTACGTAGGCGCGGGTACAGTCGGACCCAGCGCCTTGTTTCACGGCTGAGCGTGCGTCACAAAGGAAATGTTTTGAATTGTTCTCGACGTTTTTGTATCGCATTCGACTTGATGTGTTGTGTCTATGTATGTGTATATGTGTAGCTCTAAGGTTTTTTTTTATGATTATTATCGTATGTATTTTTTTAAATTACTATACGTGACACACAGTTAAACTTTTTAAAACAATATTAATTATAATATAGAAACATCCAATACGATGTTTTCATATTATTATAATTTACTCGTAAATATACGAAAGTATGACTTTAATTAACAGTCTCTAGTCTCTTCCTCATTTTATTTATAATCATTTATAATCTAGCCTTATAAAATGTAGGTACTTGTGGCTCACTAATCCACCTCAGCCTCAGCCCGCAAGTGCAGCTATAACAACACTAGTGGCGCAGTCACGCTACGCAGCCTCCACTTATCCATTGTTGTCTTGCGCCTTATGTGCTTTGACGTGTAGCTCGTATAATGCATCCTGATTAAAACACCTTTTATGTATTTTTTTTTTATTTAAATTTATGAATTATTACAGAAATATATATGTAATATCGATATTATTATTTATTAATATCGATATTATCCGGTTTCTTATTAGAAAAAAGAATTATTTTGTCTGGTAGAGGAAAGGTTGTGAAAAATATGATAATTACTATTAAATAAAAATAAATCAGCTTCACGCTGTATCCCATACACATCAGGGTAGGCAGAGATAACCTAGTGTTAAAACATTCCGTTCCCTACTCTCCGCCGAATTCTGAAGGCTTTGCGCGATGAGTGGCGGAACTCAACGCCGAGCTTTGCCTCGACACGAGAGCGAAGAATTGAAAATATAAGTATTTCATTTCCTCCAGTGGAGTGGAATTATTATTATTTATACCAATTATTTTCTGCCAAAATGTTTATCTGCCCTATACACGAAATAAAATATTAACCCAAAAAATATTCAATGAAAAAAATATGTTAAATTCTAATTATAATCACACAATTATAATAACCCCTATTATACTTCTTATCTTTCAACTCGAGGAAGTGATTATCTGAGTGCAGTCACGCTACCGAGCGTCCATTTATTCTTTAAGTCACTGCACCTGATGCACTTTGTTGACATACATATTTTGTATGTACGTATAATGTTTTTTTTTTAAATATTTATTATTAAAGCTTGTAGGCTTGTAAACCAGGCTACCATAAAGGACTATTTTATAATATTTAATTATTTATCTTGTAAACTATTAAAAAAAAATCCAATTTGCTATTCAAATGATGGACTCCTTTATTTTTTCTATAAGGAACAACAGAGTAGGCCACACTAAGATTATCAATATCCAATATACCATCACATAACTACATTCATTGTACTTCTGAACTCCTAGCTTTCAATGCGACACCTAGAAGTGAAAAAAATATTGTACAGACATTGCGAGTACGTGCTTTAGATTGAGAAAATTTAAATATTAATATTACCACGGACGAACAAACGAATATAATTGAATTATGACAAGTTTCACGCTGTATCCCGTTCACAGCAGGGTAGGCAGAGGGAGCCTAGTGTTAAGACACTCCGTTTCCCACTTGACTGGCGGAACTTAACGCCGCGCTTTGCCTCAACATCAGAACGAAGAAATGGAAATATAAATTTAAATAAATATTTCATTTACTTGAGTGGGGATCGAACCCACAACCGTCGCGTTACAGTTACACTCTATGGTCCCAGGGCCACGACGGCCACTTATAACAAGAATTACTTTACATGGATTTTATTAAATAATTACACTTTTTAATATATATTTTTTTCTCATTTTCAGATTCCATGATGAGTTGTCTATGATCTATTAACACAAGGCGTGACAGGCGCCTGCACACAAGATGACTTCTGAACGCGCTATTCCGCACTTGCGCGATATCTTCGGCCTCAATCAGCAGTACGATGGCAAGGCCTACGATGAAAACGAAGACAAATCTAAGAAATCTGGGAAAAAGAAGAAAGAAGACTATCGCACGTACGCCAATGGCGACGTCAAAACTCTTGAAAGACATCTCAGTATGAAAAAAACTATACGCAAGAAAATAATGCGCGACCTTCAGCAGGCATTTGTAGAAGACCCTAACGAGTTTAAGGTCGAAAATACAAGTCCGGAGAAACTAAAAGCGGAACTCAGCGCAGAAGCTGTAAAAATAGAAAAGAATGTTCGAAAAAATGATCCTACATTCTTAGATATGCTCCGAGGCGAGACAAGGGGAGAGGAGGCTAGGGAGGAACAGCCACCGGCGGAAAAGACCAGTTTCTGGCGACGTCTTACCATGAAGAATAAAAATAAAAGATAATCTGCTTAAATCCGCCGTGAAACACGTTACTCCGTTTATTATCCGCTTATTCTCAACGATTCAGATAAGACTCTGTTATTTAAACGGAATCAACAAACTGGTCACGTCCCTTTGTCCCGTGCTCGCTAACCGATTCTGTTTTTGTGATTCGAAGTTAATGAAATGTACACAAAAACTGAAACAAAATTAGATGTCAGTTATTTTAAGTAATGATGACGATGCTGAGTGTAGTTTGCAATGTCAGCCAATATTTATTAAAAGTTTCTAAAAGTTATTTAAATTATTAAAATTCCGATCGCATTATTTGTAATTTTAAATCTGAGAATCAAATGTTCCGATCTTGATTAAAAAAAATCCGTTTTGCGAATTTAATTTAAATTAAATATAAAGAAAAATAATAATGATGGTGTTGTAATAACTATTTCAAATGCAATATTAAATCAGATCTAATATTGAAACCAACAGTTTAATTGTTCTTTTCTTGCATTATACCTTTGAAGTTTAAGGCTTCAGTTAACTCCAGTCTAAATACCTGAATAATATAAAACTCTATCTGTTTAAGGAACAAAATAGAGAATTTTACGAACCAGGTTGTTTGTATAGTGTTTATTATTGTGAAATCCTTTTTATAAAAAATACATTATTGTTTTTTGATATTTATCTTGTATAATTTTAAACTATGGTTGCTAGTTAAAGTTTTACAATAGGATGATAAATTAGTGAAATGAAATATGTATACAGAGTTTGGAGATGAAATATAAATTATTTAAAAGTGACGCTACCGTGAGTGAAGAAAAGGAAAATCTAGACATATTTAACTATTATTATCTACATATCTACGTACTGTCATAATAATAAACTAATCTAATGATATTATAAATATATTGGCCCCTGTGTGTTTAAATACTATAAAATGTCGATTTTATTGCGTTTTCGTAAAGTAAATATACATTTTTACATGCATATTATATATTAAGTATAGCATAATTAAACAATATTTCAAAGTTTTTACCGGTTTTATTTTTAGTATGTTTTCTATTTGGACTTACCTCAAATGATAAACGAAGACTGTATTTACACTTCAAACCATTTTAATATGTTTACTTTTTCTGTGTACATGTTTATAAATCTTTTAATATTTAAATATATCTTGTTGTATCAATATTGTCTACATGTAATTAGAAGGTTCTAGAAACATTTATACGCATAATATTAATAAGACATCTCTTTTTAACATAATTTATTAAGTATCAATATCTTCTATGGTAACGGAGTAATGTCGTCGGCCATTGTTACTTATAAAAGAATATCTCATTCTATATGTGATGTAAAGTTTAAGTCTAGTAGAAGTTAGTGTAGAATAAGGTTCTCATGAGAGAGGTGTATTTGTGTAAGGTAGCGTGGCAATCTCTTGTTGTGACAGTTTATAACTATAATGCTATATAAAATAATTTTACACATTTATTTATTTGTTTCATTTTCTCCTGATTATCACTTTACTTACGAGTATTAAAGATACGTATGTTTTTATATAGTATAATATTATTTGTAACCCTTATAAAATATATGTTTTAAAATATTTTTTATTTAGATAGATAATAATTATATTTTAGGGAGTCCTCTGCCTAACCTGCTGTGTGCGGGATACAGCGTGATTTGATAATTTTTTCTCTCTGGTGTAGAGGCAAAGCGCGGCGTTGAATTCCGTCGGTACTCAATAAGCAGTACAAACGCGGAGAGTCTTACCACTAGATTCCATCTGCCTACCTTGCTACATGCGAGACACAGCGTGAAGCTGAAAAAACATATTTTGATACATTGCATACTGCCTACAATATTTGCACTGAGGTGTTCAACTATCAGTAGGTACCTACTCGTATCTTCATCCCAAACAAAGACTTTAAGTCGACCAAAAATCATAATCACGGCTAGAAAACAAAAATGTTTAAATTTTATTTTCATATATTAATGTGTAAGGTATAATAATGTATACGAAAAAAAAGGAAACGAATCTTCTTCGGAAATATGTTAAGGATGTATAGAAATTATACATCCTTAACATATTTTCTTCAAACCAAAAAGTTATATATAATGGGGTGTACCATTAGCATCTGAACTTTAGCTCTAAACAGATTTGTTCGTGTAAATGTTGTTTTTTTTTCAGGGCAAATTTTGTTATGAGTTAAATTTTTGTTTAGTTTACGCTATATAATTATGATTATGACAAATTAACATTGCGGTTAATAAAATTTCAATGTTTATTTCATGTAAGCATTTTGATATCTGAAGCGATATTAAAAACAAAATCTTCAAAACTATCGTAAATCAAAACTATAGTAAGTGCTGCCATCAGACGCGCAATATCTGAACTTCTTTAAATTTTCTTTTATTCAGTATTGTACTTATGCTATGTAAGAAAATAATAAGAGCGTTTTATACTTACGCCATCTTGTAGTCTTATTCACAATCACAACCTTAATTAAATTTAAGCAGATTTGTATTAATTATTATGTAGTTGTATTTTCTACAAGCATAAAAAATTGCCCTGAAAAAATAAAAAAACCAACATTTACACTAACATATTAAATATGTGCAAAGTTAAGGTCCGGGCTGCACCCACATCTCACATTGGTAATAAAGTCAGAGAGAAGCTTGTATACAGAGTGGAAGTGTCAGCGCTCCTTTTACGGAAAGAGCATATAGGGTAAAATATTTTAAACCCATATCTAAAGAAATTAATCAAGATACCGCAACAATTTAGACGTAGTTTTTTTCATTTCACTATGTTTATCCACAACTTTGAATTTTACCACCAATACCTACCTACGACTCGATTACAAAATAAGGCGTATGCGGCGGTTTCCCTTTATGAAAAAAACAGTTTTACATTTTTTGGAAAAAAATAAATAAACTAAATGTATTAGAGTAGTTAAAACTATGGTTTCATTTAAAATGGTGCTGACAAAAACACTCTTTATAGAACCTAGTGACGATGCACTCCGTTCCTATTAAGACGCTTCTTTAGCCCTCTTTCCGCCGAATTCTACAGACATTGCGTGCAGAGTAGCAAAACTCAAAAACGTGCTTTTTCACATTACGCCTCGTTATTTTCTCTTTTCATTTTCACGCTGTATCCCGCATATAGCAGAGTAGGTATACGGAACCTAGTGTTAAGACATCCGTTTCTTATTTTCCGCCCAATTTTCAAGGCTCCGTGTGTTGCTTGGCGGAACTCAACGCTGTGTTTTTGCCTTGGTAAGAGCGAACAATTGAAAATATTTAGAAATAATAAAATAAATAAATCAGCTTCACGCTGTATCCCGCACGCAGCAGGGTAGGTAGAGGGAACCTAGTGTTAAGACACTCCGTTCCCCACTTTCTGCCGAATTCTGGAGGCATTGCGTGTTGAATGGCAGAACTCAACGCCGCGCTTAGTCTCGACACCAGAGCGAAGAAAATATTCATCTCGAGTGGGGATCGAACCCACAACCAATCGATTTTACAATCACACTTCGTGCCGCTGCGCCACGACTGGCCTCTTTAATTATTTGGAAATAATAATTGAAAATATTAAGAAATAATAATCAATTCTCCCCCCGAGTGGGAATCGAACCCACAACCTGTTGCGTTTACAGTCGTACGCTTGTGCCCCTTCGCCACGACTGGCTAGATATGAGAATAAGTAGGATTCGAACCTATTTCCGCGACTACCACGTAGTTCATACCGAACTACGAGTAGGTACATAGTTTATGCCACGGTTGTATATCACCGACTGTCTGTAGAATAAGTACGTAGTCTTGGTTAATATTTTTTTTATTTCGAAAAATTTAACCTTACCAAAATAGCACCGTTTTCGGCTGGTACTATCAGGTACTACTTAGGTACCTATCTATTGTAGGATATCGCTGCTTCGTTCATTGTATTGCTAGGTAGCTTATTAGGTTAGTGTCAAACGAATCATAAGGTAGGCAAGTACTTATCTATCAATCATTATTACATTAAAATATTGTTTTTACAGATGTATAAGCATTGGTTAAACAAGAATAAGAATTTAAGTTATAATAACCATTTATCAATGTAGATATCCAACTTCACGCCTTTCCCCGCATAGTTATAGGGCTACCTAATCAAAATAGTAACTTGACAATGTCAAGACAGGTAGGTATTGTACCTACCGGCCTTCTTTTGTGACTTGTGGAGTGACAACGTCAAGCATGGGGCATCGACGCCTCAAGCAGTTTCGTCAAACCCTGTTCCACTGCGGTATCAAGACCACACTCATTCCACAATTTAATATATCCTTTGTCGATGTAGGTACCTAACTAATATCGTAGCGTGGTAATCGAGTAGATAAGAGTATCTACTAGGTACCTAAGTAATATCATATAAATTAGCCAAAGTAAATTGCAATCTAAGAAACAATATGATAAAATTGAATATTTTTTTGAGGCCAGTCGTGGCGTAGCGACACGAAGTGCGACTGTAAAACCGACTGGTTGTGGGTTCGATCCTCACTCGAGGAGATGAAATATTTACTTAAATTTATGTTTCCATTTCTTCGCTCTGGTGTCGAGGTTAAGCGCGGTGTTGTTCTGCCCCTCAACACGCAATGCCTCCAGAATTCGGCAGAAAGTGAGAAACCGAGTGTCTTAACACTAGATTCCCTATGCCTACCCTGCTGTGTGCGGGATACAGTGTGAAGCTGATCCATTTCATTTTTATTTTATAAAATTGACGTTCATCAATTTACTCAGTAAATTTGAAATTCACTATTAAACATTTATGATAAAGGATAAGGTAATAAAACAACAGGTCAGTTGTAAAAGTTATGTTTAATGTTTTGGGAATATAAATAAAACGACTGTATAGGCAAAAACAATATTTTTATTTATACTTTGCCTGTTTAACATTTGGTTAACATTTTCATTTATATTTATTTTTAAATTTGGAAAAATCTACTACCGCTTCGGAAGGTGTCCTTCTGTGGAGAAGAAGCGGCGCAAGAAACTCCACAGGTATCACCTTTTTTATTTGAATTTAACGTGCCAATTATATAATTTGTATAAATATTTTTTATATATATAATAACCTACCTATCTACCTAATTTGATAAATAAAATGTGCTTACCGTCTACATCGATACCTACGTCATCGCCCGGTTTTAAGTCATATTTAATATAATCCTGGAATAATATCAATTAGTATCCTTAAAATTAAACGTAAACTAAACACTAATTAAAACTTATCATTAACCTACGTGGCAAGTCCTATAACTAGAGTATTTTACCCTTAACCTAACCTATAATAATAGCATTTATTTACAACCTAACCTATACCTAAAATGTATTTTATTATACATGTTAAAAATAAAGCTATAACCTAGATATTACAAAACTACGTACGTACCTAGACTATTGGTACTTTATGTTAAGAACACTGAATTAATACAGGAAACGAGAAACTTGCATACGTAGAGCCTTTTTACAACTTATATGCATAAAAGAATTTATTACTTCAATTTATAAATATTCTAATTTATATAAAGAATTATTTTACAGCACCTAACACTTATTAGGATTTTTTAGTTTAAACGTTTTTGCAACATTTAAAATTGTACCAAGTTTTGTGTTTAGTGTTTTTAGTTGTGTATTAAAAATAATAGGAACAGTTACAATGATTCCTAAAATTAATAGATTTATATATATTTGTATATACATACCAACAAATCATGTAAGCCAAACGAAAAGTAAAATTCCACCTTGTGATAAAATTTAACACATAAAAATTTAAAAATGAGCAGTACATACGACATAAAATTCTGCTTTCATCCGAATTTAAATCGTTCTTGATTGTTCGCAATGATATTTTTAACATTGGCTGGTAGCAACAATAAGTTTACATAGATTCTCTAGTAGTAAGCACCTGGTGTGAACCTCTGGATAGACGTATACATATTCCATATTAAATACTTCATTCTGGATTTTTTAAGCACACCATGCCAAATTTGATGATACTCGACCTAGTTTTGGGCAAACACACTAAGACCACATAATTATAGCCAAAGCGACAAACTCAAACATACACACCAATAGACAGTACAATATTCAAATGAGATATTATTAATAGTAAATTTATATAATTAATACAAATTGAAAAATACCTATTCTGCAGTGTAGTACTTTATTAAATAATGTATCCCAGTGGTTGCACGGCACGGCGCACGTAACATTCCAAACTCATGATGATTTAAATGAGATATATTTTTTAATAAATTAAGGGATAGTGCAACTTACAGAAATAGGCAGAATTGGTGATCGTCGTCTCAAATTATACCATCGCACCGTAGGTATGCAACTGGTACTAACTGTAAAATATATAACCGAAAAAAAAAAAACAAACAATCATTATACCGATGTATCATAAGTGAAGTGTACTGGATAGTCATGCGTGTATAATGTCTATCTATTATAGCCATAGGCTGAAAAGTGGAGTCCTCTACCGCTTCTTACAAGCGCAATCAAGTATAGTGCATTATTTGCTGCTGAGTTTCTTCGTGAATCTGCACATGTATTAACTGCAAGATATTCAAAGGGACACACAAAAAACTAAGTTACAACAAAAAATCATTTATTGTGATGAAATATAAAAATGCTGCATGCATTTATTTTTACAGACAACAATTATTGCTACAAGTAAGATTAAATGTTTCCGTACCAATTCAGAGGCAATTTATAAATTAATGAAGGTAGAAGAATAGCTGCAGAAACCATCAACTGTAAAGAGATCAAACAACACGAGGACAAGCAAATAATAATTTATAATATACTTAAAATCTATTTATTTAGTTATAATACGATGTTATGGTTTTACATATAGTTTACCTGGTTTATGTTACGCCTATTTTCACGGTCTGTTTATTTTTTTACGTCATATCATTATATCTATGGCCGCCAAATTTTAGTTCACAAAGTAGAACTTTGTAACTGCAAAAAACTCCGTTGATCTACTACTGGTTGCTAAATACTATCCACTGGACTTCATTTAACGCATAAAACGACGCCAGGAACTGTAAAAATTACATTAGGACACGGAAAACTATTTACATGCCATAAAACTTACCCTACTCTGCTAACCATTAATTATTATTTCTATATTTTCCTTTTTGAAATTATTATTAAGAACGTAACTACTGCCATCTTTGGATAAGCCGGAAAATATATCTAAATATACCTTTCATAATTGTGCTTCAATCTTTTGTATCCGCAACACGACGCGACGAGATAAGGAGAGGTGCAGGCGGTAACTGCAAAAACGACGTAAAGACACGGCAAAAGTTCATGAGCAAGTTTTAATATTATCTAATAACCCTACCTGTATCTTTAGAATTCAACAACTGCCACGATTACCTTATATTTCATCGAATATATGTTTTATCACATTTAAAAACAGACAGTGCCCATCGTAATCACCAGTAGTCACTCGGTTAACTCCAAACTAAGGTAACAAAAACATCCCATATATACATACATACATACATACATATATTACGAAATGCTTATAGTAAGTTCTAATAAACCTAAGCCTATGCGTTACATATGCATTGTTTTAAACACATGCCATTTCTAAAATTTTATATACTGAAAACTTGGTATGTATATTACTTTGTAATTAATTATGTTACATAATTTATACCTGACTGGACAGAGATTTACATCTTAGGTCAGCACCGGAACCTGCGCGTGATCGTTCAACTGTAATTTGACGAAAAATACGTAGATACGAAAAGACAGCAAAAATATATATAATATTTCGAATTATTAATCGATATTTTTTTTCTACGCAAAAGAAAATATAATAATATGTAAATACCGATATTATTACACCTGGCTTTTAGAATACGTTCCATCTATAGGTGAAGACTAGACCCTGTGAACAGGTTAAAATCAAAGAATATAAGCAATAATGCTGTGATTGTCTCACTGGACTTGGTAACTCCGAACGCCGGGTAGAACTGCAATAAGATATAAGAACACCCAAAAAAGAACAGTTGAAATTTAAGTTCAATAAGTATTTTACTCTACTTCTGTTAATATATAATGTGAATATAATCCAATAATAATAAAATCAAACCGCAAAATTATTAGAAAAGAACACAAACAAAGATCAGATTCTACTAAAAATATATACATTTTATTTCTTTGATAAGAGCATCAATAAATTTAGAAAGCTCTGTCTTTATGCCTGCGTCATTTTCTTAACTTGTTCATCAGAATAAATAATATTTTAAAGAAATGCCTGAAAATAATAAATACATACAGGAATAATTAATTAATAAATAGATAGCCATTTAAAAACGTATATTACGAAATTTTCCAAATTAACATAAATGTTATGTTATAATATCTTTCGAACGTAACTTGAACTTAGAAATAAATTTAAACATCAAACTATGTCACCACCCACTTCCACATTATTAAACACATTACATATAATACATTTTACTAAGATTAACTATATTTGCCAATAAAAATCTAGAAAACTTTTCAAGACAACTCCACTTCACACCACGACACCAATAAACCACTACATACAATTTATAAATTAGTTAATTCATTTTTTTATTTAGAAAAATAATTGAACATTGATATTAATCATTATACACACCGTTACAGCATTCCTATTTAATTTTGTATGTTAAATTTCACTAATTCACAATCACAGCAAGGAACTATTACATAATATTCCTATCACAAACATTAAAACCAATAACACTATTCGACATACAATAATTTAATGCAAAATATTAAAATCAGGCAAATTTAAAATAATTTATGATGTTTTCCGTTCAGTTTTTAGGGCACTCCTACTTAAGCACTTAAAGCGTACAATATTGACTTGTCCCGAGCGAGTAGCACATTTACGCAATGTTTATCCTAATTATTTCCCAAAAGCATATTTGATGCTTGCCATGATGTATGTTATCTATTGTACAAACAATGTGTATGTTAAGTAAAAATATAAATTATAAACTGATCAACAATACAAGGGCTGAAACTATGTAAACGGCCACAGAAACTAGTTTGGAAGTCGACAACACTCCACTAATACGGACAGAATTAGCCACAGCAATTAATCATTGTAAATTATTTCAAGTGACATTCCACAAATCATCAAAGCTTCTATTAAAAATAAAAAGCGTTTAGTACAATAAAGGGGATAAAGGTCTGTATATTACACAAACACCGATGGGTAGCGATAAAACGTATAAAAATTAAAAGCACATTTGTTGCAAAAGTCATGAAATACTTGCATTGCTTCTATCGTACCGTCGACAATGTGCTTTAAGAATAATAAAGTGATAAGAAAACTATCACACCAGCTAAACCTGCAGTTCCTCAACTTATAGAACCAATCCATCTAGCTCCATGCTCATTCAACATGTTAAAAAGTTAGCAACAATGGTGCACAAATTGAAATATCACAGAACATTTTGTATTCAAAATAAACTGTGTCTACTAAAATATAGTCGCTGATATGCAAATAAAAGCATCTATTTTATGAGAGAAGACCTGGACAATGCAACACTGAAGCGAGGGGAAACAAAATGACATTTATTGGATTTATTAGCGTTTTTGAGTCATTCACTCATGGTGTATTATCAGGGGAGTACCAAAGAAACCATTTTTGTCATGATAAGCAGTTAGGACGATTTTTCGAGCTAACAATCTCATTTGCAAACAACATAATTGGCATGAGTCAGTGAACATTTAAGCAAAATTAGTGCAGTTTGTTATTTTATCTAGTAGTTGAATGAATTCGATCTGTTGGTTTGAAGTACGTTAGTTTAGTGATATTTTGATTACTCCTATTAAAGGTGATATTTTCTCAAACGATTTAGTTGATCTGAAAATAAATAATTGGCCTACTACGTGCGTGGCTACAGATATAAACAATGTTAAGTTGAAGCGAATTTGATATCACAACAATAATTATTTGAATCAAAAACTACTACATCAATTGAGAAGTGATTAAAATTGGAATTATATCTAAATGTATAGTAATTAAAATATATACGAAATATAATTTTTAGAGTAATAAATTGTTTTACAAAAAGCATATATTATTTATTATACAAATGTTATGGATATATTACAAAAACCTTAATATGGGAAAAAACCTAGGATTTTATTAACAAGACATAAAGGTAATATTTGTACATATTTTACGTACCGTATGCGTTTGCCGATGGTCAAATGATCCTAATAACTTTAAAAGGCGTAAAAAGCATCTAGTATAGTCGGCAGACAATATATGCTGTATAAAAATGCAAGCCTTTTCACACTTTATAGCAAATATTTTACCAAACTCGTGACCATGTCTAAAACCGGATAACCCCATCTAGCTTCATGCTTGTTTAAAAAAAATGTTATCAATTGCCGATGCTTTAGACGGTTAGCCACCACATGTATCGCACATATACAAAATAATCTATATTCACAGATATCTTGTCTGAAATAAATTATTGTTTTAACTTATATGAAGTAAGCGTTGTTAAGTTGATCTACGCATTCTGTGTATCCACATGAACAACACGATAAACTATCACGAGACGCTTTAAAACAATTTATTTACAAGCTTGCAAAACTAAACAAACCTTCAATCATTAGAGGCATCCAAGTGCAATCTGTGCAAACCGTGAAACGTGATGACAATCCCTATTATGTATATACTAAAATCCATGCTTTACCAGAATTACCCAAATATTCAATTCATAAGAAACGTAAATTATAATATATGCTGTAAGTAAAAGTAAAAATTAATGTAACTCTGAAAAGAAAACATTTAGTGTGTATAAAGATTTCTTGAAAACTTGAATTTAGTGTAACACTCGCCGACCCTCACACAATATAAAGCGAACATAAAATATAGAGGTAAGTAATGGTTAAGATTAGCAATAAGTAATATTTAAGATTATTAGTGTTAAATTTTGATTCTTCTCTTTTCACTCACCTTCGATAATACTAATTGTTTACCTTTCAATATTTAAAAAAGAAAATAAGATCTTGACTATGTAGTGATATAATTAAAAAAAATTGCAGCTTTTGTATTCACACTTTTTTATTTCACGTAGGGAAAAATTTTAACGAAATTACTTTGTAATTAAAATTACATTTAATTCATTCCTTTTTAATGTTTTACTTTGTATCTAAAAATATCAAATCTTCTTATGTCTGTTTCTTATTTCATAAATAAATATTAATTATCAATGTTTTATATTAATATTTTTATATTTTCTTCACTTTTCTGATATCTGTAATCTGTTTGCAAATAATACGTATATTTCAAGCGTTTTAATATTGAAGATTTTTATTTTTTTAGTATTTTTACTCTCAAGTAGTTTAATATCAAAATAAAATGTTCAGTATTAAACTCTATTTTAATAGAAATTTGACTAGAAGTGGCCTGGAGGGTAGTCTATTGTTTGTGTTTAGTTGCATTGGAACTTTTACAATCAGTGTGTAAATAATAAATAACTTTTCTATCTGATAGATATATAATTGTATTCCGAAATTTTAATGTATTAAATCCTCTTATCTTGTAATAATAATACTAAAACACTTGCATAAAGATAAATTAGTACTGGCTCTATTAGTATTATTCTTCCTTTTCACGCATTTTCAACATTATATCAAAAAAACGTTTAATAAAATATATATCCCTTTGGTTTAAATTTCTCTAGAAATCAATTTTTTTATCCGTGTAATAAATATTTGCAAAATATGCTTGTAGTAATATTTTAATCAACTTTCCGAGCTGAAATCGATTTCTATTCTCTTTTCCACATACATACTATAAATATATACAGTAGATGTCCAATCAAAATGAAACAATTATTTCACCACAAAACAACACTCAAAACTCAAACTCGCGTAGATATCAAACATTATCCACAATCACTACACATATTTATCTTATAACAATACGAAATCTTATACGGACTTTCATTTCTTTTTAATGAAGTGTTTAAAAATTTCGACGTATTTTACTATTTCATATTTTAAAATTCATGTCATTCTTTATGAATCATTTATTTCATTTCTCTTGTTTGTTTTTTTTTTTATTTTATATTAATTAAGTTTGTTTAAACTTTTTGGCATCTTACGTTATGGAATTATAGAGTAAATATATGTTGGTTAAAACACTTCAAAAGTTTATGTAATAAGAAAGGGCTAAAAAGAAAAAAAGATTAGTTAGTTGCAAAAATAAAAAAAACTGTATTTATAAATTTTTGGGTTTTATTTTAGTTGTATTCACATTATTGACATTTTGTACACAATGATTTTTTTGGGTCTTAACAAAATTATAACAATTTTTATTTTGTAAATATTACAATTATCTGAATATTTCTTTACAATTTTTATTTTCACGTACATAAATCACCGATTACGAGTTTTAAAATCTTTTACCTTAAAAATTGTGTTACTTTTGCCTGTAAAGTTTGCCCGGAGCAATGACTCGTTTAAAAGTCGTCGTCTTATGTGTTTCGTTTTTTATTATCAACTGCTTATTCTGTTGTATACTTTGTCTTAAGTTTTATAAAATCATATTAAAGTTTGTATTGTTTCTTCAATAAACTTCCTCATTATATTATGAATTTATCAGCATTGAATCATTTTTTTAATCCATATAATGTAAAACTTTTTAATAATGTTTTATTTGAGTTCAATTTTGAAATAAAATTGGAAGCATATAAACCGCCTACTTACAAGCCTAATAGGTGTTAGGTTACTTTGCCTATAAAAAATATTAATATTAAATATAAATATGAAATAATACTAACCTATAAAATTATACCTTAAGATTAACCTATACTATGTATGAGTCTTATTATTTAACCTAATCTAGCCTATTTTTACACCTATAGGAGCACATATATGAATAAAGTATTGTCAAATGCTGGATGTCATAAAATATCTTAAATATTCATTGTAATTCTAGCCTAATTTAAACTTATATACTTCGTCATCGTCCGGTTAACGCATTTTAAAGCATTATTATAGATGAAATTATTTTTTGTCTAACTCGCATCTAATAATTCATGTACGATATCATAAATAGAATAAAAGTTATGACCTAGATATAAATAAAATATATAAATTAGTATTCATGAAATATATACAATTTATGTAATATATAAAAGTATACGAATATGTAAACTAACTTTTTTCTTATTTATCTATATCTAAATACTAGTAAATCTTTCAAACAAAATACATAACGAATTTTGCTAGATTAATGAACTTACGAAGGAAACTTGCTTTAATATCCAAAAAGCTTTAATAGCGAAGGAAACTTGCTTAGTATCCATACTAAACTAATGTTAATAACTAATAACTTTACGTAATTAGCTAACTGCCAACAAGCCTGCCAGAAGCTCCGACTCACTAAACATCTGAAAATCAATCGATGATAAACCATTACTGATATCAGTCCTTACATCTAACATTTTTACCTAATATATATTCTAAGTGTTATTTTTACGACTCTAATTTAAATATTAGAATAATATTAGAAAAGTGGCACGTCCCAAACTAACGAGTAGTTTATAGATGAACGCTCTTTGTAAAGAAACGATATCAAAATTTTCGTAACTCATTTAAATTTTAACTAATATAATAGGAACAAACAATTCTTAATTTATTAATACCTGAATAACTGTTACTAGAAAGATCCCTAAACGGGGACGTTTCTACTGGAGACCGGCTATCCTGAACGTACCAGCGCAAACCATTCATCAACAAGCATTATTCGTGATGCTAATTGTATTGGAGTCTGTCTATTGTAATGTACGTATTGACCTGCCACCGATGTTCGATGAGTTTAACCGACTCTGCAGGACAAGTGTTGAAATGTTTAATCAAGATTTATATATAGGTACTTTTCCTGAAATATAAGTCATATCTTATTAACAAAGTGCAAACAAATGTTTTAATCCATCAATACACAAAGAATATATTATTAATTTATAATATATGATAATTTATATTAGTGATGTACATAATTAAGCAAGTACAGGCTTATGTTTTAAATCCGTATGTTTTAATAGATGTGATATAACGTATAACGTAGTGAGTGGCCGAGTATAATATACACACTTGTTTTACGTGTTGGATTTAGAATTAGAACGCGAATCTACATTTTACTCAAACCTAACCGAACCTCTACTAGAACAATGTCGAAGACATACCCGTATATCCATAAATACAACATATTGTATTTGGAGTATTCTTAAAAATAAGTAGTTAGAAGAAATCAACTGTGTAAGTTGTCATAAAGATAGAATAACAAGACTTTCGTGGTTTAATTATTGTACCTAATGTTAGAAAAAATTAAACATAAAACTTCTTTAAAAATATGAATATGTCAATATAAAATAGACTTTAAATAATGACGAAAAACTTTTAATATAACTTCCTAATTGTCTTAATAAATATGCCTATTTATTTTTATTTAAATTCTGCTCTAATAAACAAGCATTTTTTGTTTTCAATACATAATAATATATAAATATTTTCTTTTTTCTATATCTGTTATTAAATATTCAATATTACTTAAGAAATGAAATTCGTCCCGTAGTGGTACGGACATTTCAAAACCCAATTTGATAATCATTGACTTTTCATGAAAGATAATTATGAGACCTTTGCATTTATCATTTATTTATTAGTAACAAAACCAAAAACAATTATTTTTATTTATTTGTTCCTTGTCTGTGCCTTTGTTCACCCCTAATCAAATAATAATCGGCTTAACAACAAGTGCAATGGACTATTGTATTTTGGCAAACTTCCATTAACATTAAATTTTTGTTTTATTTAAATAAGTTCATAAATAAAAAGGTTATAACAATATAAAACATGTGGTTCGACAAAATTGCTACGAGAATGATTTTATTATTAAAGTGAGTGAAACTTTGTCTTCAATGTATGAATCTTGAAAGTTATTTATTACTTTCTAAAGTAATTCTGAAAAGTAAAAAAATAATTGTGTAGTTCTGTTCCTATATTTTTTGTTTATACACTCTTCATCAGAGAGATGAATTCTCTTACAAAATAAATATAATTATAAATAAAAGTTCTTTAAAAATCAAAATACCTGCAATTTTAAAAACCTAAATACGAAATAGATTTGAAATAAGTTCTACTTTTCATATATAAATGAATCGGTAATACTAATTTCTTAAATTCATATATTTTCTTCTGATATCTGCAATCTCTATGATTGCTTGTTTTAAGTTTTAAAAATTGTGTACTTTTAGTGTAGGTATTTTACTATTTGCGAGTTTTGTTTTTAATTTTAGTGTTATTTAATATTCAAATCTATTGCTTCAATATAAAACTTGACTAGTAGTGACCTGGACTTTCGGAGGCTACAAAAACCACTGTTTCAATACAAGTACATAGAAACTTATACAATCATCGTATTATAATATTCTGTTTGATAGCTTTAAAAGCTCCTTGTTTTATTTATTGAACCTATAAGTAGTAAAAAACTTACTCTACCTTTTGGAAGTTATGCATTTATCACAATTCTAATTATTCTTCTATAATAAATTACATAATACGTGTAAGTAAGTAGTAAGTATTACCTATTCTTAATTTCTTAAATTTTTGTATTTATTGTTATCTGAAAAAGGAATTTTGAACTGTTTCTAGTTTTGTAATATCCTATAATAACGATAGCTTTACAACCTTCTCGTAGTTATTCCTATTTGCTATGTTTTTTGCTTATCCACTCTTACAAAATAACATTCCTGCATTTCTACAAAATAATATTGACTAACTATCAATATTCCCAATTATATAAGTAAATACAAAAATTTCCTAAATGCTGCCTACGAAACAGCTCAACTTCTCAACTCGGCTACTTTCAATTTTCATTAATATATTTTGATAAATTTCCCCTAACATTTGCTTGTTGTATTACAATCGATTTCTAAATAAAAAGTTGTGTATATAAATATCAGTTTTAAGGCTTTTTCAATGTATATATTTTCTGTAAAGTAATAATTAGTATAAATCGTCATTTTGTAACGATACATACCAGAACTAATTGTGTTGGTAAATAATATAATTAATAAAAAAAAAAAACATTTATAAAAAAAAATATTATAAATATAATTTATAATATTATTTAATTATAGCTTAAGATAAATACAATCTTATAAATAATAGTTTAGTTCAGTTATTTAATTACGCGTTCCGTTCACAAGTAATATTGAAGTGACGTAATATACCGTAGGTAAAATACTCAGATATAAAATATATTTATTAAAAATAATTTAATAATTATAATGAAACGCTATGTATTATAATTTAAAATAAATAATAACATAATTAATATTTTAATTATTATAAAATATCATGTTGGCTGAATAAGCTACTGTCCACGTCAAAGTCAAGGAAAGAGAAAAGAAAGAGAAGGGAGATGGCGGACGCGTCTGAGGAAGGATGGATGTTTTAAATGTTTAGAGAAGTTTTAATTTATAATTAACATATATCTAGTTATATTTAATGTATATAAAAAGCATGTGAGATTGTGTTTTCAATTGTGATATAAGTATTTGAGGTTGCTAAGATAAGTTATAAGTGCTTTCACTATTTACGATTGTTTGTATTGAAATACTGAAATAATATTAAAATAAAGAAGAGTGATATTAATGCATATAATGCCGTCAATATCCAGAGATAAATATTATTTATATAGTAAATGGAAATAAATACATGAAGATGTTTTATGAGGTATATAAAATTACAATTATATTAATGTACGCAGAATGCCTGCCGCCATCTTCGTTAGATGCGTGTATAGGAATTGTGAAATGAAAGTTAAATAGGTTTGGTGAATTATAATAACTTATAAATGTAATTTCTATATATATTAATAAATATTTAACATGTTACTATAAAAGGAAATATAAATATAATAGTATAATTTATAATATGATATAAAACTATTATATCAAAATATATATTTACAATTTATAAATATTATATAAATATGAGTCTGTTTAATGTCCTACAATAAAAGTAATCTTTCAATATTTTTTATATATTACTTTAATTAAATATAATAGACATTAGACATTAACCAAATATTAATTATTTACGATTTATACGACTGTTAGAGTTCATTGACCCTTGTTTTAGTATTAACTAATATTATAGTCACAACCGACTGCTGCTTGGCTTCGTTGGTTCTAATGTGCTTGGCTAAGTGAATTGCCGTGGCATTTAATTTTATATATATTATATTTAGATAGTTTCGCGGTGCCTTGCGGTGCGTCAACGTTAATACTTGGTGTATGATGGATAGGTGTGTGATGCTGCTTTGAGTCCTGGTACTGGTGTATGTAGCAGTGTCCGCCCGTCTCGCACGGGTGTGTGGTGCTGTTTTATGTCCCAGCTCTGGTGTACATATATAGTAGTGTACGCTTGTTTGTCTAACACTTGGTTTTATCGTAGATAATATAATGCGTCAATCGACTGATGTCGACGACATACTTATAATATATAGCCGGGCGTCACTGGTGCTGGCATATTTGATATAAGCGAATTGCTTTAGTAGTGTTGGATTCTGCTGCTGAGTTTCTTCCGCCAGTTCTTCTCAGCACTGAGGTTCTTTACTGAACTGGTAGTAGAATCGTGCCTACTCGGAGTCGCTGGCTGTCCTAGCGATAACTGAGTATTTTCAATTAATGATTTCTATATTACATTCCCACAACTCTGAGTCTAGTGTCAGTTCAGACAAACAGCTGCAGGGTGTGTGCTGTGCATGTTATTCTACGACGGTTCTGTTTAAAAGAGGCGTTACAATAACAGTGAATAGAAATTATATTAATATTAAAACTAAGGCATATAATAAGAGCACGAAGGTAATAATTATAATACGAATTATACTATACTAACGAATTCATACGGAAATAATAAACATTAAACACGTCACATTATACGTACAGAATTCAATATTTTTAAGATACGATAAGTAAATAAATAGTTTAAGAAATATACACGAAAGTTAAATGGGTATATTAATGTAATGCCCTCTAAAGAAACAAACTGAAGTGGATTCACATAATCGGCCGCCTAGCGGTAGGGAGTTCGATCTGATATGTGAAGCAGAGAGTTATATGTTATGTAATTATGGCTACGGCCTACATATAATAATCTCAACTCCATTGCAAGTATGTATATTAGACTTCGGTCTTTGAGTCAGTTATTTAATAATTGATCTTTCACAAAGGCATTATAAGAATCACAAATATTAACTATTCCGATCCGTCCCGGAAGGTTCAGAGCCGAACGGCCGGAATCCACGGTAAGTGGCGGGTGCGGGGCCACTCACTATCCCCCCTTAGTTATAACTATCAGTAATGATTGGGTATAACAGAGAGGAGGATAGGACGTCTACGATATTCTTTAGAAATATCACGAGAGAATGAAACGGACAGACAATGACATTTTATTTATCATAATATCTTTTATCTGTATTTATATTAAACTTATTGTACATTTAATATTTATATTGTTACCTCTGAATCTCTAAAAGATCTCGGATTACTTACGATCACTACGAAAGAGTTCTAACTATATTAGACGTATCACGAGCCATATTAAAATATTAAAATTATTATTTAAATGTTTTATTGAGTGTAGGGTGGAATATCAGTTACAATTTCATTTATTTATTTATCAAAATACAAGAATTGCTTTCAAGAAACAAAATAATTTACCGGCGGTACGCGTATTGACAATCTTTAAATCTATGATGGCTTTAATAGTGATGGGACAAAAAAAATAATAGAAATCGGTATAAATCGGTAAATTTTCTCGATAATTACTTTTCGTTGAATCTTTTCGGCTAATCATTATTACATTATGTGTGCGTTTTACTATTCATGCGGAGTATTTAAAATCCTAATAAATATTTTAAAATATAATGCTTTGTAACAATGCCTGTCGTTTTATCATACTAAGTTTTAAAATAAGTGGCTAAGTTTAATAATACTTTTTGTAACATTGCGCAGCAATAGCCCTGTTGCAATATTGATAATATAATAAGCAATAATTAATAAAATAACAATTGAGCAATTATATGGTAAGTAATTTCATTTTATTATTTTTAGAATTTACATTAAGTAAGTAAACTTTAATTTTTTACTTAAACAAGACTTCACATAAGACTTCAAAATATGCTCTATATGTATGTTTGTTATATTTTTGTAATTATTCGTTACCTATACAGATCTAGAAGAAACTACGTATATTAAAATAAACAAAATATTTTTATTTGACATATTTACTCAAATTGTAAAACTAAGTCCTCATCACAAGCTAAATTATGCTTCACTAATATTACAGAATCATTAAGATATGAAGCGAAGGCTAACCGTATTAACATTTATGCCTACGTAATTTTTATTTACTTGTAGCTAACAGAAACATGTGACATCACCTTTATATTTATACCTGTTATTTATGAAAAGCAAGTAGTTAGCATTTATAGCCAAGGTTAAGTCGCATTTTGGTATTTTATTCTTTTATAATATGAATGATAAAACCAAAGATAAAATGTACGTACGCAATTAAATTATAAATAAGGAAGAATTAACATATTCTTACTTAATTTTATTCATGAATTATATGTATATAATCCTATGACGCTTTAAATTTAAAATTTGAATAATTATATTCGACTCTCTTTTTCTGTATTGTCTTAATCATCTTTGAATGTAAAAAGTTAAAAAAAATAAAACATAATCCTACAGAATATTACTATAATTATTAAATGTATTGTAATCAATATTCCATATTGTCGAGTAATTTAAAATAATTTCCATTTGTATTTTCATTGTATTTTTCAGGCACAAAATAATAAAAATTATAAATAAACCATAGCTTAGGAATTTCCAAAATATTTTCTACAATGCAATAATCTATCATCAATTTTGATCTAGTGAATTAATTTTGTAGTTATCTATATTTGTCCTATTTACATTCATACATCAATGCGTTCCGTTGTAATTTACTGAAGATGTATTTATAACATTTTATACGTACAACTTAAATAAATAATATAATACCCTTAGTTTTGCTTACATTTGCTTTTATGCATTTTAGAATAGTAAGCTTAATTAAATTATTTGCTTTTAAATTTAAAATCATTTTTGAAACGGTCCTGCAAATCTAGCTACGAGTATAAAAATATCTTGTAAATGCTAGAGAAAATATAGAAGTAAGCTAACTACGTACTAAAAATCATATTTTAAATAATGGCCGCTATATGTTTATCCTTGTTTGATATCTGAATCAAAATTAAAAAATACAAAAAAAAATAAAAAAGAAAAGGTTTTTCGTTTTCTTTTTTTTTAGTAGTACTAATTATTTTTTTTATAGTAAAAGTAAACGATAAAATGTAAATAAAATTTTATTGTAATAAATTTTATCCTATAGATATTTGTCACGTTAATATATTATTTACACAAAGCGCTCTAAATTGATGCAGGTCATATCTTGCGAGACCGCAACGCACTAGCAATTTGCACTAACAACTTCTTTATAAAAAGCATTGCACCGAAAAAAGGTATTATAAAACTTGGACTTTTATGATGCCTTCATATACATATTATAGTGTTACACAAATGCGGTTTTTATCGTACATATTGCTTATTGTATAACTTTGCTGAATGCTAAATGTTATAAATATATAAAAGATAAATAAATAAAACCATTTTATATCTATAAAAAGTTTTTTACGCACAGATGAAGCTAACCTAAGAAATTATATGCCATATATTTGATGTACTTATATAATATTTTCAAATTTTTTTTAATTTGTACCTTTTAAATTAAATATTTTTTAATAATTTACACATACTATGTGTGGTGCCTTAAAGATTATCTGTATTTTTAATCCTTGGAACAAACTATGATAAATATGTTATAACTTCTATATAAATCATTTATTTTATTTACATGTAGCTATTTTTTTAGCAAAAATGGTTTTGTAATATAATAAAAATAACCCTTTGAATAAAATATAGTACAGTTTATTATTTCCTATATTAATTATAATATTAATTGTATATATTAAAATTTTTGTCATAGTTGAAAAATTAATATATTTGGATTCTATTTTTTAATTTATTGTAATTCACACACAAGTCGTGTAAAAATTACAATTCGCCTATTCAGTTCCATTTCAATTCCAAATTCAGTTTAGTTTGTATACATTCGAATTTTATTGCTAAGATTTATATAAGAGAAGAAGAAAATTATAGAAATATTTTTTGCTTATTGTATAATTAAAAAGCTAAGCTCCCATGAGTATTTTGTAGCTACGGCTTGAGTGCATAATTTTTATAATGCTGTTAATTTTTTAGTACTTATTCAGGACTTGCCATGAATATTATGCTCTTATTAATCTATCTCATGATTTTGACACGCTTGTTTACTTTTATTTCCATTTTAATTCATTGGATTTGTGTTTATATTATACTAATGTCAAAAAATAAATATCTAAGGTGTAAATATAAATTTAATATTTTTAAATATATAGGACTTTTATTAACAGTCCAAACAACCTATAATAATATGCATTAACTATAAGAAGTACTTATATCGTGTTGCATGAATGCTGCTTTACTTTTCTTTACACTGTTTTATATGAAGGTCATTTTACTCTGCCTTTAAGAGCTTAATTTCCCTTCCCGAGTTAGAATTTAAAATAGCAATTCACTAAAACTTCATTTAAAAAAAAAAAAAAATTAAAAGTAATTAATTTCATTCTATTCAATTGAATGAAATCTATCAATGAATGGAATGCTTAATAAAGCTATTTTAAAATAATGACAGATATTTATTCTTAGTTATTAATAAGTATATACTATACATAAGAATATTTTTAAAAAAAATTAACTTGCCTGATATTTTTAATGAACTTCTACCAATAGATATACAAAATTACAAATATCTTAGGCTTATTTTTATATAGTATAAATATTATGTACCTAGTAATTTATTTATTATACTTTTTTGAAATGTACAATTGTAAATGTAATTTAAGTCAATTTGTTTTCTTATTCGTTGATAAAAATAAATATAATCCTGAAACGTTTAATTCATATCGTTTTTAATAATAATCGAGATTGTCTAAAAAGTACGTAATTTCTATTAAGAATCACTATAGCTACTATATGTTTTTGTTTGCCTATTAAAAATATTATATTATTAATTAAACATGCCATATTGTTAGAGGTACGGAATTTTCGTATTTACGAAATAGATAGGAATAAATGCGAAAATTACACATAAATGCGAATAAATGCGAAATGTATGGTAATGTTCGTATGATGGATTGTTACGGCCTTATTTTGCCCATCTGTGGCTGCAAGTTCAACCAAATTAAATATTATTAGTATTGCTAGAAAGTTTTTCTAAAATTCTTTTTTTCCAAGGACTTCCTCAAAATGAGCTAATTAATGGGTATGCGCACTTTCATAGGTTAATTCTTCGGTCTATTAATATAAATGACAACCCCAATGTAAAGGACATCAAATGCAACTTTCCGTCCTTTGCTGAAGCAGCATTACAGAGTATTTGGAGTCCAACCAACAGCGTGGACGCTGAACGCTTCTTCAGCATATACAATGTCGTCGTAACAGACCGAAGAACGACGTTTAAGGAGTCGAATCTTGAAATTTCTACAATGTTATATTTTAATTAATTAAAATTATTTAATGTTAAGACTTGTACTTTGAAATTTTGTATTTTGTTAAATTTTACTTTCATATTTAGTAATAAAATTACTAAACAAGTATTTTTGTTTAATAAATACCTAATTTACCCAAATTTTATAATTTCGAAAGTATAAATGCGAAATTTATGCGAAATTTTAAAATTTTGAAAAATATAAATGCGAAATTGGTAATTTTTTTTTGCGAAAATTCCGTACCTCTACATATTGTACACAAGTTGGCGTTTTTTTGTTGGCGTAGAAGTTTTGGCGACAATATATTCATTTTATTTTATTATTATCATTATTGTACTAATTATTAACTTTTGTAATTTTCAAATTATACAAGAAATGCAACTCACTAGGTACATATTATTCCTATGGATATAGAGTAGGTTAATAATTTCTCTACATAACCACACTTAAAAAAATTACATTTTGTGAGACAATATATAACTTACACTAACTACTTCAGTAAGAGATGCATTAGACCATCATTTTTTTTATAAATACAGTATAACCTTAATGTAACGACATATAATATAACGATTACCTCGATTCAACTAATTTTTCGAAATAGGCTAAGACTGTCCGTAAGAGTTAATATAAAACATATAATATACCTATACATTCCGAATACACAATTTACATAACGAATCCTATCAGTTTAGTACATTCAATTTCATATTAAATTTATATCTCGAAAGGTTTAGATTAGTTAAATTTTTCGTAAGACACTGTCGTTTTAAAGTTTGCAATAGCTGATAAACGAAAAACCTGAGATCAATATTTTTTTAACCTTGTTATAACGAATCGTACACTGATCAGAGGTTACTTTGTACGAGCCTCATAATAAGAAGTCAATAACAAGAGTCATTACTTAATATAACGAATATTTTTCGATTTCCTTCAGAATCGTTAAATCGTGATTGCAATGTATTTGGCCTTAATTATCAACCGTAATGCTAGTTGTAGAAAATTTTAATATCTATAAATATATTGTTTACGTTCTGATGAAGTAAATCCATTCATATTATATTGTTCTCCTAATACCTAAACCTTTTTAATATTATATAATTATATTCTCTGGGGAAAATTTACATGTAAAAATAAATCACTTCTTTGTCAGGTCGTAACTATTATTTTATAATAAACATATTTTATAATATAATAAAAATAACCCTCAGCTATAAAATATTTGAATAGTTTCCTTTTCTTTCATGCCGCTTTTTAACTTCTATAAAAGGACATTCACAATTTGACTATATTTAAATTATTTAAAGTAACATTTTTTTCTCAAATGTATTGAATGGTGGTTTTTAAATATGTTCTTAATTTAAATTGGTAAAAAAAGAATACTATATATTATAATTTACAACCCACATTCGATTAAAAATCGGCTTGATTTTTTCGTAATTGTAATAAATTAAATTTAGTCTCTACATATTCAAGTTTTATTGCTGTTTTAATTTAGGCAAGCTGCAGTTTCAGTGAATTTTATTTTGTAGCTTTAACTCATTAAGAGACCAGCTGAAATGGGCAGTAAATTTTCAAAATATCTTTATCGAACTAAATTTAGTATGTCAAACATGAAAAAAAATCATGATAATTTTTAGGAACCTACAGGGGTATTCCCAAATTGGCACAATGGCAACATACGGGAGTAAGATTATATTATAACATATAACGTTATACAGGAATTTTAAAAAAAACGTGTTTTGTGATGCTTTATACGTAGTAATAAGTGTACGTGTAAAGGTCAAGAATAACATAAATAAAAATTATTATTCATATACATAAATCTTCTAAAATTGTCTTTGAAAATACTCGTCCCTGATGTTTTTATCTAAAACCAATACGTTTTCAGTTGTAAAATTTCTGACAGCCCACTTTCTAGGTAACTACGTTGGGTTATTAGAATCGCAATTTAAGCAATAGCTACTATTTAAAATGTTTATAAACCGCTTTTATACATGTGTAGTTCAATAATGATTATTTCGAATATTTCAACTCTCTTTTTGTATGATTTTCGTTCTGTGATATGTTTAGAGATTCCTTTATTGTGCTTGAGAAGTTCAAGGAACACATTTACCAAATTACAAGAGATAATGTTATTTACTTCATCATTATAAGTACTAAGAGCTCTACTACTATGTATATTGAAATCAGGGCTGATAGTATAAAGAGTGGGTTTAAAGTCGTGATCCTCTTAAAGATAAAAGGATTCAAAGTTGTTTGTGTTGGTATTTATACGCCTTTTAAAACGGACTTCGAGCTTTCAAATTAACTAGATTTGCATTTGTATTACACCGATGCATAATTTGCAGCTAATGTATAAGAGAAATGGCAAGTATACATTTAAAATTATCTGTATACATTAAGGTCTTATTGCAACGAGTTACTAGTGTTGAATAGCTAATCATTAAATAAGTTTGGGTACATTTTTTTTAGTTTATTGTTTAAAAAATCTCATTCGAATTTGTTGTTTATATTCTGACAGTAGTAATAGATAGTATTAATTCTAATGTCTATTATTAATTGTTAAACTTTTACTATTAAAACATGATTAAATTGATTCGCATTATAGATTATAGACATATAAGAAACTTGTAATACTCGTGAAACACTAATATTTTCCCAATCAATGTCATATAGCAGATTATCAATATGCTTTCGCAACCATTAATATTATATAAACGTATTCTTAAATATACATAATTTTTTGCTATTAATCAATAATATTTCATTATAATTTGATAGGAGAAGACACTGAGTAAGCAGCTTAATAGAGTATATTCATTATTTGTTGAAAATTTGCTTGTATACAATTTATAACTAATTCCTACCAATTAATATTTGTACACTTTACAAGACATAAAATACGGTTTCACGATTATTACACGATTCGCTACGGTTTTACTTATTTTGTTATAAGAATTATTGGACATATACTTTATTTAAATTTCTTTTGAGATCTAAATAAATACTATAATAAGTTTTTGTTCTTGTTCTTTGCCCTGTATGTTGTCAACGTATTTATTATCCCGTTTAATAGTTTTTAATAAACATAATCTATTGTTTTGAGTTTAATTACATATGTCATTTTCAATTCTTACTGGTAAAATATATACTTAGTATTACATAGTACTCATTACGTACTGTACACTGTATTGAAGTTAATTTTTATTTTATGGTTGAAACCATAAAACAAAAATTAAAATACTAATCTTATTAATTATATAAATATTAAGTAAAAGACTAGAATAGAAATGCAAAAGTTTATAAATTTACATTCTAGATCTCATGTAAAATATGTTTTATATATATATTTTTGTGCAATCTATAGAGACAAACGTTGTTAAAAAATATACTAATTTATTAAGGTAGTTTTAAATTATAGTGTCTGGACTCTATAAATACAGAACCTGTATTTATATAATCACACTAGTTTAAAGTAATGTTTGGAGCAAGATTTAAATTC
Organism: Heliconius himera; assembly: GCA_021202915.1. NCBI lineage: Eukaryota > Metazoa > Arthropoda > Insecta > Lepidoptera > Nymphalidae > Heliconius > Heliconius himera. The sequence goes on from JAJHJA010000559.1 coordinate 390,016, forward strand.
GTTAATAATTAAAAAAATGTATTACATAACAAAAGGTATGAACCATAGTTGTAGTGCAAGGAAAAATTATAATTACAAAGAAACTACGTACGTACTACGGATTTTTATCTTGTATAAGAATATTAATAATTAAAATTAAAATTATGATTTTATTAGCATTTATTAAAAAAAAAATGTTTTAACTTAATTGAAAATTACATTTTCAAGCAGTTTTCCTTTAACTAATGTTACTTTTTGAAAATTATAAGCTGCCTAATATTTAATAAATTTCTACTAATAAATAAGTAACTTAGTAATACTACATTTTATATATTTATTTGATTTCGTAACACGTTTTTATCAATACTAACAATGTTGTATCTACTTTTATTTATTTTACGTACCTTACCTATTCAAAATTTGATTAGAGTTTTAGTGATAATAATCGAAAACATTTTTTAAGTAATAATACTAGAAAAGGATAAAAAGCATCGCAACGAGATAGCATAACAGGACTACCAAATATTTATTATGGGGATGGTTTGGATTCCATAATAATTAACGTTAAGTTGTGTTACATTACTTATAATAGTATAGCTGGTTTTTAGGGTTTCGAACCTTTTAAGGAAAAAAGTAACTCTTATAAGATCACTTTGATGTCCGTCTGTCTGTCACGAGCCTTAATCTCAGAAATGCTTGGCGATATCGAGTAGAAATTCAAACCATATACTTAGATCTACGGTCCCAGGATTAATAGGGAACTTCCGTTTGACCTAGAAGTATGAAATTTGACAGCTAGCTATCTACAGGCAGTATACTAGTTTAGGAAAAATGTAGTTAAATAATAAAAATAATAGCCTTAAAAGTGGGACAAATTCGGTATTAAAGCCGCTAGTTCACGTGAGCTATTAGATGAAAGAGCTCTGGCTAAACTAAGCTTGAATTTAGAAAAGCTCGAGAACTCCAATTTTTGTACAGAACCTAGTCGGTAGGCGAGACCGACTCGCGCTTGTCCGGTTTTAGAGTTATAATATAATTTTTTACTCAAATTTAGAAATATTTTTGTTCATTTAACAAATTACTAGTATATAATATTGACGTCGTTGCTGTCGTATTTGTTTAGTCTTTTGTTGTACCTATATTTTTTAAGGTTCTTTCTTTTTACCTATTTTCTTTATCATTTTTTACTTCTTATGTCTGTCCTATTTTAGTGATTTCTATAGTAGTTTTTATATCAGCCATAAAAAAATTGATTCATCCTCCACAATACTTTTGTCATCTATTCTATTCATTAAAAGACACACAAGATTTTATTCATTTTTCTATTCATAAACTATACTACATTTAGCCATATATTATATATATCGTTTTTTGCTGAACTTGCATTTCGCAAAGCTATTGTTACCATAATTGTTTTCTTGATTTATTGATGTAAAAGATTTAGAATTCAAATGATTTTATTTTAATTTTTATAAATTATCTTTTGATCATTAAATAGCTGATGGCTCTGCATGTGTTGTAGCTGAAGGCATAAATTCGTTTTGGTTCATGCTGTCTCCTGTAGTTTCCCAAAATATCGAAATCAGCTCATTATATCTATTTTATCCCCTACATAGGTGCTACCTGGGAGGGCTTGAGCTCTCTCAGTAAAAGCTAAGCTAAATTTAATTTCTATTATCTTTTTATACTAAAGGGAATGAATATACGAGTAAAGTTAAAGGTTTAACAATCCAAAAATTGTCATCATACATACATAAAAATGTATACCTTTTGATTTCTCATATAAGAACAATATCTAAGATTGCTTTGTGATTAATAATCGTAATGTGAGATATATCTAACTTTATATTTTTTATATAATTAAAGATGTATTAAGTACCTAATAGAATTGTTTTGAAACTCAAATCTCAATACTTAACTACACATTTGTTTTATTATCGGTACTTTTGCAAATAATACATTTTTGAACGTTTATAGTTTAAATTACCCAACATAATAGATAGTAATTTGATAATCCTTAAGCGTTTTGTAGTTTTCTTTTATTTATTTTTAAGTTTTTCTTTCTTGAATAGACGTAATCAAATACTTGCATCACAATTTTATTATATTATATAAAACATTTATTGTAACTTTTTATTAATAAAAAGTAATATTTTCAGTAAATTATTACAACTCTTAAAAACTATTATTGAAAATAGTCAGAACTATATAGCTAACATTAAATAATTCACGGCCTCACATGTTTAGTTTTTTATAGGGAAATTAACTATAATATATTTTCTATCAAATATATTTCACTAATCACATTTTTATCTTGTGTTATTTTATTTATTGCTTGTTTAATTTTAACTCAGTAATTTAAAATCAATTAAGTTTTCAAGAAAAGCAGTTGCTTAGTAAGTCGTAAGTAAGTACGCCTATATATCAATATGCTATATTTAATGAAGAGTTAGAGATAATATTGTAACATTTATTGGATTGGATTAAAAAACTATTTAAGCGACAAATTCTGGTTAATATACAACTTTACGAAATACTCCAAAAGCTCAACTCTACCTAGATGTACTCTACATTTTAAAATTCTTTTATTACGATTTTAAACTTTCAAGTCTTCAATATTTTTTTTTTGTTATGCAAGTGGTGGCTCTTGTACCTTCTTTTATATTTTATGGTTCTTATAAGACCATTTTGTTATACGTATTATTTTTTTAAAGCTGAACTATATGGAGAAATTATTATAATTGTAATAATTTGTTCTAAAGAGGAGATTGATATGGATTTCTCATATCTATAGTCTAATGACTAATCTAACTGGAATCTACATAATACAGATTGTTATTGTTACATTTTTAAATAAGGATAACAATATCACAATCCATTACATTAAAATGACTTTACTATCTCTTTTAGAAGTTAATACACAATACACTTTGAAATCTTTTCTTTTAAATTACCTGTTATGTCAACTTACAAAATTGTAATTATTTATTCAAGGTCAAACTACAACGCAATAAGACTACTTCAATGAGTAACTTGAATATAAATTTAGTGGTAACTATCTGTGGTACCTAGAAAATGGAATCAAATAGTACCCACCTTATGTTTTATCCTTGGTATTTCTCTTGAATTGATTTTCAGGTCAATCAAGGATCTACGCGTCAACCGGGCGATGACTCTGCCATTTTAGATTCTAACGGAACTTGCCACTTCTCGTAATAAACTCCAATTCCCCAGACATATTATAAATATGTAATATAAGCTTAATACTACATAAAAATAAGTAAATAGCCTCAGCCTAAATCTAAATTATAAATATCCTAAAATACATATCGTTATATCCGACCCTCAACACTACACTATAGGAAAAGGTATCGTGCAAAATCGCTGGGAACAAGGTTTTTATAGTGATCACTTGATACGCCCCAGCTGCTACAATCCGTACAAATGAAAGAGTCCGCAAATGGAATACTATCTGCGCAGAGTTGACTGCTTTTGGAATTTAGGAGCATAACCATTCTAGAATTTTCTTTGTCTGTTGAAAAGAGATACAGCTATAAGACTAAAAGAGACAACTTATAATTTCTGGAATATTCCATTGAAATTATAGTCCAAGAGCCATCCGCTCACTTCTTAACAAAAGAAAAAAATTAAACATTATTTTATTGGAGATACTGATTATTATAAAACATTATAAGGTAAATGATGTAATACTACACTAACTATTAAAAGTAAATGAAATAAAAATTTACATTCATTATATAATTAATAATGATATATATTTTTAATAATAATAAATCTAAAAATTGGTGTTAAAACAATGTTAACGCATATTAAAAATTAAACAGTATCTATAAAACGTCATTAAAAACTATGTTTTTATTAAGGTATTAACGCCAAAGTGATAGCGACGCACTCGCCTCATTCACGAAATCGAGTCACAGGTAGGCGGCGATGTTGAATTGCGTAAAATACAACGAGAGATCTCCCTTTTACGTTCTGGTATGTTTTTTTTTGAGAATGAAAAGCGATCGTTCGGCAATGCTTAGAAATATTTTTGTAGTAGTATGTGTAACGTTATTGGTATCTATTCATAACTGAGTCACACGAAATACAGTATGAATAAATATGGATTTCACGATGAAATGAAAAAAAAATCTACGTCTAAACTGTTGAGGTATCTTGAATAATTTCTTTAGATATTTAACTTATTTAACCCTATATGCTGCTTAAAAGAGCGCCAGCGCTTCAATCCTGTATAAATCTATTATTAATATATGGTATAAATCTATTCTGTAAAATTTCTCATATAGAGTATATGGCAAACAGTTTACTTGCATCATAATAATTTGATTAATTGATAAAGTTGTACAGTACGGTCGACGAAGTGTTGTACTCTGAAGTTAGCAGTAGACGACTGTACAGTTTTGGTTTTAGATTTGTACTTTCGTTTATTTTCCTCCTGAGTATATGCAATACGCCTAAATATTAGGTAGCCAACGTTAGGACAGCCAGATAGTAAATAATATTAAGTAATATAGGTTTTCCGTTGAAGAATTTTTGTATGGTTGGTCGCGCTAATTTCAAGAACTATTTATTTATCGAGGAAGGCTGTTCGCTGATTTTTGAGAAACCCATTTTTTTAATACTACTAATATAAAGGAGGTTCCATTATTAATAATATGGAGACTTTTCTAGACTACACGTTCATACGAGTTCTCGCTTGTAATCCAATAGACATACATAGATACCAATATAATAATACATTAATCTTCTTAATATGTAGAGAATTATGTAATTATGTAGATATTACGGCTATAAAGCTAAAAAGTTAAAAATTATAAAATCTTATTAAATGCGAGCTATGTTAGGTTAGGGTTTTTATAAAGTAAGATATAAACCTAAGCTGCCATTAAAACCAAACCAAGTAGTAATAAGCCAAGTTGGCTCTTGGACTATAATATGAGCGAAGAAGACATACATATTGCTGTTTCACATAGCTCGATCAATACTCAGCAAATGCGTTTCGAGAGCATTCCACGTAATGCTGCGTTGAATTGGTGCATTTATAATGCTACCAGTGTAAATGCTAATTTTCTGCTTTTAACTAATACAAAAGTATATATGTATATATGTGCTAAATAATAATACATACTTTAAACTGGAATAATTATTCAAAAGAAAATCCATTTTAATCTTTACGGTGTAATAATTTAAAATAAAAAGTAAAACATACACAAATATTGAATTCAATTTCAAATTTCAATTTATATAAGATTGAAAAATAATGAGTTACTTATTAGTTATTTCAGTCAACATTTAAATAAAACAATAGCATTTTTTTAATGGATTTTATACTTATTTACTATTCTTGACTTATTCATGTTTATAATTACTAATTTATATAGACACATGTTTTCAAAGAATAAGAATAAAAAAAAACTATTAAAAAATAAATTACTATTAGTATTTTGAAAATTTAAGATCTGCTAAATAAATTCTTAACTTTATTTATTTGTATCTATAGCAGGTACTAAACATATTTTGAAAAAGAATCAATGATAATTCTATCAAATAAAGTCTTTAAATAATGTCTTAACAAAAAAACAATTCAACACGGAAATTTTACTGATGCGGCAACACCAAACTTCATAACCCCACTTTAGCGCAATTTCTGAATCACTCGAAGTTCATTGGTTGAAAAATGTCGCAATGTTACTTACCTTGTCGCACACATACATTTTATCGTATAGTAAATATATTGCTATGCTACTCATTTTGCTTGAAATAATTGTATTGGTTGCTTAAATTATTTTGCTAGAGTATTCTATCTCTGCATTTCTGTGATTGGCCGTTGTAAGATTTTTCAATAAATTTCTTGAATCTGATTCGTTACCTCCGTTGGACTTTATGAACAACTCGAACAGGCGGCAACGGAATCCTTATTTGAAAGACTAAAGCGCAGATAACAAGTAAGCTTGGTGTCAGCATCAAGTGAATTTTATTGAACAGTTGCAGTGTATATTTCTAATTATAATTGAGAAGGTTTTTATAAATATGCCAAAGTTATCAACGAATGCGGAAAATTTAAGATCCAAGTTGATTTCAAAGGAGCGGCGAAAAAATTCGCCCACGAAGAAATCAGTAGTATGGTTCTTACAAAGATGAAGAAATAGCGGAGGCTTATCTGGGAACACTAGTGCGTGATGCAGTCATCACTCTACCCGCTGACTTCAACGACTCTTAACGCCAGATCACTAAAGATCTAACTACAGGCCTATTGCTATCACCTCCCTTCTGTCAAAAGTCATGGAGAGCATTATCAATAGCCAGCTCTTGGTTTATCTAGAGGATCACCGATTGATTAATGACCGACAATACGGCTTCCGCCATGGTCGCTCAACCGGTGGTTTTCTGGTTTACCTAACCCACCGCTGGGCTGCGGCTATTGAAAGCAAGGGAGAGGGCCTGACAGTTTGTTTGGATATGGCAAAGGCCTTAGATCGCGTGTGGCATAGGGCGCTCCTGGCTATACTTCCATCCTATGGGCTTCCCGAGAATTTATGCAAGTGGATCGTCAGCTTTCTCACTGGGCGCAGCATTAAGGTCGCTGTCAACAGTTTTTGCTCCAAAAATATGCCCGTGAACGCTGGCGTTTCCTAAGGCTGCGTGCTGTCCCCTACTCTGTTTCTTATGTATATCAATGGCATGTTACAGGATTCTAGCATTCACTGCTATGCAGATGATAGCACAGTGGACGCTGTTTACTCCGGCCGAGCAAGTCTTTCCCGGGAAAACGCTGAACAGTGCCGAAATAAACTTGTGTCTTCTGTTGAGGCATCCTTCGACAATGTCTCTTCATGGGGTGAAAGGAACTTAGTTTAGTTTAACCCCCTGAAGACCCACCCACTAAAAAAACCCATTTATCGTATCGCCAGTCTTTCAAAACACTCCACTTACAGCCGCGCCGAGAATTAGTATATTGGGCCTTAATGTTTCGAGTGACAGCCAGTATTGCGATCATCTGGAAAGCAAGGCCAAGTTGGCCTCGAAGAAACTGGGAGTCATCAACAGAGCGAGACGGTACTTCACGCCAAAACACCGTTTGGCCCTATACAGGGCCCAGGTTCGGCCTCATATGGAGTACTGTTCTCATCTCTGGGCTGGTGCACCCCAGTATCAGCTTGAACCATTTGATTGCATACAACGTAGAGCCATTCGAATTATTGGGGACCCAATGATCTGTGAAAGGCTTGACACTTTGGCTTTGCGTAGACACGTCTCCTCGCTGTGCGTTCTCTACCGCATTTATCATGGGGAGTGTTCTGAATAACTGTTTGACCTGTTACCTGCCGCCAAATTTTCTAACCGCACAGTACGTCACAAGTTAAAATATCATCCACACCACATGGATGCGTGACAATCCACTACTGTGCAGTTTCGTAGGAACTTCTTTCCACACACCGCGGAACTGTGGAATGGCCTACCCGCGGCTGTGTTTCCAGGACGATATGACATGGGTACCTTCAAAAAGCGCGTCTATCTCCATCTTAAAGGCCGGCAACGAACCTGTAGCTCCTCTGGTGTTGCACGGGGCCGTGGGCGGCGGTAATCACTTACCATCAGGTGACCCGAACGCTTGTTTACGCCTCGTTTATTAAAAAGTTTTATTTAATTGTTATATTACTGTGAAACTAATATCTGTTGGATTCAGAGAGTATAATGTAAAGATAAGTTAAAAATAATATTTACAACTTACAATTAATAGATTAGGTTATAGGAATCAGGTAACAGTTTGTTTGCAAAATTATAACTCTTCCTTAGCAATCGGGAAAAACTGGCACTTAGTCAGCCTCTGCTACAGTGGGGCCAGTGTGCACTCCGGGGCGCTGCTGGTGCGCACCAGGCGTTGAACCTGCATTGTGCATCTTGATCATTACAGGTGAACACACTCGCTGCACTTCATTCAATCTGTGCTCGTACACTTCTTTCTCGGCTAAAGTGTTGTTATCGAGCCGCTTCGTCGCATTCTCTGCGAATGTGCCCCCGCCACTTTTCACCTATCAAAGCTCTTCCCTAGGTATGCAATGGTAATTAAAGATAAGGTAATAAAGATTTGCCAATGGTAGGTAAATGTGCAAGATGGCGGTGAGTAACACGATAAATACTGATTTGGAAGAAAATAATAAAAAAGCAATGGAAAGTATGGAAAGCGCATAGAGTGGCAAGCATCGACTGTTATAGCTAAATATGCCGTCGACAAGGGGGTAGGCGTAAATGTTAGGACACCTTACCGGTTTAGTCGACGGCAGTGAACGCTTTCATATTAATAAACTAAATACGAATTTATAAATTCAATTAAATGTATGTTTGTATATAAGTGATAAACAAATAAATTACAATATTAAAATATATAAATAACACACGCCCTACATGCCTATGCGTCTTTTCTTCACTATTTGAAATTTTCACACATGTTATTTTGTGTCACTTCTAGGAGATAGCAATCTAAATACAAATTGAAAACCAAGCCGACATGGCGAAACCTTATTTAATACGTGCAACGAGCTTTTTCCTTCTCATACATTTTTATTCTCTATAAACAGAAGGAACCTTGGCCAAGGGGACCCTGCAAAGTATCTTTAAAGAGATCATCGCAAACAGACTTTTGATTTGAGACAGACTGTACGGGGGCCCTCTCCCAAAAAATCTGACACCCCTGTCAATCATCTTTTTCTATTTTACAAATGCTCAAAAAACTACTTGGCCCTACACGCCAAAAATATCCAAAGTTTTCCATTTTTCTTGTTTTATTTTGTCGCCTGACTATTACAGAAGAATATATATAAGCCGCAACTAAGCACTTCTAAAAATAAAACTTTTTTTTCAGGTCTACGTGTAATACTTTCTGTTTTTAGTGTCTTTCAAAACCCCAAAACCAAACCTCGTTTTCATTTACCAATTATATTTCTATTGCTTCTTCACTCATATAATTCTTAAATATATTAGCAGAACATACTACAACATTTCCATTTCCTGTCACAGGAAGCGGAAAATTATTCTCTAATTTTTGAAGGTACTTGTTTCTTTTTGATGGATCTTAAAACTTCCAGTTTCTTATGTGGCAATTCGACTCAAAGTCACGACACATATCATAAAATATTTATGAAGGAAAAGTGAGTGTTAAGAAAGGTACTGAGAGACCTCGGTTGACCTTAGAGAACACAGCATCGAAGATACTGGAGGAAGGTCCCGTAAAAAGCATGAGGACGCCACGGTGAGAGATAAAGTTACTAACAGTGAATGAGGTGAAAGAGGTATGTAGAAATAGTAGCGCTTGGCGCTCCGTTCTCTCCGACTTCCCTACTTGTAATACAGCGTGGAGCTAAAAAAAATTATTTAATTTCAATTCTTTACATATATACAGAATGGAAATGTCATCACTACTTTTACGGGAACAGCATATAAGATAAAATATGTTAAGCCCATGCCTAAAAAAATTAATCTAGATACCTCAACAGTTTAGACGTAGGGTTTTTTTTCAATTCACGATGTTTATCCATACTGTATTTCGTATGACGTAGTTACGCATAGATAGCAATAACGTAAACACATACTACTACAAAAATACTACTAAAACTTAAGCAACTTTGAACTTTGCTGCCAATACCTACGGCTCGATTTCGGAATGAGGCGTATGCGGCGGTTTCCCATTCATAAATTTATGTGTGCGTGCGTCGTTCTTGACAAATGGCGTTTTATATTACAACAATAATTTTATTATTTATTTTGTTTGAAAAAAATACTTTTTCATTTTTGGGAAAAAAAAGTAATTGTTAGGCTTTTATAGAGTAGTTAAAACTGTGGTTTCATTGAAAGTGGTGCTAACACTTCCATTCTGTATAACGAAGCGGGAAGCGTGGGCCTAGGCAGGCAGGCCTGAACACACCCAAGTCAAACAACTTTACGTTTCGAATTCATATTCTGCGACATATATTATTGTTAATACCACAGCATCATTTTCTGGTGTCCGACCAAAACGAGGTTTCAGCCAAAACCAAAACCGAAACAGAACCTTCGGCTTCACTCTCAGGTTCGGCCGAAACTGATTTTTTTTAATACACAGTATAATTAACGACTAACTGAAACAGTCGATACAACTGATTATTACCAACAATATTCACTCTATATCGCATGGTCCTTAGTTTTCAAGATATAAGACATACAAAATATTTTTAAAGGAATAAAGAATAATATAAAATAAGAATATTTTTTTCAATCTGTATTAGTACATTAATGTATTTTTTTTTTCAGTGAAATAGTTAAAAGTTGTTGTGTTAAATCAATACCAATTGCGAATTTGGCAAATCTGATATTTTTTTAGGATTCCAATTTTGAGATATAAGCCATACAAAATATTTTTTTATTAAATATTAAGTATTGGCAACAGAAGGTTAAAGAAAATTTAAAAATCAAATAAAATAAATCAGCTTCACGCTGTATCCCGCATACAGCAGGGGATAGGCAGAGGGAACCTAGTGTAAAGACACTCCGTTCTCCGTTTCTGCCGAATTTTGGAGGCATTGCGTGGTGAGTGGCAGAACTCAACGCCGCGCTTTGCCTCAACACCAGAGCGAAGAAATGGAAACATAAATTTAAGTAAATATTTCATCTCCTCGAGTGAGGATCGAACCCACAACCAGTCGGTTTTACAGTCACACTTTGTGCCGCTGCGCCACGACTGGCCTCAAAATAAAATTTATTTTGCGAAATTTTTGTATTCTGTGATAGGTTTTCACAAATTGTTGTGTTGTTTTATTTATATATGTGTTTTTATTCCAAAGTTTGCAAGCGCTAACAACTCTGCAGAACAAAAAAAATCTGTGGCATTTTTGTATTAATGGTTTTTAAAAATACATACTAACGCCCAATATTAATAACCTATCTCCAACGTCAATCTTAGATTGTTTCATATACCTATGCAATCTAGAGATTGGATATACATATATGAGTTGTTTACGAAAACCTTATGGTAACAACCCCAACACTTTAGGTTTATTTTTTGTTTGATAACAGTCTGAACTTCGTTCATTTTGACATTGTATTATATTTAAGTTGAAAATAATACTTAAAAATCTGTGTGTATATCTATGTAAAAATTTGATTTATAAAAAACTAGCGGCTCGCCCACGGCTTCGCCCACTTAAAATACATGATTACTGATTTAATAAGCAGAATTGATTGGCAACTATAATGACTTCTAATATGATTGTTTTTTCGACATTATCGTCAAAGAATTTTTGATTGTTTTAAATAAAAAATACGACTATTGTTGATATTTGATATTTATAAAATAAACATAAAGCTAATTATTTATTACACGTATATGTTTTTGTAACTTTATGTTCTTTTTACCTATATAATATACTCTGTTAAATGTGCTGCTGTCAAAGAATAATTTAATTTACTCATTCAGACACAGCCTTAAATGTTAAATTATTTATTTGAAGGATTCATAATATTCTTTGTAAAATAACTGTAATAATTGCATATTAACTCCTGTACAATTTTTAAATTAGTTACATATATTATATGAACGAACCAACCAAAAAATCTTTGTATTTACTTGATATTTCTTTCAAGATCGTTCTTTATCTCTCTGTTGAATTAATGCCTTGAGTTCATTCAAATGACGATAACTTTTTTTTTTAATGAACCGATTTTGATGAACTAAACTTTAGTAGTTAAGTTGAGTTAAAACAAAGCAATTGGTGAAATTTTCAAGTAAATCGGTTCAGTACTTTCAGAGAAAAACGCGAACAAAAATATGTCGCCAGACAGACAGACAGACAAGAAATTAAAAAAAAATCTATTTGCTTTCTATTATTATTTTTAAGTGTCCCTCTATCCATTTCAGTCAAAATTACTTAATGTACAGACAAAATATTTTTACTGTCTTATTATATATAGAGATAAATTTGTAAATAGTGTCGCGGGCACGTAATGAACTATTTTACTGCGGACAATGTAATTGATAAAAAAGCAATTTGTTAACAAATTTAAAATTACATCTTAAACAAAAACACATATCAGTGTACCAAAAATTTTGTGATTCGGAATCCGAACGGACATCTAGTAATGTAAACTATAATTTTTTTTTTTTTTATCACATTTTAGAACTTGCCACACCGAAAAATAAATGCTTGCTTATCGTATAACGTAAAACAGTAAAAAGTTGTATCATTATTTTTAATATAATATAATATATATTACATCAGTTTAAAATAACAGTTAAAAAATATAATATAAGGAATAATTCATTATAACAGTATAACAGTAACGCCCAACACTAACTCTAGCCAATGTCAGTTGTCACTATTCAAGTCTTCAGTACTTTTGTTTAGTGATACGCAGTTGTTCGTAGTTGCTGCCTTGGTGGTTTTGCTATTTATACATTATTAACATAATTCCATTTTGGTTCAATTATTTTAAAGCTTAATTGCAAATCTACATCTATGCTAGCTTTCATATAAGTGAATTTATCGTCACGTGTTATTGTGATATAATGTCACGATAAATATCAATATAGGACTAGTGCTTTTAATTTATAATTTAAATTACTTTTACTATGGCGCCGAATTTGAGTAAAATAACTTCAAGGACAGATGTAAAACTAGGAATTGCTGCTTCCGCAGCTTTAAGTGCTTGGATATTGAGAAATTACTTAAATTCAAGGTATACCAATTACCCTTTTTTGATAATATATTAACATGAATAAAAATATAAAAATAAAATTTTATTACTTTCTCTTATAAAATTATTGCATTTTCAGACCAAAAAATGTTAAATCTGGTCAGCTATCTCCTGAAGAAAGAGTTCAATACATGATAACAGATAAAAATAAAAGAGAACCAAAAGCACAAGTTGATGCAAGGTTTATTGCTGAATTAAAAGTACTATGGTCTATTATGTTCCCTGCCTTATGGAGTAAAGAGAATGGATTTATGGCACTGATAGCTCTATCCCTTATAGCAAGAACACTATGTGATTTGTGGCTTATACAACATACAACATTAATTGAGGGGTAAGTTATTTATTAATGCTATTATTAAGATAGTAAAAAAGAGTAAAGTGAGTCTGTCATGGTAGCAGTTTTCCTCTTCAGGGAAATTAATTATATTCAATTCCTTGTTCTGGTAACAGCATTTGGAAATGCCGATGCATTCTGCCATTTAACATGCAATGTCCCAAAAATTGTCCAGAAAGACGAATGGAGTGTTTTAACACAAGATTCCTTCTACTAACATTTATATCTGAGGTAAAGGGCTTCATAAGCTAGAGAACATTAAATAGTTACACACATGATTGATTCTGAATTTAAAGCATTTGTGGTAATATTTATCTTTAAGTTTCTCCTGTATTACCCCATAAAAAAAGAGGGAATCTAGTGTTAAGACATTTCATTCCCTACGCAAATATAATAGGGTGGCTATTTTTGAAATACTTTGAATTGAGTGATGGAATTGAGGAGAAATGAAAATAAATAAAATACAATAACTTTCCTGAGTGGGGATTGGTACCACAAAATTGCATTTACTGTCAGTGATTTGTCACTGAGCCATGATATGATGAGCTTCATGTTTGCACATCTATGTTTATGTCAAGAACATTCGAAAATAAAAATAGGCTCATAGACTGCATGGGCACAATACACACACTATTTTCATTTCCTTGCTTTTGTTACAAGATAAAGTTTAGCCATTAGCGTATCAATACCCTTTTCATTAAGCCATGAGATATGAGGTAAACAAATGGAAAAAAGGTTATTTTATTGGCCACAGTTGATGGAGCTTGATATAGTATATAAAGAAACAAAAAATATCTATGGATTTAAATTTATCAATTTCATCTATGATGACATGATTTTTATAATTAGATAATTTTAGATCTAAAAATACTTCTGTTCACCCCATTACAGTATCATAAACACCATAAATTATTTTTCAATTTTTAAGAATAATGTTTAAATACTTGACATGTAAAAAGTCAAATATGTATGTAAATATATTTTTATTAATTATTCTGTATTTTTATGACTGTGCTAGCTTAAACATATTTATTTCAAATATATAACTGTATAAACTTACTAATTAAAGTTTATCTTACATTTCATATAATGACATAGAACTATAAAGTAGCAACTTTACTTTAAATTGGTAATGAAAGTTGACTCAAGTTCATAAAGGCAGCCATTGTATGCAAATAGTAAACATATTTTAAATTACTTTTAATTGTGAGACACATTTTTTTTTGGTTGAAACATTTACCATAGTAGCATTTTATTATTGTTCATTTTATGTTTCATTTAGAAAAAATGCATAATATACATAATGTTTGCGTAATCAACATAGATTACATATTTATGTACATTCTATTAAAGTTGAGAATGAGAAGCAAATATTTTTCTAGGGTTCCTTTGGCTACTTATATACTTTATTGTGACCCAAAGTTAGAAATATAATGTAAACAATTGGGCTAATTTAACTCTGATTGTTTTTCAAAACAAAATATAAAAAGAAAACAAATATCTTGCATATTTTTTCATATTAACATAGTTAGGGATTTTAAATATTATATTTTTGTAATAGTTCTACAATCAAAGATCAAGATTTTTTTATCCTAAAGTTTTTTAGGCTAGTTAAATTAACATGTTCGTGAAAAAACTTATATGAAAAACTTTTAAAATTTTAGTTTCTATTTTTTATATAGCAGATTAATTTAAAATGAAGAAAAATTTAAATAAGGAAGCAATGCAATGGTGTCGTTTTCTTTAAAAAGTCTAGACTTTTAGTCCTATAAAAATCGATTCAGCTGTTCCGGAGGTTAGCCCGGACAAACAGTTTAAAAGTGCCAAATTTTGCCTAATGAAACAAATTATTATTAATGTACTTTACTTTTTCAAAGTGCGTTACACGATACTAAAACACAAATAAACAATTTTAATTTTTTGTTTTTTTTTAATAGAGTAGGCACAGAGAAACTTGTGCTAACACACTTTTGGCTCCACTTTCTAGATTGGAAACATTGCATGGTGGCGTTTAACGCCACGCTTACCAGTACCTGCGTCATGTATCCGAGACAAATACAAATACAATAATTCCTTCGGCTCGTCACGGATATCAAACCTCCGGTCAGAATCAAGTTATGCCATGTTGTTATTGTTGTTATGCTTTCGCGGTTAAACCGGTAAACTGATCTTTACAAAAGGCCCACTTGTATAAACAGTTAAATTTTGCACACTGAAGATGAAGTTCAAATATTCAACTTTATACTTATATTGGACTTTACAAGAACATTTTCAAATTTAAATGTTAAATATTTGAAAAAAAATCTTAAAAAAGATATTTTGCATTGGAACGGTTTAAGATAAAATTTGGATATATAACGCACAAATTATGTTTGAAAACCTCGGTTTCCAAGTTCTGGGCTCTAAAGTACTTATTTGTTAAATTTAAGTACTTACTTGTCCTATATTGCCAATAATTATTGACGAGATACATTTATATGTCTGTAATTAAAGAATATTTATTATATTTTTATTTCTACACAATACAGCATTAAAGCAAGTTACTTGCACGTGTTGAAATAACTTGTTACGCCAGAAAGTCCTTAAGTTTTTTTATCTAACTAAAATAAAATAAGATATACATCAGGATTGTAGAATTTATTTAGTTCATTACATAAACGTTGGTGAAACTGGCAAATATTCGATAAAAATGATTCATATAACTGGTTTTCCTTTATATTGGTTTGTGGACGAGGCAGCCATCATCTAACAACGCAACGTTTGCCTATTACATCATTAAAATCATGCATTAAAAAGTAAAAGTAACTTAAAAAGTGAAACCTATTCGCTGCGTATCTGGATATGACTTGTCTGAGTTAACAATATGAACATTTAAGGACTGGACCTCATTTACTTACAGTACATAATTTCAGAATGAAATTAAATAAATTTAAATTAAATCAGCTTCACGCTGTATCCTGCACATAGCAGCGTAGGCAGGGGGTTCAGTGTCAAGACACTGCGTTCTCCACTTTCGGCCGAATTCTGGCATTGCGTGTTGAGTAGCGAAACTCAACGTCGCGCTTTGCCTCGACACAGAGCGAAGAAATGAAAATATAAATTTAAATATATAAATAAGTATTTGATTAGAATGAAATATAAGAATAATTTGTTTCAAAATTATCTACCTATTGTATAACTACCTATTGTATTAACAATTATCATTATCGCACCAGATTGTGGATTAATCGTATTAAACTAAATAAGTACCCATGTATAAAACTTGACAACACTTTAGTTACAAATGCAAATTGCGAATCATTTAAATTTTATACAGGAAAATTATAGCACTTTTTTATTAGTTTACGATTTTTGAATGAATTTTATTATTTCTATACTAATCGTAAAAATACAACCTAAATATTAGGTTTTTTTTCATAAATATATTTTGCTAGTGCCATAGCAGTAAACACTGACACACACAAAAACCGACAAAATGTAAACTGGAATGACCCTGAATGGAGCTAATTAAAAAGAACAGAAATTGTGTGTATCGAAATCGACTCATACGTCCAAAGTCCACGATAATTTCACCACCACCAGTTAGAAATATGTTACTGTATATGAAAATCGCGATATTCATTTGTAGAATAAATAATTTTCTCGCTATGTAATGCTCGCGTCGAGTGCGCTGTTTATCGTGTTACTCTAATGGACTTTGCTTTGGGACTTAGGACCGTTGGTAAATGTATTGCTTTGCTAACGCGAGGTATAGATAACCAACGGGGAAAATAATACAATTTTCCGACTATTATACTACGTTTAGTTTATATTTTTTGTAATTATATAAATAAAATATTAGTTACAGAAAAAATAAATATAATATATAAAATATTTTGTTATTTAAACTAAATAAAAAAATATTAACTAAACTTCTTAGCATTTTATATAATTATAAAAAATATTTTGTCGCTAACAAAATATGGCCCGGTAAAATGAACTAAGAACTGTTGTAAAATGAACTAAGAACTGCTGAACTGTTATTTCACCATTATTAGAAATCAAAATAAAATACGAATTATAAAAATCTTCTAAATCATTTTTCTCATTTTCAATTAAAAACTTTTTAGTGATCCTGACGTTCCTGAAGTTATTAACATAAGTTTTATTTCTTCCTTATTTATTATTTTATTGCTAAATAATAACTACTTCATGAACAACTTTAAAGGAAGGTTGTCAATTCAATATATGTATAATGTGGTAATGGAAATACAGTACATTTATATGTATATTACTAGTGTACGAACGGTTGAATTATACAAATATTTATTATTATTTTCAAATTTTAATAGGATTAGTAAGAAAAGATAAGCTAAATAATCAAAAGAAGCCGAAAAAAAATAATAAAATCAGCTTCACGCTGTATCCCGCACACAGCAGGGTAGGCAGAGGGAACCTAGTGTTAAGACACTCCGTTCCCCACTTTCTGCCGAAGTCTGGAGGCTTTGCGTGTTGAGTGGCAGAACTCAACGCCACGCTCAACCTCGACACCAGAGCGAAGAAATGGAAATATAAATTTAAGTAAATATTTCATCTCCTCGAGTGGGGATCGAACCCACAACCAGTCGGTTTTACAGTCACACCTCGTGCCGCTGCGCCACGACTGGCCTCTAAACAAAATAAAATAATAAGTAGAGAAAAATCTTATTATTAGAAAAAATATCTGAATAACTGAAATCAACAAACAAAATAAGTAAAAGTAACTAAAGGAAATTCTTAATATTAAAAAAAATACTTAACTAATTAAAATGAACAAAAATAATAAGTGCCTAAACGTAACCAATGAAAAGTATTAAAAAAAGAAAAACAAACCAGTTGTATTATCAATATTATCAACGTAAAATAAATATTTAAAAGTATTAAAATAAAAATTAACACGAAATGTAATCTAAACTATAATAAAACAGTAAAAAAATAAATAATGATTTTTACGCAGCGCATGACCGTCCATTTTAAAACTTTGATATCTTCTAAAATATCTATTTCTGTGATCTGTCTAAAGACATCTGTGTAAAGAGTTTTAATCTTTAAATAAGAATAAGAAATAATATTGTACTGTTGAAAATAGTTTCGCAATTAACCCTTCTTTATTTTAAATACAAAAATGATTACTGTGGGTTGTTCCTAAGAGATAGACATATTATCTCTATATATAATAAGACAGTAAAAATATTTTGTCTGTACATTTAGTAATTTTGACTGAAATGGATAGAGGGACACTTAAAAAGAATAATAGAAAGCAAAAAGATTTTTTTTTAATTTCTTGTCTGTCTGTCTGTCTGTCTATCTGTCTGTCTGACGACATATTTTTGTCCGTAATTTTCTCTGAAAGTACTGAACCGATTTACTTAAAAGTTTCACCAATTGCTTTGTTTTAACTCAACTTAAGTACTAAAGTTTGGTTCATCAAAATCGGTTCATTAAAAAAAAAGTTAGCATTAGTTTGCCTGCGAATGTTATAGCAATATATAGCAATTGCGCTGGTAAGATTGCTGGCTAAAGAAAGACATTCGAAACGTCTTAATTATATGACTGTTGATAAAAAAATATCTTTTTGAAGCACTATTATACAATATTTTATACAATAAAGTAAACAAAATTGAATTGTTAGTCGAGATTACCTTCATAAATCATAACAGTTAAGTTGAAATCGTAATTAAATCAACATAGAGATAAAGAACGATTTTATCTTTAAAGAGATATCGAGCAAATACATAGATTTTGTGGTTCGTTCGTTCGTTTAAAAAAAATCTATATAAAAATGCCTAAAAACATCCTTTCTACGTGTACTCTGTAATAACTACATATTTACCAATTGTACATTTAGCTAATAATATGTGTAACTAATTTAAAAACTGTACAGGAGTTAATATGCAAACATTACAGTTATTTTACAAAGAATATTATGAATCCTTACCCAAATCAATAATTTTACATTTAAGGCTGTTTCTGAAGCAGTACATTAAATTATTAAGTAACATCAGCACATTTAATAGAGCTTTAAAAAACATAACATAGGTAAAAAGAACGTAATTTTACAAAAATATATACATATAATAAATAATTAGCTTTATGTATATTTTATGAATATTAAATATGAACATTGCATCACCATAATGTCGTAAAAAAATCATATTAGAATATTACAGATTACAGTAAGAAAATAAATCATATTAGAAGTCATTAGAGTTGTCAATCAATTCTGCTTATTAAACCAATCATGTATTTTAAGCGGGCGAAGCCGTGGGCGGGCCGCTAGTGTGCTATATAACATTACGGTGTATTTCTTTAGTTAGCCTTACATAATAATAATAAACGCCATAGAACCGCGATTGCTGCAGAAATAATAAAATATATGCAAGTGCATCGTAAAAATATTCAATTTCATTCGTTTTTATAAAATCCGCGACATCATGTCCTGTAAATAATGTTATTGAAATAAATAAAAATGAATGAGTAGATCGAAATGTATAAAAATTTACAAAATCGTCAACGTCGTCTGCCCGTTCGGGTCGGTCATACCGTGAGGCTCGTAGGTCATTTTGAATCAGTGATATCTCCTTAAGTATTTATTAGTCTCATTTACAGTAAAGTATAATTTCAATCTAGATGAAATGCTAAAGGTGACTAATATATTTATTTTGATAATGATGAATACCAAATTATAGAAAATACATTAACAATAACCTAAAGAAATTAAATATGTTAAAAAATGGTTATTGTGGTTCAACCTTCAGAGATACCATTGCGGACTTTTTAATAGATTTTTTTTTTTTTACATTTTTTTTTATATGTCTCATAGGGTTGAGTCAGCGCACGCCATGTATGTATTTTTTAAAACAACAAAAATCCTTGTTGCTCAGCGATAGTTGTAATTAACATAGCAGAATAAATTGTATGTCAAATTAAAAGGTATTTTAATATAAATAAAAGTAACCAATGTCCATCCCAAATATCCTTCCTCAAGTAGCTCTATATTAAATTTGATCACAATCGGATCAGGGGTTTGGCCCTGATTGCCTCACAGACAGACGGACAGAGTTACTTTCGAATTTATAATATAGTTATGGATGTTATAAACATCCATAACTATATTATAAATAATTAAGACTTTTAATCAAATATACTTATAAAATTTCATAGGTGTATGAATGTTGTCCATCCACTGGAGGATTGTAATTATTGATTTACACTTGCAGCAGAGACTTGATTGACCGGACTAATTCTTTAAAAATTAAGGATACAATCGATAATGTTGGTATATAAATTAAACAGTGAATAGTTTCAGTTAAGTGATTTCGCTTAGGAACATATTAGATTCATATCTGTCCTTCAAGTTCTCACACACTAAGTAGTTGTATGCAAATATGACGTCTTTCGATAAAAACATTGCAGAGAAATAATTCATAAAAATAATTTAAAATAATTTAATATACATACAATGTATAAATCAAATTTAAATGTCTGTGATTTCAAAATAACCGTGTGTTTCCAAGTTCTTATACTTATTTACACGATACTAAAATACAAATAAAATATTTTAGCATTTTTGTCTGTCTGCCTGTACTTCTGTTTGTCCGGGCTAACTTCCTAAACACTAAACAGCTGAGCTTTTGTGGAACTTTCAATTAACGATAGAAAGGATTGTAGAGTAACACATATAGCTTAGGTACATATGTATATATGAAATATTTAAACATTTTTCTATAAAATAGGATAATTTTCGCGTAAGATTTTTTTAGTTTTTTTACCGTATAGATAACCATACTAAATATATTTCATGAAATTTTCATTAAATAATATTAATAAGTTTTTTAAGAAAGAAAAATACTTATTAAGAAAACGTATAAGTATATTTTTTTGAAACCAACTAAGCCATACGTTCTAATTGAGCTACGTCGAAATTCTTATACGCTTGTTACAACTTATTTATGTTGGTAGCATCTCTGTAGGGAGATTTTAACAAATACGTTTCTTAATAAGTATTTTTCTTTTCAAAATGTGGAATAACACTTTAAAAAAAATGTTAAAAAAATATTTAAAAAATAGCATTCTCTCTTGCCAAACGATAATTCTAAGTAATTATCTTTGGGTACAGGAAATTTGTAAAAAAATCCCTACAGAGATGCTAACAACATAAATAAGTTGTAACAAGCGTATAAGAATCTCGTAGCTTGATGAGAACATATACTCATTGCGATCAAAATTTGACAATCGTCTAATATTGCCAACGCTCATGCTCACACGCGCTTTTATGGTGAATCCTTTTCTGTGAAAGCGTTACCGCTTCGCTTCGGAATATGATTCCATCGTCTCCAAATCCCTATATATATATTCAAAAGTCGTCTAATTATTTTCTTGCCTTACAATAATTATTTATTTATTTATTTGCAATATAGTATGTATGAATGTTTTTGGTTATTCCCGACTGCTAAGGAAGGGTTATGTTTTTTTTATTTATGTAGTTAATCCGTTTGTGAAACGAGTCAACTGTAGATGTAAATTGTTAAACTGTAAATTAGACCCCACGAGGTTTACCGTTAGTGGGTTCCTTCAGATGTAATTGTAAATGCTGCTTTGTGCATTTGCTTAAATTTTTATATTAATGTAATATTATAAAAATGTAGACGTAACGTATAACGTGTAATTTGATTGTCAGATTACCTAAATTTTCATTAAATGCTTCATATGTTTTCACAACCTAAGTGTGAATAATAATTAAAATAATATTAATCTAAAATTACATTTGAAACACAAACTGTTGAATATTCTGGTTTCCTTCTTTTTCATTCGGCGTCTAAATGAATAAAAATATTTTGATTTAGTATAACAACTATATGAATTTGAATCGCATCTTTTTATTCTGATATTTTATTGTAGGTTAAATAACTTTCACTAAAAGGAAAGTAAGCAAATTATCTTCAACGGCTGTCTTCACTTTAAAGTTTCGTTTCGTTCAATAAATGAAAGATGTTAAAATATATTTTTCTATAATATTGTTTATGTATGTATATGTATAATGCGTTAGGTGAAATTGCCTGCTATAATTTATCTTTTTTTATTTGTTTTATACTTTTTCATTATAAATTTTAATCTACTTGCTAATTTATATCAAGCAAAATTTTATTTTAATATTTTATCTTTCTATAACTTTCTCAAAATTTGTATTAACGTTTTTATTGTCTTGTAAAGCGTAAAAGAATAAATGGCTACACTTGTGTGTACAATTATTTTATACAGTATTTAATTTTTTATTCAATGGTATACTATTTTTTTTTATTTTTGTTTCAGTTCCATTATTTCAATGAACAAGACGGATTTTAAGCGACTGCTGCTTCACTTCTTCTCATACATGCCGATGGTATGTTTATGCTTACACAAAATATATTCTTAAAAATAAACCAATTTATCCTTATTTTTTAATAAAGAACGTTTACTTTTTCAGATTTCTTTAGTGAACAATGTTTTGAAATGGAGTATAGGAGAACTTAAACTAAGATTAAGAACTAATCTTTCAGTATACTTTTATCGGCAGTACTTAAAGTAAGTGTATTTTTAACATTTTTTAGTATTATTCCACAGTTAGGACACAAAAATACTTAGAAATAAAAAATTGCACTCGATCGATCGATTCAAAAATAAAAGTTGGCAATATTTATTTTTGTTTTGTTTGACAAAATTGCTACAAAATAGTAGATTTGAATATGGATATGATAATATTCTCTCAATGAAAACTAAATTTTATAATATATATATATTTATCATAGTTATCATTGCATGCAAATTATCTTTAAAATTATAATGTTATTAGAAAATAATAAAGTATGTAGTTCAAGCATTCCAACAGTCCAATTATATGATTATTTCTAAATGCCACATAGAAAAAAAAGTCAGCTTCATGCTGTATCCCGCACACTGCAGGGTAGGCAGAGGGAACCTAGTGTTAAGACACTCCGTTCCCCACTTTCCACACAAATGCAACATAGTTTCATAGTTAAATTGTTCAGTCATAAAAAAATTCGCAAAAACAGAATGAATTGTAAATATGAAATATAAATTAAACGTTTCTTTTATTTTCTAGAGGCTTCACATATTACCAAGTTACCAATTTGGATAATCGAATATCAAATGCTGACCAACTGCTGACCAACGATATAGATAAATTTTGCGACACAGTCATTGATCTGTATAGTAACATAAGCAAGCCTATTTTAGATATATCTATATATTTGTATAGGTTGACCGTTAATTTGGGACCATCAGTAAGTACTCATATATCTTATAACTTTTTTATGTTTAAATTAATATACTTAAATTAAATTAAAATTGAATCAACTTCACGCTGTATCCCGTCCCAGCAGGGTAGGTAGAGGGTACCTAGTGTTAAGACAATCCGTTCCCCACTTTCCACCGAGTTCTGGACATTGCGTGCTGAGTGGCAGAACTCAACGCCGCTCTTTGCTTCGACACTAGAGCGAAGAAATGAAAATATAAATGTAAATAAATATTTCATTTCCTCTAGTAGGGATCGAACCTACAAGCAGTTGATTTTATAGTCACACTTTGTGCGACAACTGGCCTCAATATATATAATATAATGTACATAAACTTGCAATTTATTGAAATTCTTTTTAAATAAAAAATCTCAAGTGCATAAGTCAATTAAGCTTTGCGAAGAATTTCCGAATTGCGGCTGCTTTTAACGACTCTGTAGATTTCGATAATTCAACTCTAAGTAGCAATTATTTAATACAAAGAATGATCAACAACAGAGAATGAACGCTATTTACTAAATAATTTTACAGTTTTAGTTACATAAATAAGAATGCAATATAATTTATACTTTTTATATGAAACTACAACGAGTTTTAAACACTTAACGTTTGAATCATCACTTATCGCATTAAGTAGTATAATTAAAATATTATATAGACTCTAGGTATAAAATATAACATGTTTAATATAAATATCTATTGTATGTGATGTAAGTAAAAAAATAATAATTGTTTTAGACACCAGCAATGATGATGGGTTATCTCTTCTTATCGGGATTATTCTTAACCTACCTCAGGAAACCTACAGGTAATTATATTAATTAAACATAACTATATGCATAGTGTTTCTTATTATCGAATATTTATTATGTATTTTTTTTTCTCAAGCGGTAATATAGACACTATTTTCTCTTTGCCTACCCTGGCATATGGAAAATGCTTTAAGCTGCTTTTTTTCCCAAAAGTTTCGTCTACAATAGAATAACTATAGTATTCTGAGAATATTATACTTACCACTTTTCCTGTTCCAGCCCGCATGACAGTTCGGGAGCAAAAATTAGAAGGAGAATTTAGATATGTTAATTCAAGACTAATTACTAATTCAGAAGAGATTGCTTTCTATCAAGTAAGTTCGTTTAAATTTCTTTTTTTTTAATTTCTTTTAATAAACTATTATAGAACATTATATAGAAAATGTATTATTTATAATGGAAATAGTGGCAAATATAGAGATAGGAACATATTTTATCTACTCTTTAATTACGTATGTACCTACTACATCTAAAACTGATACTTATTTGTTATAATTCATAACATAGTTATAAGTTATAACATTACATTTATATGTATATTACATTATTACATCCAGAGAGTGCCCTGACTAGTATCTGTCCGATATTTGTTCTTGGGCATACTACTACGCGACAATGTATCCTCGAGCCATCACTTTTATACCTCCATCCTTTTGATTGGTATCCTCTTCTTTTAATCTTCCCCCCATTTTTCATATCTTCTCCTTCTACCTATTCTTCCCCCTATTGTATCTGTCCTATTCAGGAAGAAAGACATAGTTATAACATATAATTATGCTATGTTGGCGTTGAGTTCCGCTACTTAACTCACTCTCTACACTAAGTTCTCTGTCCACCCTGATGATGTCTGATCTATGCAGAATAAAGCGACAGCAAAGCATAGCTAAAACATATTATTGATAACATTTAAAAAATAATAATGATCATTTCAAATCGATCGATTAAATGTACATATATTAAATATGCACTGCAACCTTGCACTAATCCAGATAATATCTCTATTTTTATCACTTAATGTATGATATGTATTATTTTCCTCTGCTTTTATACAAGCATATTTTTACTTATAAATAAAATAATTTTAGTTTTTTTGTTTTGCTCCACTTTTATTATTTTTATTTAGGATTTAACCAAAAAAATTTAAAAAGGTACGAAACCCTAAAAATTGACAATATAGGCAGACGTAGCATTCTTCAGACTTATTAAATGACGCTATTCTAGTTTCTAATTATGTTGCAATTTGGTAAATTTTATATATATATATAAATAAAAAATTAATATGTATCTAAAATTTCAGGGCAACAATCGCGAACAACTGACAATACTAGCCAGCTTTTATAAACTAACAAAACACTTAAGAAGTTTCCTCAATTTCCGCGTAGGTATGGGATTCATCGACAATATTGTCGCTAAATGTAAGTACTTACACACAATGCTTTAAGACCATTTTTCCAAACACTTTTCCACACGCTATTTTGGGTTAAAAAATGCTTCTCGTTAATACTGTGTGATAATTCACAATATAATACTATGAATTGTAAATTTATATTTTCATGAAAAGCTTTACATTATTTTATATGATGCATAAAAAATAAAAATTCAATACTATTTTTCTCTATAATAATATTTTTATATATAAACATTATATTTATAATTATTTCGAGGCCACTCGAGGAAATGAAATATTTACGTATTTTTTTTTTATTTATTTCTTTATTTGTACACCACTTATATAAAAATACACAAAAAATAACAGAAAAAAAAACAAATGTACAAAAAGATGGCCTTATGGCTAAGTAGCTCTCTTCCAGACAACCTTTAGGGCGAAAAGAAACTGTCATAATAGTTACAATAAATAATAATAAATGAATTTAGATATATACAAAACAATATACTGATATATAGATAATTGTAATATAATACAATACATAGACAAATAAATAACATACATATATACAATAAAATATATACACACATAATACATACGTACATAAAATAGATCTAATGTAGAGTGATAATTCATGAGGTTGTCACAAAGTGATGACGTACAGCTTTTTTAAATGCCAGTAATGATTTTGGAATATTAAAAAGCAAACTGTTCCACAGTTTTAATTATATTTCCATTTCTTCGCTCTCGCGTTGAGCTCTGCCACTCAACACGCTATGGCTTTAGAATTCAGCAGAAAGTGGGGAACAGTGTCTTAATAAAACCTATTTCGAAGATCAACTGAAATTTCCCCTACCTCTCTTACCGCTCACTTTTCCATCATAAATCTTTTTGTGCAAATTTCATAAAAAATGCACCACGAAAGACTGCATAAATGTTCATACCCTTTAATTGCGTTGACTTAAATTTTAGAAGCTTGGTTTTTTCTATGCTCTAAGGTGCCGTAGACCTGGTGGGTGGTAGATATTTAAATTAGTTTCAGCTTGACACCTCCACGCTATCTCGAGAAATTTATTTCGACAGACGGACGACGGACAGCAAAGTAATCAGATAACAGCAAAACTCTAACACCATAAAATACATTTAAAAAGATATTTGCATACATTTCTAACTATAAGTACTTTAACATATATCACATAAAAGTACACGAATGTTTCTCATGATTAAGATTGTTATATAAAAATGGCAATAAAATGTTAATTAATTAACACGCAGAAGCACACGCAGAGCATGACGGTATTTTATATGTAGTTAAAAGTTATTTGTGAGAGGCCAGTCGTGGCACAGAGGCACTAAATGTGACTGTAAAGTCGACTGGTTGTTAGTTCGATCCCCACTCGAGGAAGTGAAATATTTAAGCGAAGTATTCAAAACATAGACTTGTAGGCCATTCGAAATAGACAATGTATATTTTTGTATATAACATTTATTTCCTATACAAATGATTTATTATTCCAGATTTCGCGATCACTATCGGTTTCTTTGCCGTATCAAGACCTTTCTTCGTTAAAGATCACAATTTGCTAACTATAGGCACTGAACAAGACAGGTTTAGGGTAAGTTTTGACTTTATTAATGCAATAATGTTATCTACATGTATTACTATATGTAATTTCGTATTAACATAGTAAAAAAAGTATAGAATAATGTTTAGTTTTTTTGTATGATCACGTGTATTTTAATATACCTATATCTTATACATGAATTAGTCAAGCAAGTTAAAATGAAACCAAAAAAAAAACACATAAATTTAAATCAATTTAATGACAAGTCACCTTTAATTGCAAGTCTATTGGTGCCGTCGGTATCGACGGCTCTTTGACATTTTATTAAATAAAATATTATATCTTTACAGCATTATTATACATACGGTCGTATGTTAGTCAAAATGGCGGAAGGTATTGGCCGGCTGGTACTCTCAGGTCGGGAATTAAGCAAACTGGCCGGTTTGACGGCGAGAGTCACTCAACTAAGGATCGTTCTAGAAGACATTAACAAAGGCAACTACACGAGGACGATGGTGGAAAAAAATAATGGAAACGGTCAGTTTAAAAAGATAATGGTATATTTACCCTAGAGGTGGAGAGGGATTCTCGCTCTGGTAAGAAGACCAAACGCGGCTTTAAGTATCACCACTCTTAATACGCAATGTATCGATAAATAGGATTAAAACACTCTGTTCCTCATGCACCATGAGGAACAGAGTATTTTAATCCTAGGTTCCCTCTGTCTACTCTGCTGACAAAACTATGTTACTTTCTAGGGATTTTGTAAAATATATATGTATTTAAATTTGCCTCTGTATGAATTGTTATTTAAAATAATGGAAAATCGTCGTAACGACAATTAAATTTTAAATATTATACAGACATTACAAGGAAATATTTATTTAAATTTTGATTATTCGTTTTTGAAAATCTTTAAATCCAACCATAGTGTTGGTTTTTATTATAATTTGAATATTTATAAACTTCATGCAACGTTTTTGGTCTGTCCGTGTGATTATTACATTCTTTATTTGTGTATTGCACACAATTTAAAAACAAATATGCACAGGAGACTTGTTTGTGGGTTCGAGGGAGAGAGTTAGAGAATTCGAGACTCAGGGAGATGAACTATTTTCACTGTCCCGTCCTGGCAAGACAAACTGCGGCGTTGAGATCCGCCTCTCCTCAATACTGTTGGGCACGGACTGTTTTAAGTTACTTCAGCATAATGTCTTAATCTATTTATGTATTACGATTTAAGACACAATTTTATTTTTTGACCATATAATTATTTGTTTATATAAATTTAGTAGGAACTCCACCAATGATCCTGGCCCCCGGCGCCGGCCGCATTATATATCAGGATAAAATAATACGTTTCGACAAAGTGCCGCTCGTCACGCCTAATGGAGACGTCCTCATACAAGAATTAAGCTTCGAAGTCAAGTTAGTACTGTTTGTAACGCTATCCGATTGTTTTTTATTTATATTTTTTTAAGGTCACATTTGGTTCCTAGCCTCCACCCATTTTTTGCGATGTCAGTCAGATCAGTTGTGGAAAAAAATGTCGCGCTTTGTTTTCTTACCAAAACGGTATAAAAATAACTGGTTTCCCACAAGTGGTAATCCAACCCACAACAGTCACGTTTATAGTCACGGTTCGTCCACGACTGTCCTTATAAATGTGTAACGCGGCGGTTGTAGGTTCGATTCCTACGTTGAAGTGTTTTCGTATTGTTCATACAAAGAAAAATATATTTTTAGGTATATTTTTTTATTTATTTATAATATGTATTTGCCGTTTTGATTGATGACTTGTTGCCGTTTTATGGGTTGTGCCATGGTCCCATTCCTGTAGAAATTGATGTATGAGCTAGCTATAGATGAGTGCATTCTGGCGTTGTCACCGTTGGTGGAACACCACGTCCTTCTTATTCACCAGCTCCGGCCGGTTTTTCTCAATAGCTTTTTAACCTCATCAAGTTACAGACAGTAGAGGTCAGAATCGATAGTTTTTATTTATTGCATCTTCAGAATGTCACATATAATGGTATTAAAACCAGCCAGTTACATTCAGTACAGCCAAAGAGGTTTGATTACTAATAATACATTCAAAATACGAAAATATTTTTGCCCTGACCTATTATTTATTATACGAATTCATGATATAAATGCTTACTCATCTGCCTTTGTAATTAGCTAGGAATTATTTATATTCTAAGTTTCTTTATATTCCGTCCTCCGTCCGCCTTCTTCCGTCCGCTTGACCTTTGGCGTCCTACATACAACTATTGCTAAATAAAAGTTTCATACTATACTACCGAAAGGCTACCTTGAAAATATATTATATTATTTTGAATATTGTACATAGTATAAGGTAAAAAAAGTACGGACCAAGTGCCAGTAGTGGTATTC
Source organism: Heliconius himera (assembly GCA_021202915.1). Taxonomy (NCBI): domain Eukaryota; kingdom Metazoa; phylum Arthropoda; class Insecta; order Lepidoptera; family Nymphalidae; genus Heliconius; species Heliconius himera. The sequence goes on from JAJHJA010000559.1 coordinate 419,553, forward strand.
AAGTAATAAAAAAATTCTATACAAGAAAATAAGAATGATTGATCTAGGTATTAATCAGTCCTACCTTTTAATACAATTACATTATTTACAATGGTAAGAACGATTGTAATAATTTTACGTCGTAAAAAAATATTGATTTTAAATATAGTCTTTTTTATGGAGAAAATAATTAAATAAAAGTTATAAACACAAATAAGATGATTTGATTTAATTTTAAATTATTAACATAAAGTATTAATACTAAATTAATATTAATTAAATTGGGTAGCTATTGGGTAATGAGCAATCAAATTTATCCTGATAGGAATTCATTATAAATAGACCCAGATTATCTGTCCACCTATTTGTATTAAAGCATAATATTTTAGCGAAGTAGCATAACTTATTTTAATATGAAACACACCTAATATAAATCGATCTAAAGCTTGAGATCGATCTCACAGTAAAACACGTATAAAAATTTTAGCGTACTAAAGTTTAGTACGTAGAAATTTTCATACGCTTATTAAGACTTTAACAACTTTGACAAAAATATTTGACATGATATGTAAAAACTAGTACAGAGGTTAGCGTTTCATCATCCATTATATTTATGTGAGCCATCATTTTATTAGATAAAGGTGTATGTATATATATAATAAATAAATAAATAAACATGTATATAAATTCTCTGTATTATTTTATTTTTAATTCTTAGGTCTGGCATAAACGTACTCGTGTGCGGACCAAATGGTTGTGGAAAGTCATCAATGTTCCGCATGTTGGGAGAACTGTGGCCGATATTCGGAGGAACCTTGACGAAGCCGCCAAAGGGAAAACTCTTCTACGTACCTCAAAGACCTTATATGACACTTGGTACATTTAGAGATCAAGTGAGTTGTTTTAAAAATATATTCACTATTAATTAGATATTATTATATAAAGGAATTCATACAATGTTTATTACTACCGATTAAAACATTATATTGTAATAATATATTAAATATTTTATTCCCTTGAGTGGAAATCGAACCTACAACTGTCGCGTTTACAGTCAAACGCAGTGCCTCTGCGTCAAGACGGCCTCTAATAAGAATAATAAGTAAAGGCCTGTATAAAATATTTATAAATAATATTAATTATTATTACTTAGGTTATCTATCCACAAACTCGGGAAGAAATGAGCCGTCGTGGCCGTACTGATGAAGAACTCAATAGTTATTTAGAAATCGTTCAGCTCTCATACTTAACGCATAGAGAAGGAGGATGGGATGCTGTCGAGGACTGGATGGATGTACTCTCAGGAGGAGAGAAACAAAGGATAGCCGTATGTATTCCTAATACCTTAATAAAATAATGTAACCAAAATAGCCCCTTGGATTTTGGAATGTTAATATTTACAGATCAATTGATCTAAAATTAACTTTGAAAACATACATAAGTAATAAACTGGCGACTCTTAGAATACATGTCTAAGCGCTATAATTATTGATGATATTATATAATATTGTCACCGATATTATTGACCTAATAGGTATATTAAGTTAGAAAAAAATCTTTTTATCGGAAATATATTAACATTTTAATGTATAAAATGTTAATATATTTCCGATAATGGTATAATTTAAAATATTGTATATACGAATTGCAGATGGCGCGCCTGTTCTACCACGCGCCGCAGTTCGCCATACTGGACGAGTGCACGAGCGCCGTCTCCGTGGACGTGGAGGGGCACATGTACCAGTACTGCCGGGAGGTCCTTGTTGTTCAGCTCTTTACACTGTATCCCACGCCTCATCTGGCTGTAGACGCCGTTCTTTGTGTTACCAAAGCGGGAGAATGAAAATAATTAGAAACCTTGAATTAAACTCACAAAAATGTATTTACACAACTACGAGTTTACAGTAAGCATTTATATTGTATATATAATTATATACAATATAATATAATAATATTATGTATATTAATATATACAATATAATCATTTCCTTCAATTGTTTACAATTCAAATGGGATTATAGCGTTTGAATGGATGTACCGATCATTTTTTTAGTGTCATTTGAATGCGATCCTTAATCTCTATATATAATAAGACAGTAAAAATATTTTGTCTGTACATTTAGTAATTTTGACTGAAATGGATAGAGGGATACTTAAAAAGACTAATAGAAAGCAAAAAGATTTTTTTTGAATTTCTTGTCTGTCTGTCTGTCTGTCTGTCTGTCTGTCTGTCTGTCGACATATTGTTGTCCGCATTTTTCTCTGAAACTACTGAACCGATTTACTTGAAAATTTCACCAATTGCTTTGTTTTAACTCAATTTAGGTTCTAAAGTTTGGTTCATCAAAATCGGTTCAATAAAAAAAAAGTTATCGTCATTTGAATGAACTCAAGGCATTAGCTTGCCAGCGAATGTTATATAGAAATCGCGCTGGTATGACCCTGGCTAAAGAATGACATTCGAAACGTCTTGATTATATGACTGTTGATAAAAATATATATTTTTGAAGCACTATTATACAATATTTTTTACAATAAAGTAAACAAGGCCAGTCGTGGCGCAGCGGCAAGAAGTGTGACTGTAAAACCAGCTGGTTGTGGGTTCGATCCCCACTCGAGGAGATGAAATATTAACTTAAATTTATATTTCCATTTCTTCGTTCTGGTGGCGAGGTTAAGCGCGGCGTTGAGTTCTGCCACTCAACAAGCAATGCCTCCAGAATTCGGCAGAAAGTGGGGAACGGAGTGTCTTAACACTAGGTTCCCTCTGCCTACCCTGCTATGAGCGGGATACAGCGTGAAGCTGATTTATTTATTTTAAGTAAACAAAATTGAATTGTTAGTAGAGATTACCTTCATAAATCGTAACAGTAAAGTTTAAATCGTAATTAATTCAACACAGAGATAAAGAACGATTTGATCTTCAAAGAAATATCAAGTAAATACATAGATTTTTTGGTTCGTTCGTTCGTTTGAAATAAATCTATATAAAAATGCCTAAAAACATCCTTTCTACGTGTACTCTGTAATAACTACATATTTACCAATTATTCATTTATCTAATAATATGCAAACAGGAGTTAATATGCAAACATTACAGTTATTTTACAAAGAATATTATGAACCCTTAACCAAATTAATAATTTTACATTTAAGACTGTTTCTGAAGCAGTACAATTATTAAGTGACATCAGCACATTTAACAGAGCTTTAAAAAACATAACATAGGTAAAAAGAACGTAATGTTACAGAAATATATATACATATATATATATATATATATATATATATATATATATATATATATATATATATATATATATATGTATATATATAATAAATAATTAGCTTTATGTATATTTTATGAATATCAAATATCGACATTGGTCATATTTTTAGTTCGAAACAATCAAAAATTCTTACAGAAGTTACGATAATGTCGTAAAAAAATCATAATAGAATATTACAGATTAAAGTAACAAAAAATCATATTAGAAGTCATTATAGTTGTCTTTATATTATATATGTTGTTGTATGTTGTCTTTATATTTGTTTGTCATTCTATTATAGAGTGTGAGGCCAGTCGTGGCGCAGCGGCACGAGGTGTGACTGCAAAACCGACTGGTTGTGGGTTCGATCCCCACTCGAGGAGATGAAATATTTACTTAAATTTATATTTCCATTTCTTCGCTCTGATGTCGAGGTTAAGCGCGGCGTTGAGTTCTGCCACTCAACACGCAATGCCTCCAGAATTCGGCAGAAAGTGAGGAACGGAGTGTCTTAACACTAGGTTCCCTCTGCCTACCCTGCTGTGTGCGGGATACAGCGTGAAGCTGATTTATTTATTTATTTTATTTTATTTTAGTTGTCAATCAATTCTGCTTAAATCAATAATCATGTATTTTAAGCGGGCGAAGCCGTGGGCGGGCCGCTAGTTTATAAATATGTTATATCAAAGATTAGCAAAAACATTTTTTCAGATAGCCATGACAAAAAAAATGTTCGAATTATGGTCAAACATTTTTTTTAGCTTTACACTGTATCCCATGTATAACTGAGTTGGTTAAGGGAACCAGTGTTAAGATTCTCAACCCAACGCGCCGCTCTGTCTTGTCATCAGAGCGAGGAAATTAATAATTCATTCCCGCCAGTGGGACCTACACTCGTCGCCTTTACAGTCAGACGTTGTAACGCTATGCCACGACGATTTCATTTAATGAAACAAATCTGCTTTTATAATTTTCAGATGGGCATATCCCTGTTCACGGTCTCGCACCGCAAGTCACTGTGGAAACACCACGACCACTATTTACAAATGGACGGTCGAGGTGGTTACGTTTTTGGCGAAATTGACAACGAAACTCAGGAATTTGGCTCGTGATACACAATATGTAAACACTTAAACCACTAGATATGAAAAAACTAAATTTTATTGTTTTTTTAATTTTTTAAATACCGCTAAAGTTAACCTAAGGAAAATTTTATGGCGTTACTATTATTCACAAATTTTACAAGTCTCAAAGGCTCTTACTATCACAAGTAATATTATAAACATAATTTAAGAAATATTAATGTGGATTAATTAAAATATGTATATATATGTTTATTTTTTATATTTATATGTATATTTACGTTAAATCATTTTAATGGTTGTAAAATAGTTATTGCTGTAAGTCAAGATGAATGTGCGTTTTAACATTTTTTATTAATAACACATAATTATTCATCAAGTTACCCATATTTTTAATTTCTCTCCTATATTTATTATTTAAACTCATTATATTATCGAAGTGTTATTTCCCAATTAATATTTTAAATAAATCTTTTGTAATTCTCTAGACCCATACATCTGAAATGGCAATATGTAAATAATATAAGCAAAAGTTAAAGTCTGTAAAGTTAAACGATTAAATGCTAAAAAACATTAATATTCTTTAAAAATTACGTACAAACTTGAAATACTTAATATAGGGACCACTAGAAACATATAAAACGATGACATTATGAACATGTTAAAATGACATAGAATATATTTATATACATATAAAAAAAATACCGGAATTATAACTTGCGCCTTTGGGAAACCGCCTAAGTGCTCCTTGCGAAGTAACGTATACGTTCCTATAAAGCTACATAGAAGAACGTTTGGTACAACTGATTTTTTATGGTTCAATCATCTCATCAATCTTTTTTATGGTTCAATCATGTTTTACCTCCTGCTATGTTAAAATTTGTACACGTTTCTAGTTTTTTTTCTACAAAACAAACAACTGTATTGAGCATAGTAAAGACTGTACCCCGCATATAGCTGGGTAGGCAGAGGGAACCTAGCCCAGTAAGTGTAAAAGAATTAATGAGTGTATGAAATATCACTTTAATCTCTGTACTTCTGCATTTCATCAGTGGTAGTAGTAACACAATAGTAATTTTATTTACTCAATCTGAAAAATATATAATTGTTATTTCTTATATATTATTAAGTATGTAGTGAGAAACGCTAGATATTTATCCTGCTTTTTACAAATGGTTCCATAATATTTATAAATAATTAAGTTTAAAATTTCGATGTCAAATTTATGTGATAACATGTTGGTTTGAAACCAAAGCACCTTTTAAAGGACACATTAATTAAAGTTATTTATATATAATAATGTCATACAATACATAGCACAGAGCAATGAAAATTGATACAAAATTGTATTTGTGTTTTTTATTATAACATGTTTTGTCAAAAAATATATTTTATTTAATTCTTTAGAGCACCATTTAATACTCTACTTAAGAAATAATAAAGTTAGTTATGACATTTGAATCATATAAAAAACAATCTCTATCAATAATTGGAAAATTAAATAATGTAGGCATGTTTTGTATTAATTTCTGTAACTTGTGAACAAATATTATTGGACTATAAGTAAGATATTATAATATATATTATGTAGTATTTAAAAAAAATACTACTTAATTATACTAAAATATCTAAAAAAAATATTGTATTTTGGTGTTTACTGTGAACAAAATGGAAATTGCTTTACTTTGCTATATGATTCATAATATGTAAAAGAATATATTATCGCAAAATTTTTATATGCAATGAGAAATATTAGTCCACTTGATACTAATAATAATCTTCTTTATTTATTTTTAAATTTAATTACATTGAAATAAATCATGACATTTGTTTATAAATTTGTAACAGTTTGTTTTTCAATTTTAGATCCTTTTACATTGTGCTAAGTAATATTGTTCTGTGATGGCTTAAATGTTTTATTCATGTTGTTTGAATATGTGTTAAATGTAAAAGTTGCTGTGATAGATATTTTGTTGTTCTAATAAAATCAGCGGGTGCTGGGTCAATAAAGGTGGTTGATGATAATTAGTGTTTATTTTCACCTTTAACTTACAAATAAGGACATTTTACACACAATAATAAACAAAAAAAAAATGGACAAAACTTTACACTGTATCCAAATAGCATGGTAGACAGAGGGGATAATAAAACTTACCACCCTTAATTTTCGATACATTGCGTACATTTTGTTTAGTGGCAGACCTCAATGCAGCAATTTGTGACATTACCAGAGCGAGGAATTAAAAATAAAGTATTCCCCCGAGTACAATATGTTTTTTTTAGCTTCATGTTGTATCACATACATGGCAGGATAGGCAGAGGGAACCCGATGGGAACCGCCGAATTTTGGAGCCATTGCATGTGGAGTGGCAGAACTCAATGCCGCGCTTAGCCTCGTCACCAGAACGAAAAAATGGAAATATAAATTTAAGTAAATATTTCAACTCGAGTGGGGATCGAACCCATAACCAGTCGGTCTTACAGTCACACTGAGCCCCTGCGCCACGACTGGCCTCAATTTAATAAGAAAATTTTATTCACCCAATTTTATTAGAAATATTTCATATTACATTAAAATCTAATATTGCTATATAATCTACGATCGTATACAAAACAGAAGGTATATTTACTAATTAAACTTTAATTAGTTATGTGTTATATACAAAATAAAAAACTTGTATACTACAGTGTTAAATCATGGGTTTTGTTTCCACTACTCTGTTAGACACAATAAGATTTAAAAACAAATTGATGTAAGACCAATAAATTAAAATATTTCATTGTTTACTATAGAACTACTAGTAAAATGGTTATAAAAGACTAAGTACAACTTAAAATAAGCTTTGATAGTAACAGAGATCAGTATTCTTTATGTCTATGTACAATTCATATATCCATTAAATCTTTGTGTACTTTGTATTATTTATTATTAATTGTTTATATTATGACTAAAAATATATTTCCAAATTTCCCGCACAAAGCCTCAATGACATTTACTTTGTCTTTGATGAAATACTGCTGTCAAAAATGTTTCGTTGCATGCATTCAGAACTGAAGATATATTTATTCTAAAAATTGTAAGTTTGTTTAATTTTATCTTTTGAAGCTTTATTATCATAAAACACGTAAATGAGAACATATACTGAAATTTTAACATCATATATAAAATTAAAAGTAAATTAATAAATATATTTGTATCAAACGGAACGTAAAGAGAACATCGCTTCGCATCAGCTGTTGAATAAAAAAAATAACGGGAAATCGACGATGGAGATTGGTCACACCGACGGCCACATCAAATCTGGGGGTCTAGCGTGTGACCCTGTTATTTCTATCCTGCAATAAAATAGCTGTGTAATCCTAGATAAGTTTTGCATTGTTAAATTAGTGATACGAAAGTTGTAGTGTAATTTATGTGTTAAATATGGAACGTGCAACTGGAACAGAAGTGTACGGGTGTGGCTCGCCCCATTCTACGGACATAACGCTAAATATACAAACGACAACGGGTGGCAATTTCTCTATCAGTCTGAACGGTAAAAACACAGTTGAACATCTCAAAAAGCTTGTTTCGAAGAAACTCAAAGTATCAAAGGATCGGATATGTCTTCTGCATCGGGAAAGGTAAGTACAGAGGCGTCAGACGCCAAGCTTCTATTGTTAAACATAGCTATCGCGGAAATAAGTTGCGTCGATTTGATGACGCATCCGCGTCCTTTGACATGATTATTGATAAACGATTTCGTTCACAGACAACTGAGAGATGGAACTTTAGAAGAAAATGGTCTACTAGACGGATCTCGGATAATTTTGCTGCCGAGCGTCGAGACGGGCCTTCTGGTGAGTACGTCACGCAATTCGAAACTCCATCAATGCTTCATGATTATCACGTGTTTCACAATTATGTTAAACTAATCAATAAATTTTATCTTTGTAATGCATTTGTTTTTTCGTTTTTTAGAGTCAAAGACCCGAAAACTCAGTGATGCAAGCATTGGAATCCTTAAATGATACACAAGTAAATGATTTCTTGAGTGGTAAATCACCTCTTAATTTGACCATGCGACTTGGAGACCACATGATGTTAATTCAGTTACAACTGTCAACTCTTAATTCAAGTTCATCAGGTGGTAGCACTAGAACTATACGAACTTCCACCCCCACAAAGAGTTCATCTGTACGAACGAAATGTGACTCTAGGGACGTTCAAAGTCCTCAAGTGGTCCAAAAATCTTCACATTCCGATGAATCTACACTAAATAGTGAGAAGCCTAAATTAGACAACCCTGCAAATATTTTACAGAAGCAAGACCTTGATATGTTACAGAATGCTTTTGAATTATACCGCACTATGGCAGAAGAAAAATTTGCAGAAAAACCGGCACAAAGTAAAAATAAAGAAGATCAGATGGACACCTCAAACTGCACATTATCAGATCTGTCGGATACATCTTTAGAGAGTGAGCAGTCCCCTATAAAATCTTTATCAAATCTTGTCTCTAGTCCAATAGATGTAACTGCTGAAAGTAGAGATGCCGCTATAGCAAATACAGTAAAAGTAGTTTAATAGATTTATTATCTTGTAATAAATTGACCACAGAGGCTGTTCCCTCTACAAGCAATATGAGTGAGAAACTATGTCCTTCAACTTCCCACACCCCAGACAGTTCTATTAGTGATGATAGTGATAATTTCACAGATCAAAGTTCATTTTTAGCAGAGAGTACTATAGATGAGTACCCAATGGAAAATTTGTTTAATAGTGCAGTAGATAAAGGTTTGTTTGATGAACAGGATGAGTCCATGATGGATAGAGAAATATCAAACCTGGCGACAACAAGTCATGGCACACAAGAATCATCAGCTACTTTACCTCCCTTCCAAAGTTTAAATGAACCATTAAAGAATAAACGCTTTCAGTATTTACTTCATAAAACATCTAAATTTAAGCATCCCATCAGTCATAATAAACAGAAAGCATTCTTACAGTCAGTTAATAAACATAAGAAAAAGATTCAACCAACATCAACACAAAATCATAGTGAAGCAAATCCACAGCCATCTACCTCTAGGACAGAACCTTTTATGAGTGCTAAGAAAACTGTTCAAGCCCAAGAAGAAACTGCAACTCCGTCTACATCAAAACAATCATTTAAAGCACCAGATGCTCCTAAGAAACCTCAACGGTCTTCCCCAACACCCCCCATAGACACCAAAGCCCTTATAGAGGCTTCTAAGAATTTGACACAAAAGCTTAAAAAGTTGTCAAAGGAAGTTTTAACCAATAAAATTGATCTCAGAACAGCTGAAGAGTCTGTGCGCTCTAAGATTGGTCCTGGAGCTGTGATAGAGTCCATGAAACACCATGGCAAGGGAATATATTCTGGGACCTTTTCTGGAACACTAAATCCAGCATTACAAGATAGGTAAGGGTTACTTAAATTTATTTTTTTATAATAAATACTTCCGATTTACTTTTTTTTTCTTTCTGTATTTTGGTTACAAGACAAAGTGTAGTGTAGAGTTTTGCAACTTGTCTCTAAAATTGGCCAACACTTTCACATTCCCTCTGCCTACACAGCTATATGCAGGATACAGTGTGAAGCACCTTAATTTTACTAGTCTCAAATTCTATTTTTAAAATATATCAAAGAGAATAATGCTACTTTCACACTTACACTCTTTATTTACATTTGCCATTTATTATTTTATATATTTTATCGTGTTTCTTTACAATATTATATGGAAATATTTGCAATTTAAAAATAGATTTCTATAATCTGCTAATAAATCTCATCATCATAAATTATTATTTAAGATGGTGTTTGTAGGATAATTTTACGTTTGATTAGAAAGAGAGATATGGTCGGATATTGGGTCCACTCTTACACACCTTATTTTTTGCACCAGTTCTTCTCAGGTTTAAGGCACTCACTTAAATGAAGCAGTTGTAAATTATGATCTCCACTTAAAGAACTACTTACGTACTTACGTCTTACCTTAAAGATAATTACGATTAGTTAGTTTTTTTTAAAAGTTGAATTATTTATGATTTAAAGTGTTTTTTCCGTAACTGTTCAAGTTGGACGGTTTCCAACAGGTGTGAGTTCAAATTCCGCTACGTTAAATTTTTTTATATGTTGCCTAAAGAAAAGAGTTTTTTCAGCAACACTTCTTGTTTTAGATTGTTCTATAATTTTATTGTTTTCTTGATATGATATAACAAAAAGTTAGATAAGTGAACACTCATATTAATACTATTAGCGTGGATTATTATTATCTGATACAAAATCACTATCTACTATGTATTGCCTACTAATATTAAAGTACAGAATATTATGAACTATGAAGTTGTATATTGTTTTAAAAATGTCAAATACTTCGTCCAATCTAAATCCATTAATTATATTTAAAAAAAACGTGGATGAAGCAAATTAGTTCTGAATAAATAAATATTATATTTTGTACTTATATATACTTTTGTACTTAAATTATATTCAGTTCTGTGTGACGTTTTACTCTAAGGCAGTGGTTCCCAACCAGTGGTCCGCGGACCACCAGTGGTCCGCAGAAGCCTAAATATGGTCCGCGAACGATTTTAATTTTATGACTGGGGATGGTAAAGCGAAGTTTTTGTTTAGTTATCACAGTTAATTTTTATTATACCTACATGAATAGTGGTCCGTGCTGCCAAGAATTATATAAAAGTGGTCCTTCCTTGATCAAGAAAAGGTTGGGAACCCCTGCTCTAAGGTGTATAAGATGACGTTAAATGAGTAATGACGGGGGCGTATCACCATTCACTATTAACAGTAGCAACGTCTTGATGTTACGTCTTCATATGGATCTTAACGTATCGGCATTGTTATCTGACAGTTAAATTTCCTTTATTATTATGCAAGTCCATGATACACTTTTTAGTATCAATAATATTACACATTTTAGTTAAATACTATATCGAAAAAAATGGATAATACAAAGTATTGCTTTTTAAAATAGATAAACTTAACTTAGCATCACGTTGTATCCCTAGGGTGGGGTAAGGGTAGTTAGAAAGATCGGAGCGCCACACCCCACGGTTTCTGCATACGTCGCTTCGTTCACTAGCATCAACCTCTTTATATATGCCCACCGGGGTGTCCTCATGCTTTTTTCGTGACCCTCATCTCCACAGCATTCATCTTTCTTTAATTATTCTTCTCTAATACCCACGTGTTATTGCGGTGTAACAGCGTCGGTAACAACACTGCATTGTGTACGGCCAAACGTGCTGACGATTCGCCGTCTTATCAATGTCGTTCTTCCTCGTCCATCTCGTATCTTCCATCTCTACTGAACATACTTCCCAAATATACAACTTCTTCCACTTCTTTTAATATCTTTTACATGCATTCCGTCCTTTCTTAATTTCTTTTAAATACCAGATCCTTTGTGTTAAATAGATTAAATTACTTGAAATCTTTTCATAATTATATTTTTATTTTGA